>OU612048.1:5094037-5534037 GCA_914767935.1 Coremacera marginata
GCTTATTGCTGAACCGAGCCAAAAACTCTTTGAGAAGCAATAAAGAAAGAGCAT
The DNA here is from genome assembly GCA_914767935.1 of Coremacera marginata. Classification (NCBI taxonomy): domain Eukaryota; kingdom Metazoa; phylum Arthropoda; class Insecta; order Diptera; family Sciomyzidae; genus Coremacera; species Coremacera marginata. Next base: position 5,094,092 of record OU612048.1, read on the forward strand.
CTCTTGCTCTAATGTGTTTTTCGGTTCGGCTCAGCAGTAAGCTTTCACTATGGTCGTAACCTTATGCCGTGGTTATGCAAGGCAAGCATTTTTGGTGAGCTTTTTTATTGTTAGTATTTTAAGCATAAAATGAGAAATAAGCTTTTCTCTCGTATGCGTTAAACACTAACAACAAAAAAAGTCACCAAACATGTTTGCCTAGCATTAACACGGCATTAAATAACATAAAAAGCTATCATTCTCGCGTTATGCTGTGATCGTACTAATAAACACATTCGTGCTTTTCGTTCAATGCAAACTACTCCAACAAAAGCTTTGCAATACAATCAGAAAAATGTGTATGTTTCATTTTGCGCTCCCCTGGTTTACACACATAAATTACATGCATATTTTTTTTTTTTTTTTTTAACAGTATTCGTACTAAAACATAACCGTTTACTTAAGGAAACATTTAATATATTAAAAACAATTTTAGTATGAGAACGATTGCATGAGAGATAAAGAGAGAGAGAAGAGTTAATTAATCGATCGACCGACTGTCCGTTCGTCCGTCCATACATTTATTTCAGTCAAACAACAACAATGTGCTAACGCGTTTGTCGCGATTTTGGTTTCAATAATAGTTTTTTTTCTTTAGTCATCTACAATGGAACAAACGTATTTAGATATATAATCAAAATCCGTTTCCCTACCCGCATGCCTATTTTGGAGATTTTGGTGTAGATGTTGATTTTGTGTTTGACGCCAAACAGCATTATTTACACCAACAGCCCCAGTGTTATTTGAACTCCCAACAGTACCGCCATTGCCGACAGCATTGCTGCCGTTACCACCATTTGAATTGTTGTTGATGTTGCTGCTAACGGCAATACCTTGGTTTTGAGCTCCAGTATTATTGCTGCCAACACCAGTGTTATTACAATTTGCAGCATTACTTCCAACATTGTTAACGAGACCGCTACCCGCATTGTTAACAGCGCCTGGATTGTTTCCACCGCCATTGTTGCTATTATTGCTGTTGCTGCCAGCACCACCACCACCACCATTTCCACTCGAGATATTACCGCCCGAACTTCCATTTCCTCCACCGTTTCCACTGGAATTTCCCCCATTATTTCCAGCCCCAGGTGTACCTGATTGGTTTGATGTTTGTGGCAAGTGATGTAAAATACTTTGAACTTCGTTTTCGCTTGGGGACTCTGCGCATATTGTTGTGTTGCCAAGTACACAATTATTCAATGTCATTTGTGCTTTATTAGCTTCTTCTCTGGTAGCATATTTACATAAGGCAATTCCTTGGTTGAGATATAAATGGAAAGTAATAAGTGGACCATGTTGCATGCACAAGGTACGTAAAGTTGAGCCATCAATCTGTCAAAGTATTACGACGTTGTATAAAATGATGATAAAAATTTTTGGAAACTTAATATAATTTACCTGTGCGGTTAGATTTTTCAATAATAACCAATTTGAATTCCAATTGGAATTGGTACCAGTCCAGCTGTTGTTCGCATTGTGACTACGACCACCTACTATCCAACCATTTGAATTACCGCTTACAACGGAGGATGGATTCGTTACACCTGAGACAGACACAACACTTGATTTATTTGAACCTAAGCCAGGTGGTGGACCACGAGATGATTTGTTCATAGGTGTGGCCCATAATTCAGATGTGGAACATTGCTGCGGGTTATCAGACCAACTGTTGACCAATACAAAATAAGATAAAAATTAATAATATCAGCAGCAGCAGGTTTAAATGCAATAAAAAATCTATTACCTTGGAAAGTTTTGATTACTCGATGAAGGATTGAAACTCCATGTTGATGATGATAAACTTAATGGTGGTAAATCAGTCGGAGATGTTTTGCTTGTATTGGCAAAAATGTCAGCTTCTTTTGGCGTCGGATTGATAGACAATGGAGATCTAGCTACACTACCAGGAGTTATACTTGGATCATCCTCTATGCTCTTTATTTGTGAACCCTGTTCGAAAAAGGATTGTTTGTAATAAGAGTAAAATTTGTAACGATTTATGAATATAATCGACGCGTTGTTAAAACTCAACTTGAATTACCTTCCATGGTTTTCCAGGTTCAAACTCCTGTACTAAATCAGTATATGCCGTTGCAGATGAAGGCTGTGCAACTGACCAGTCTTTATTCTCATTATCATTTGATGGATCAGGCCAACCATCACCTATGTTGCGCCCGGTAGACCAAGTTCTATTTTACAAAAAATAGTTAAAAATACAATATGCATGTAATAATATAACAGATATTAAAGAAAAAAAAACTAACTTTTTCAAACTTTTTGGCAAATTTTTGGTACTGAATTTGTATAGTATTTGTTTTTTGTTTTTAATCACGTAAGGCTTTTTCAAATAAACGAAAGATCAAAAATTGAATTTTTTTCTTTTAAAGAGGTTCTAACTAAACTATTACCCCCAGCGTGCTTTGGTACACAATGGTAGCAAGCGGATCAGCGGTTTAGAAGTTTTTCGCGATTGTTTAAGAGATTTGTACTACAGCGCCCCCTGGAATTTAAATTTAAACTGATATTATTGCACAAGAAAGCATAGAAAATGTTTTCAATAAATTTCTCTTATTATGAATATTCTTTCTTTTAAGCAATGTTCCAGTGATAATGAATATTTTTTTTTCTTATTTTAAGCTAATTATTTCTAAAAAGAAATTGTGAGAATTTACTATTTCCTATGCAATTGTTATTAGAAATTTTAGTAAAATATCACAGCACAAAAATAAAAATATTTCACGTCACTGGCGCAGAAAAAGCGTCACTGGCGCAGAAACTTCTCGTGCTCTTTTGAATTAAGTGCATTAATATGGGACATAGGACATGCAATTTTGCACAATAATGTTGATGGTAAAAAAATGGGCGTGATCGGTCAACTGCCACTCCTACTTCCCATACAACTGGAATAGCAATGGTAATTTAAGATTAGTTTTATGCATGCTAAATTAACACTAGATTGCCGGAGCGAGTCAATTTGACTCATTTACGATTTTATTGCTATATGTTATACTGTGAAACCCGCTTAAGTACCTCCCCTTTAAGTACCTAACCCGCTTTAGTACCCAACATTTTCAGCTGACAATACTGACATTTTTGGGTGAGGTACTTAAACGGGTTTTACTGTATATATAAAAATTTAAACAATTTTTATAAAACATATGATGGTTTTTCATACAATTATGAAATGTAAACAAATACTATTTCCTTTCCCTCCACACTCCGACGTTCCAAAAATCCATATGTACTAACCTATTTGAGTCAAATTGATTCATTAAATATTTTGATCGTTGATCGTTTTACACACATGTAACTTATTTCTTGTGCATAAAAATTTTTTGTTAGTAGTTCGAAATATCTCGGAAACTAATCACAGTGTAAAAGTGCATTCCGAAACAGTATTCGGTAAAAAGATTTTTTTTAAAATAATGGTTTATTTTCAAAAAACTTGAGAAAGAAAAACATTTTTTTCTATAGAATTCTTCTGTACATGTTATTGAACTCATCATATACGGCTTTCTTCTCTGAAACGTCAATAAAAGTACTTTATAATAATAATTTAAATAATAATAGCAATACCGTTAGGTTGCACTTATATTTTTGAATATTTTTTTTAGAAAGGACCATAATATCTAATGTTTTCTCAAAAAATGGTGCATAAGTTGTTTTTGTTACAAAAATAGTCATTTTAATTCAAAATAGTCGTTTTGACTTCCTTTCATTCGACATTACTCTCATCAGCAAAAGTTAGTTCAATTTTACAAAAAAATTAATTGTTTTTGTACTATCTACTTTAATTCAACTCATTTCTATCTAAAATTGTCTCTTTCGAGCTCCCGCCTGCCCCCCTCCTATTGCACAAATCTTTGTGCCCATACGATCTCCCACCTATTTTTGTGTTCTAAGATAGTTTTAATTTTTTCTTAAGAAATACTTAAAATGTTTGTTTTTATATATATTTTTTCCCCCTTTTAAGAAAGTATCCATGAATTATAAATATTGCGAAGCCTTAAAAACAACACACAAAGCTTTCGTCAACAATAATAACACATAAGCTCCCATATACAAGTTTAGTAGCCTTAACAAATTGAACGCTACAGCAACATTACGACACGAGGTCAAAAGAGAGCAAGAAATGTTTGAGAAAATTTCCATAAATACTGGCCAAACATTAGTTTTTGTTCTGATTTTTACGAAATTTTTTAAAAATGCCTAATTTATTGAATAAAATATAAAATTTGAATGTTTACTTTTGTAAGCTATCGTCAAACACATAGAAATCAAGATTTTGCTAACTTTTTCTCATAATCTTCAAATGTTGAAGCTACAATTTTGCACATTCCGCAGAAGTCACCGGTTTGAAAGACGCATACAACATTCCTTCCTCAAAGTTAGTGAAAAGTTTTTTCAAATCCACGAATGAGTTCAAAAAGTATTTATATCAATTCCCGAGTAACACCGGGGATTCAGCTAGTATTATTTAAAATAAACTTTACGTAATGAATTTCTTATATGATAATGAATTCATTTTTCAATGAATTTCCTATCGTTATTATACAATTTCAGACCAATGCATACCTTTGTCATAATTAAGATTGTTACTCTTACCCATCGCCTTGCATGCCTAGAGGTCCCATGCTATTTGCATTAGCTGAAGATAAATTTTGTTTTGTTGCTCCAGGAGCACGCGAAAAATCTGTGCTATCCGAATTAACATCCTTATCTAATACTGGAAGCTTCCATTGATTTAACCTAGATTGCTGATTTGGAGTACCTTGATAACCTCCAGGCTTTAAAATATAAAACACAACGATATTAAGAAAACATCGATTTCAATGAGCTGTTCTAAAGCTGTATCACCTTATTTAAATTAATTTCCGAGAAATTGCCTTGCAGAGCATTGATAGCATCATGTTGCCCTCTCAAATATTCAGCATTAGAATTAGTAACATGAGATGCGCCAGGATGTTGTTGTGGATTTTGTTGGAGATTTTGTTGTTGTTTAATATAAATGGCTTGTTGTGCATTGATTTGGTTTTGTAGATTTTGAATCTGCTGTTTGTATTTTGCAATAGCAACATTCATTTGTATATTAGTAGCATTATTGCCCCGTGATAATGATTGTTGTGCTCCTTGAAGATGCTTTAGAATAAGATGACATAAAAATTATGAAAGTTTTGTTACATGGTAATCAAAAAAATTTACCTTTATATTGCTGAGTAATTGATTTAATAACAATAATGTTGCAGGCGCTAAAGGTTGATTAAGAATTTGACTGGACAGATAGCCGCTATGCACGGCCAATTGAATTTGTTGTACAAGCATTCGCAGTTGTTGTGCTGATGGCTGCCCAGAGCTATTTGAGGCAGCATTTACTGCAGCTGCAGCAACATTTGCACCTTGTCCAAATGCAACAGCTGCCGTATTAACTGATTGTGGTCCACCGACACCGACATGCGGTCCTTGATTTAAGTATTTCTGAACATGCAGTGGTTGCATAGAATTGAGTGCGGCTAAGCCAGGATTATTGCCTCCTCCGCCAACGGCATTACTCATATTGTTAAGGAGGTTATTGTTCTGCAAATTAAGAGAAAAATATATATGAGCAAGCTCGAGTTCATTAAAACGCAATTTTTCACTTACCGATGGGAATGGAATTGTAGGTTGTGATCCAGCCGATGGATATCTTGATTGAAAACCCCCACCAGCATTGGAATGGTCACCGTACGAACCAAGTGATTCATCATGACGTCTCCAAGAATCCATGCCCATACTTGCATTCGTACGTAGCATATCGGCTGCTTCTTCAATATTCATATTGGCATTGATAAGAGCTCGTTCGACGTCTTCTTTTTTGTAGCCAGTATCAACGAGCATACGATACTGTTTACTATTCTTTATCATTTCACTGTTCATGCCGCCAATACCAACGCCTCCGAGTTTTTGTTGGGGCTTCCCAACGATGCCACTATGAGCAGCCCAATCATTGGCCAAATCGTTTGCATCGTTATTAGCTGCACCCCAACCGCCACCACTGGAAATTTTCGTGGGATTTTTATTCCAGGCAGCTACTGCAGATGAATCAGTCCATGTATTGCCACCACCTACGCCAACACTACCACCAAGCTGGCCGATATTACCGGCAGATTTATCATCACCCCAATTAGCACCAGAGCCTGTGGCAACACTATGACTACCGTCGTCACCCCAGGAGCCGACATTTCGAACGCTGCCTCCAGGTGCTCCTGGATGCACCCACATAGCGTTATCAGGTTTAAGTTGTCCGCCAACTGCTGGACCAACAGTAGATCCAACACCCAAACGTCCTTGCTGACCGACGCCACCCATTGGATTGTTAGGGTTGCCCTGCACACCAACAGCTCCAGGCGCTCCAAGGCCACCACCGACACCACCAGCACTAAGTCCGCCAACACCTGCATTAGCAGCGTTTTGGCTACCTATGGCACTACGTATCAAATGGCTACGATTCATTGGATCGGACATTTCCTTCCAGTGCGAGCCACCACCAGGTACACGTGATTGTTGCCCCCAGAGAGACGTTCCATCGTCATAATTTGGTATATTCCGACGCTGAGGTGGCGGTGATGGTTCTTCCCACCCCGATGATTGTTTGCCAGCCATGGAGGCAATATCTTTTGGTCCCACAACTGATTGCGCTGCACCCCATTGAGCATTGGCGTTATTTCCTCCTACGCCACTCGTGCCACTGATGCCGCCGACTCCGGCTCCAATGCCGCCAGTAACAGACACAACCGCCACATTCGCGGTTGGATTACCGCCACCAGGCCCTACCATTTTATTTAATGATATCTGCCCATGAGCTACTGAATGATGTTGACCCCACATTTCTGAAGTACCATTGAGCCGACCAGATATACCACGTGGATCACCACGTATTGGATCACGTGGATCAATCATACGCAAATCACGCGGATCTCCACTTGAAGCAGCACGCATTGCATCACGAGGATCAACGTTACGCATATCAATAGGTACCATTGGCCCACTACGCATCGCATCACGCGGATCACCCCAGCCATTGCCACCAGCATTGACGGATGCACCAGTTGGACCACCAGCAACAGGTATAACGCCTGCGCTACCGACACCACCATTGCCAGCAGCAGCTAAAAAAAAGAGTTACAGTTCATTAAACAAAATGTATTTTTCTATAAAGCAGATAACTTACATCCCCCTGCTCCAACAATCGTTCCAATGCTGCCGGCAGCTCCTCCCGATGTGTTGCCACCACCACCTGCAGCAACGCTATTTTGTCCCCATTGTGGACCACCTCCAACAGCTGCTGCACCAACACTAACACCGGCAACACCGCCGACTCCTACACCACTAGCACCAGCATTGGTGGATGTTCCAGTCCAAACGTTGCTGCTATCGGTGCCATCATCATCTTCGCCCCATGTCCCACCCAAATTGGATGAAGGCGTGTGGCCCCAAGGAGTTTTCTGAACAGGTTGTGGCGGCGGCTGTCCACCGTTGCGCAAATTCGATTCCCATAAATCGGTTCCGTTATTGATATTTGGTTTCCATATTGGCGGACCACCCGCAGGATCCTTATTGGAGGGTTCGGGTGAGCTGGGAACTTCCCAATTTGTATCCTGATTTACATGCTGACATCCCCAGCCATCCTGAGAAAATAATGCCTCGCGCATTGTGTTTAATTGTTCCAGTTGATTTTTTGCAGCTACTGCTGATGTACCACCACCTACTAGACCACCGCCAACATTGCTCGCATTGTTAACGCCATTATTATTAGTGTTATTTATGTTACTGCTATTGTTTAGGCCGCCGGAGTTGCTGTTATTTTGTCCAGGCTGAAAAGTAGAAAAAAATAAATTCAAATACGATTGCACAAGTTGTTTGCAGACTAACATTTTTTTTATTTAAAAAAAGTAAATAAAATTATGCACATCAATTACAAATGAATTTTAAACTTTTTATCTTTCAAGTAAATTCATCCAGATATATCAATAGTTTTTTTTCTATAAAAAATTTTTTTTTCAGTAGAAGCATTTGAAGGTTTCAGTAGGCACAGGGAATTTCTTCATCAATTGCGAAACAGCGACAAAACACAAATTATGCCACTATTAACTAAATATTATCTAAATTTTTGCATAATGACACCAAAACCAAACCTAATTTTTTAAAAATATATTCAAACCAGTAACAGTGATCTGCGGCTTCGCCACGGATGTTTTAATTTTAACACGTTTTTGTTACTCTTTGAATGACTGTGGCGAGATAGTGCGCAAAAACATCATATAAAAAATCTTTAAAATGCTAAAGGTGTTCAGTCAATCACTATCACTGGCAGTTTCTATTGAAAGTAACAATAAAAACATTTTAACGCCATTCAAACAATCACCGTGTGACATCAGCTCTTAAGACAATGCATATCAAACGAAATAAAAAAACATTTTTTCTTTTGTTTCGTTTTGCAGCTCACACTGCATTTATATATACAGGGTGTCCCGCAATTGAATGCAACTTTTTAAGGAGGTGAAAGCTTATGTCGAGCTGTGCTAAAAATCGTACGGGAGGGGGTCTATTTTCACATTCTTAGGAGCTACAGTAACGTGAATCAAAGTCGTGAAATATTAATTAACCGTGTAGCTCCTAAGAGTGTGACAATAGACCCCCCCCCCCAATACGATTTTTTTCTCAGCTCGACATAACCTTTCAGCTCCGTAAATAGTTGCTCTCAATTGCGGGACACCCTGTATATCTCTTTTTTAACCTTGCGCGAAACTCATCTGTTTTTTTATGTTGTGCTGTGCTAGCTGAGCAGAAAAAGAGAAGAGTAGAGAACAACATGGAGTTTATTGAAATTCTTGCAACACAAACACGTGAAAAGAAAATAATCAAGCAATTCGTGGCATCGGGGATGATTTCTTAAAAAACTTGAAACTTTAATTAAACATATTTATTATTAAAATTTCAAATAAAAATATCCCTATGCTGTGCTTTAACACGAATATGAAATTGCGGTTGGACACAGAAATAGCACTCATGTAAAGATCTATACGAAACGATCAAATATATAAAAATTGATTACATTTTATTGATTACATTTTACGTGGTCAATAGTTTGACCAAGATTTTTAATAGTTTCTTGGCACCTAAGAGGTAGGCTCTTTACCAACTTTATGCATCTGCTCTGATTGATGGAGTATCAAGCTTCCTGTATCAACCCACCCAAAGTTCATCCGAAATTTTGTATTTTTTCTGTCCGATCTTAACCTTAACATCATTCCAGAGATTTTTCTATGGGGTTAAGATCGGAACTTTGAGCTGGCCAGCTGAGAACCTCAATTTTTTCAGACCTTATCCAGTTCTTGACAATCTAAGCTTCGGATGGTTATCATGCATAAAGATCCAGTTCACTGGCATGGAATTAAATATAAATGGTATCATTTTATTCTAGAGTATGCTTAAATAAGCAAATTTTTCCATCCTGCCGTCAATTGTGAAAAATGGACCTACTCCACGCCAAGAAAATTCGGCCCATGCCAGCATGTTTCCGTCACCGTGCTTAACAGTTTTGGTGGTGTATTTAGATTTAAAATATTGACATTTTGGGCGATGCAGAAACGTTTTGCCATCAGATCCGATACGTATTATCTTTGTTTCGTCGCTCCATCAAATCAAATTATTTTTTTTTTATAGAATATATTAGAATGCACCTTTAAAGACATGAATTTAATGGTATAAAAGTGAATTTATCAAAAAAATTTTTTGAGCATATATAGCGAAGCAAGTCAAGGTACTTTCAAATTAATGTCAAATTATAAACGTGATTTTATCAAAACAACGTTTTTCAAGTTGGCGTACATGGTCAAAAGAAAAGTATTTATCCGGTCGTTCTGAAATTTAAGCACGTTAACCGTTGTGTCGATCGTAGAGCCCACGGGTACATTTGCAACTTTAATTTTCCTGTATCTTCCAAACGGTTAGTCCGATTGACCTGAAATTTCATGATATCCTCAACCATACACTTTTGCATCATGTGGAAAAGTTTCATCAAGATTGGAGCAGCAGATACAGCCCAAATTCAAGTTAGTGGAATGGCGTCGACTGCTGATGTACCCGGGTACTTGTATGAAAATTCATACAAATATATAGAAATAAATGGCAAAGTTCACTTTATATTGCTATATCTTCCAAGCGGGTGGTCCAATCTTGATGAAACTTCGTATCATAGCTTGGAAATATGTAATTGATATTGGTGTGAAATTTCAGGTCAATTGGACCAACCGTTTGGAAAATATAACCCAGTTACTAGAAAATGACCTAGCGTCAACAGCTGATGTACCCAGGTACTTCTATGAAAATTCATACAAATATATAGAAATAAATGGAAATATTTAGTTTATTTTATGGAAATTTGTTTATTTATTTATAGAAAATCATTATAATGAAAGTAAAAAATATATTTTATGAATTTTAGCAGCATCTGAGGCATTGTGGATGATCCTTCGAGTGCTCTGCGCACACAGGCTTATTACAAATTGCACATACTTTTCTCGTTTGGCGTTTTGCAATGCAAATATAGCAGTTTCCTTTTCTTTTTATGCGGCCAGAACTGTCACGTTCCTCTTCCTCTTGTGCACCAACATTCATCTTCAAGGGCATACCATATATGGCTTCCATAGCGTGTCTAGTAGAAAATATGCGCGTAATATGGCTATTGTCCGCTCTTATATCGATTTGTGGTCTGCATAACTGATCGCTGAGCTGCTGCAGAAATATCCTACGGCGGTTGGTAGATGGTTTTAGATGGGGGTTGTTTTCCATATATATAACATACGCAGCATACGCAGCTACGTCAAGCATATTATAAAAAAATGCTAAAGGCCATCTATTTGTGCGCCGTTTGGTTGAATATTCAGTCAAGCACTTATCCATATTATCCACGCCGCCTTTATGTTTGTTATAATCAAGTATGAGCAATGGTTTCCGTTTTGGACCTGCAGTTTCTGTAGTGTCGTGGCAAGTAGACAGCATCACAACAGCCTTATTTTTTTTTGGGACGTATGAGCACATCGTCATGTTGTTACAGAATCCAAATAGCGTAGACTCTGCTTCACGTCCTTTAGGATTGGCAAATGATGCTGGCACGAACATACGCCTTTTGTTGCAAGTGCCCAACAAAGCCAAACTGTTGTCCACCATCAAAGTTTTTGCTAAGTTATATGTTGTAAAGAAATTGTCGCATACCACTGTTCGCCCACTTCCACCAAAATTGTTGACAACTAAGTCCTTCACAACACGCTCACCAACGTTTCTTTCACGTTCGCCGGACGCTGCCATTCCAGTATAAATTTGACCCTGTATTGAAAAAATAAAAATTGAAAAATGAAATTTGAATTAGTCATTTAGTTTATTTGCAACAAGTTGATATAATAAAATGAATGTATGAACACTGATTTACCTGCACGGGATATGATGAAATGGCGTCGCAGACCCACCACACTTTTATTCCATATTTGGATGGTTTGGATGGAATGTACTGTGTGAAGCCAGTTCCACCACGATATGGGTATAATTGCTCATCTACGGTAACGTTTGTGCCACATATATAATACTTGCGCAGAGTGGCATTTAGCATCAGGAATACGTCTGTAATTGCAGCTGCCTTATTATTTTGTTTGCGTGCATTCCGAGTGTTTCCATTATCAAAGCGTATGAAGCGGCTGATTGCCCAAAATCTGCGTAAGCTCATTGATGCACGAAATAATGGATGTGAAGTTGTTTTCCACAGGTCAGTGGTATGAACATAACCGGAATGACATACGCCAGCCATCAAAAGCACACCCAAATATGCACGAAATTCTACTTCAGTTATAGGCACCCATATTCGTGGTTCCGCATCTGGATGCTGCTCATTGTACGCATCAAAAGTTTGCCTTGCCTTTCTATTTGATTCTCGAATAATTACATCACATATTTCATTTGACATCATAAGATTGAAGGTTTCTGCCATTGTCAAGCCATTTGTCGATGGCACTGGTCCAGGATTGCGACTTCTTAGAACGTTGTGCGCACGTATTCGTCCAGGTATTGGTGGTATTGACGACCATACATTGCCATCTCTTGCCGTATAATAATCACCAGTTTCAAGTGGCGGTTCTTCATACTCCTCGTCTGAATCCCTCTCGTCCTCTAGGTGATACACAATTTCCTGGACTTGTTCAGCGTCAGATGATTCACCACCAATGTCATCAATATTTCCTTCTAAGTCTTCTTGATCTACCGCTTGTTCGTGGTCACTCTCTTCAGAGTCAGAAGCCTCAACAAATGTGCGTATATAGTCACGCTGCTCCTCATACGGTAGTGCATTCAATCGACGCGGAGCTAGCCACTCACCATCTGCCATTTTATTTTCACTTTTTATATATTTGCCGCACAAAATAAATTTTTAGGTCTTTACACTTCAAAAATCGCACATAAACTGACTTATGCATACAAAACTACTCAAAACGAAACCTGCGCAAAAAATCATGTTTCTGCCTGCAAAACTGGTTGTGCAAGGGTAGGTAGGCAAGATATTCCCAAATACCCTTTTGTTCCTGTTAGTAGACGTGTTTTCCTACACATTCCAAAAAAAAAATGTTTACATTGAACAAATATTTTATGAGTTATAATTATTCTGCGCAGGTACTAAAAATAGCACTATGAGCAAGAGGGGTTGATTTTCAGTTCAAATATAACGGAATTTTGCGAATGAAAATTCAATGTTAATTATTTTTCTTGGTAAAAAGGGATCAAATTACAAGGATTAAAAAAGAATTTGGAAATTGTTAAATTTTTATGGATTTTGGCAATTCCCATTTTTGGTAAAAATGGATTATTTAGGTACCAAATTTTTTTTTCCCCAAATTATGATAAAAGTTTTGTTAACTAGACAATATTTCCAATAAATAAAAAAAAAAAAAACCAGAAAATTACAAGAATCCAGGTAGTAGTTAATATTTGTATATCAAAAGCAACTATCTGCCATACAAAACGTATGAAGTACCCGGGTACATCTACTGTCGATGTGGATAAAACCCAACAGCTGTTGACACAACGGTTAATCTACACATGTTAATGCTCAGAATGACCTACAGACGAAAAAATCGTCAGACAATTTTTTGAGTTAAAACAGATTTTTTGGGGGGAAAAAAGTCGTAATTTCTTGATTCCGTGATTTTTTTTTTGTGTTTTTTTTTTTAAATTTTTGCAAAAAAACGCGTTCAAAGTTTCATTAAGATATGTCTGCAATTATTATTACTACACCAGACTCGTGCCAGTACACCCATCCAAAATAAACTTGGTGCAACAGCAGCAATATAATTCAAGTTCTCTAGAGAAACACACTGATATGGATACAACATAAGATGATTGCCAATATTCATATGTAGGTGATGGTGAAGTCTAAGAACTACCATCAAGACTTAAAAGGAACAGATACTCAACAAAGTCTCTTGTTAATTCGGTAACAAATAGGAATTTAAGTACAAAAAAAGCAGCTATAGTCTACAAAGAGTTGGCAAAGTCAGGAATTGATATCCCCACACTTTCGCAGTCTGGTATTTATAAAGCCGTCAGAAAATCTGCCGAAATGTTGGAGGAAATATCTTTAAAAACTCTTAAAAATTATCTTCATTTTGATGGCAAAAGTTGATGGCAAAAAAGTTGTTGTTTTAAAAAATGAGTACTTACTTACTCAGGTGGCCGTTACAACCCGTGTCCGAGTTTCGGCCGACCTCAACAGCTCTCGCCAGGCGTCTCTGCTTTGCGCGCGCCTTCTCCAATCGGATACACCAAATGCGGTTAGGGCTCTCAGCCTGGTCCATCCATCGGAGGCATGGTCTCCCTCTTCGTTGTTGACCAGCAACCCTCGCCTCGAGCACCTTTTTCGCTGGAGCTTTGTCGTCCATACGATGGACATGACTCAGCCAGCGTAGTCGCTGCACAGTTATACGCCGAACTACTTCAATGTCTTCGTAGAGCTCATACAGCTCGTGGTTCATTCGGATGCAATAGTCATCGCCGACTCGAACAGGACCGAAGATTTTGCTAAGAACTTTTCTCTCGAACACCCCCAGAGCGGCTGCGTCAGTTTGCGAAACTACCCCTGCCTCGGCGCCACAAAGCAGCACAGGTAGAACGATCGTCTTGTAGAGTCTTAGTTTTGTCGATCGAGAGAGGGCTCTGGAACTTAGTTGCTTACTGAGCCCGTAGTAGCACTTATTACCAATTATTGTTCTTCGCTTTATCTCCAGGCTGATTTCGTTGTTGGTATTAATGGCGGTGCCAAGGTATACAAACTCTTTGACTACTTCAAAGTTATAGCTGCCGGATGAAACGTGGGAGTCGTCTAAACGCCACGATCCCTTGCTTGTAGACAGCATATACTTTGTTTTACCCTCATTTATCGTCAAACCCACTTTGGCTGATTCCTTTTCGACTGATTCCTTTTCGATCAGTTGCAATCGTGTCGTCGTGGGGTCAACACGTTCTGTGCTTTCTTTAAACATAGATATATAACACACTAAAAAGAAACTATTAGCTAACTATTATAAACTATTAATAATTTGCTAAGATCAAAAAACTGTGACAATGCCATGCATATGTGGTCAAAAAGTGGATCGCAGCAATGATAAAGTGAAGTGCGTTGGCTGTAATGAATTTTTTCACTGCAGTTGCGCGAAGTTGAAACCGGCTGATATTGAATTTATGAACAATTCAAATAATGGCTTTCGTTGCGAGAGTTGCTCTTCTGTGAGACGTGCATCGATTAGGTCTCCCCCCTTACACTCTCCTGCTGAGAATAAAAATCTTCGGCAGCAAACTCAAAAGAGACAACCTTTGCCGGTTGCAAGCTCTAATATTTCCCTTTCTGCATCTTCCTCTAATTCTGATTTGCATACACTACAAAAACAAACTCCAACGTTCTCAAAACCAAGCCAACTAGAACAGCCGCAAGATTCAGTTATTCAACAACAACAACAGCACCATCCAAAACAAAAAAATCATGCTCAGGCGCTCTCGGTTAATCAACAAAAACTGAAGCAAAATACTAAACCGCAACTAGAACTACAACAACAACAGCTACCAGTAAATCAACAACATCAGCAATTGCCTCTTCAATTCTCTGATTTGCAAATACATCGGCTCCAACTTGAACCTCAACATCAGCATCACCCACAACAACAACAAGAACTGCTCCATAACCTCACAACAACGACTCAACAACAACTACAACTTAATGTACCACAGAAAGAAAACAAACAAGAGATAACTTTAGAAAAAGTATTCAACGAAATTGTTGCTCTTAGGGCTGACAATGCCCATATGTTTTCTTTGATTTGCTCTTTACAAGACGAAAAAAATTACTTAGAGCAAAGGGTGCATGATCTCCAAAGTGAAGTGAATTTCCTTCGACAAAAAAGTATAGAAAAGTGTGTCGAAATAATTGGCGTTCCAAATGTGGAGAATGGCAACGCCGTCGACTGCGCTCTTAATATTTTTACTCAAGGTGTTGGTGAGAATGTGACAGTGGGCGATATTGATGAGTGCTACGTTAAAAAAATAAAACATAAAAACATTTCAAATATACTAGTGGTTAAATTTTCATCATTGTTAAAAAAAAAAGAAGTGATGAGAAATAAATTTAAGAATCGAAATAAACTTACTACGAAAATATTTGGTAATAATTCAAACTCCAACATTTTTATAAATGATTGTTTAGACAGTCGTACGCGATTTTTATTTAATGCTGCTCAGAAACTCAAAAAGGAAAAAGGTTTTAAATATGTTTGGGTCAGGAATGGTAAAGTTTTTATGAGGAAAAGGGATGGGGACAATTACATTATCATTAATAAAGTTGAAGACCTTAATTCAGTTTCTTAAATGTCAAATAGTGATGATATAAATTTGTTCAATATCCCTTTAACTAACTGTGTTAATGTAATTGCTCCTGACCTTTGTTACAACCCTATTTATTCCAACAATTCATTGATTTTACATCAAAACATACGAAGCATGCGTAAGAATTTTGATAACTTTCTACTGCATTTAGAATCTTTCGTAAACAAGCCGGTTTTTATTTTTTTAACGGAAATCTGGATTTACGATGAAGAAATATCGCTTTTTGATATTCCAGGGTATAATTTTATAGTGAACTGTAATAATGGTTATGCGTCTGGTGGTGTTGCTGCGTTTATTCGTTCGAATGTTAGTTTTGAACATTCCTGTTTTAATCTTCCCAGATGTGATGTTTTAAAGGTGAAATGTTTAATAAATAATTTCAATCTCACTTTCTTGTGTTTTTATAGATTAATTACTAGCTCAAATTCATATGAATCATTTTTCAATGACTTAGATAGCCTTCTTTATAATGAAAATCGTTCTAATTTATGTTTAATTGGTGATCTTAACTTAAATATATTGGAAAACAATGCTATTATCGACAGGTACCTACTTAAACTTGCTTCTGTCGGTCTTGAATCTTGTATTAACCAACCTACGCGCTTGTCGTCTTTGTCTGAAACATGTATAGATCATATATTTGTCCGGCTTGAGAATTGTAGTTCCTTGTCAGTATATAGTTCAGTTATTGATTTTCAAATCACTGATCACTGTGCAACGTGCTTAAGCATTGGGAACTGTAAATTGGATAATGATTGCTCAATTGGTTCTCCGTCAACCTATAAAATTATAGATTTTAGATTATTAAACAATTCACTGCGTTTTGAAAATTGGTTTGAAGTGTTTCATGAATCTAACGCTTGTAAGGCTTATACTCTATTCCTTCAAAAACTTGTTTCTCATATTGAAAATTGTACGAAAACCAAGAAGAAAAAATCACGTGCTTCTGAGAAATTAAAACCCTGGCTATCGAATGATTTGCTTGATAAAATTAAAATCAAAAATAAGTTATTTAAGCGTAAAAAGAAATTTCCAAATGATTCTGCTATATCTGCTTCCTATAAAACAATTTGTAAGGATATTGCTAAAGAAGTAATTTTATGCAAAAATAACTTTTACAGAAATCAATTTCAAAATGCAAAAGGTGATATTCGAAAGGAATGGAAGTTGGTTAATAGTATTCTTAATAAAAAAACTAACAAAGATGTCATAAAAACCCTAATTATTGATGATTTACCTGTTTCGGATACAGAAATATTGGCAAATTGTTTTAACAAATTTTTTGTTTCAATTGGAACTGAAGTAGTTGCTGAAAACTCAACCGTAAGAAACCAGTGTATTTGCCTATCTAATGAACCTTGTCTAGCTAGTAGTTTTTTTTATGAGCCAATTTCTTCATTTGAAGTTTATAAAATTATTTTGTCGCTAAAAAATTCAAATTCTTGTTCATATAATAGTTTTTCAAGTAATTTTATAAAGAAAATTTCGTACAATATATGTGATATTTTAAGTCATTTGTTCAATTTAAGTGTTGAAACAGGTTTGTTCCCGGCGGATATGAAGATTGCTGAGGTAATTCCTCTTTATAAGAAGGGTGATTCAACAGATATTAACAACTACAGACCCATTTCGCTCCTTCCTGTTTTTTCAAAGATTTTTGAAAAAGCTATGAAGTCCAGAATCGTTAACTTTTTGGAAAAAAACAACCTTCTTAGTATATGTCAATATGGTTTCAGATCTGGTCGATCCACAGAAGATGCTCTTTTAAACTTTTGTTCGAACATTTACTCTGGTCTTAACGACAAAAAATTAACTGCGGCTCTTTTCGTGGATATTACAAAAGCTTTTGACACAGTTGACCATGGTATTCTATTAAAGAAATTATTTAATTTTGGATTCAGAGGAACTATATGTACTTGGTTTGGTTCGTATCTATCAAATAGACAGCAAAAAGTAAAGCTCAAAGGTTATTTAAGTTCTTCTATGCACGTACCAATAGGTGTGCCTCAAGGCTCCGTTCTTGGTCCCATACTTTTTCTAATTTTTATTAATTCTCTTTTTATGCAGAATTTCAAAAGTAGTTCTAATGCCTTTGCCGATGATATGGCCTGTACGTTCATCAACAGCTCTCATTTAAACTTAACTATAGATATAAATAATGATCTTGAAGTGATTAGTCATTGGTTCAAAGTGCATAAATTAGTTCTTAGTAATAAAACTAGAATTATGTATTTTAATGTCATAGGTAAAGAAATAGATTCTGGACAGTTTTATTTTCATTCTGCAAATTGTGGAAGGTTCTCGATAAGTAAGGATGTTTGTCTATCGTCATCCAGCAGGCAAACGTTTTTTGCATCTTCCAGTTGCTCGTCAAAGTGTTTCCGTATTGAGCGTGTTAATTCTTTCAAATACCTAGGACTACTGCTTGATAATAAGATGAGTTGGTCTGAACATACTAGAGCACTAAAAAAATACTTAATAGCTTCAACTCGACATCTTTATCTGTTGAAATCTTTTTGTTGCCTTGATCTCTTAAAACAAATATATTATGGTATTTTTCAATCTAAATTAGAATATGGCTTAGTGTGTTGGGGTGGCACATACGCTAATAAAATAAGTCCACTTTTAATTTCGCAAAAACATGCCATACGCTTGATTTGCAATAGACCTCGCCTTTATAGTAGTCTGATTCTGTTTAGAAACCTAAAAATTTTACCTTTAAAACACCTGTATGTTTTCAAGGTTTTAAAAATATTTTTTCTTAGAACTGGATATCTATTCAGCAGATGCTCGTCTTACTATAATTTAAGAGTCAACTTTCAGAATCTTGTATCTGTTCCCCAGCATTCGCTTCATTTATTTTTACAGTTCTATACTATATCAGCTCCTAGACTATATAATATTCTACCTATTGATATAAGACGTATACGAAATATTTCCTTGTTTCTCAGTAAAGTAAAAGCATGGCTGTTTAGTCAAAGTTATAATGATGTTAATTCAATGTTTATTGTTGGTCAGTAACTTAATCATTTGTTTTAACTTGTTTAATTTTAATTTACTTCCGATTTTTTGAGTTTCTACAAGTCCAATAAATTTTAATACATAAATTTTTATTTTTTTTTCTGCATTTTTGTTCGATTTTTCTACTCATGTTTCAATATTCTTAAAAGCCTCTCAACACTTCTTTTTGCTTTATTTCGTTTTTTATTTTTTAAATTATATTTTGTTTTTTTTTTTGTTTTATTAATTTGTTGACCCCTCTCATTACAAAAATCTTGTGATAGTAAAAATAATTCTTATATTTAATTTATTTTATTTAATTTATTCTATACTTATGTAACTGTTATCGCCTCTAGTTTCTTGCGAACTATAGATAACAGATCTTTTTCAATTTTACTTTTTTAATGTTTAATGTTTAATTCAGAATATGTATAATTTAAAATTTCTCTAAGATAAATTTTTAAGTTATATAAATGTAATATTTGAAAAAGATAAATAAATTTCAATTCAAATTCAATTCATTCAAATAGCGGTGAAAGCAGCGGTAACATCTTTCTTGGTGCTGCCGAAAATATCAATATCATCAGCGAACGCAAGGAGCTGGACACCTTTGTAGAAAATGGTGCCATTACGATGCACACCGGCCTTTCGTACGATCGCCTCCATGATGATGTTGAAGAGATCGCAAGACAGTGGATCGCCTTGTCTGAAACCTCTTTCGGTATTAATGGTTTCGGAGAGGCCATTTTCTACCTTAACAGAGCTGCGTGTGTTGCTCAACGTCATTCTGCAAAGTCTAATCAACTTTGTAGGTATACCGAACTCAAACATTGTTGCATATAGGCAATCCCTTCACGGGCTATCGACAAAGCAGCTTTAAAATCGACAAACAGATGGTGTGTGTCAATTTGATTTTCGTGGGTTTTCTCCAGGATTTGTCGTAGCGTGAAAAGCTGGTCTCTGGTGGACTTTCTAGGTCGAAATCCAAACTGATAAGGTCCAATCAGTGTTTTTGTAATCGGCTTTAATCTTTCACACAGTACGCTTGAGAGAACCTTATATGCTCGATATGCAACCTTGATAGTTGGCGCCGATTGTTGGGTCTTCTTTCTTATATACAGGGCAAAGTACGCTGAGATTCCAATTGTCGGGCATGCTTTCCGCTAGCCATATTTTGCTGATGAGCTGATGTATGCGCCTTATCAATTCATCGCCGCCGGTCTTAAACAATTCAGCTCTGACAGGCCATCAGCACCCGCTGCTTTATTGTTTTTGAGTCGTTGGATAGCAATTCGAACCTCTACATGGCTAGGTGGTGGTACTTCCACTCCGTCATCGTTGATTGGTGGCACTGAACTGTCGCCTGTAAGTAAATTAGAGAAGTGCTGTCTCCACAATCTGAGCACACACTGTATATCCGTATTCAGAATTCGATTTTCGTCTCTACAAGTGGATGCTCCGGGCTTGAAACCTTGGCTTAGACGCTTAACCTGTTGATAGAATTTTCGTGCATCTTTCTTGCCCTGGTATACCTCTAGTTTCTCACGCCCACGCTTTTCCTGCTCTCTTTTCTTGCATCTGAAAAGGCGCCTTTCTTCCTTCCTCTTTTCGCGGTAGTTTTCTCGCACAGCTCGCGTTGCAGCTGACTGCAGCGTTTTTCTATAAGCGGCGTTTTTTACTACTGTCGCGATGCGACACTCCTGATCATACCATTGGTTCCGAGGTTGCGGGCACCGGAAACCAATGACTTCTTCAGAGGCAGCGCGCATGGAGTGGGATATATGCGCCCAAAGTCCGCCGGCGTCGTCGGGTCCAGAGGTTGGTTGGTTGAGCTTAACCGAGAGTTGAGCGGAGTAGGCATCGGCAGTCCGTTGTACTTGCAGCTTTGCGACATCTAGCTTTCGTTGCATTCCTGTGCGTATGTTCTTCGTATTGCATAATCGCATGCGGATCTTGGCTGCAACAAGATAGTGGTCGGAGTCAATGTTGACCCCCCGAAATGTACGCACATCTAGAACATTAGAGGCTTGCCTTCCGTCGATTACAACATGATAAAATATAGCAAAATATTTTGATATTACGATCAGAACCAAAATAACAATCAGAACTACTTACAGTCTGCAAATTTATATGTGATGTAAGGTATGACATATGGTTCTATAATCATTGCTTTTAGCAAACAATTATGAATCTTTAAGCAGTTCGATCGTTCAGTTTAGGAAAGGACATGCTTGTTTTCCAAAGGACTGGGAAAAAGAAAACTCTGCAATTCCAAGCTAGCAACGCAGTAATATATGCCCGAGTGAAAGCCAAATCACTATAAATTTGGGATTTGGTATAACTTTTTACGCTTTAATTTGATTTTATTTTTTTTTCTATTCGTATTTCGATTCAATTTCGAAAAAAAATTAAAGTCGAATTCATAGTGATTTGATTTCACTTTCACTCGAAAGAGCAATGCAGTACCTGCCGAATATCGCAATTAATATTGGAAGCTTGTTGAATGTGTTTCTTTAGATAATCAAAAGAAATAAGAAAACTGTCTCCATTATTGCCTGGAAAATATTTTTGAAGTGGTTTAAATTTTTTCATTAAAAATCTGAAAGTTTTGACAAACCATCCTCAATAAATGATTCACCCACGTATATGTGCGATCATTACTAAGCTGGACACAAATATTTTCAACAGCATTCTTAAGTTTATAACAAATATATCCGACCAAATTTGCCAAGCCATCTTATGTCAAAGGGTCGGGTTGAGTTCCTCTATCTCTTCGTCTTTTTCTTCAGCTGACTAAACATTTCCACTAACCGCGTTTAAAATAAGTCCTATGTAATTTATAATTAAAACATAATTTTTTGCCATGCACTCTATTTTAACTTCACTTTCATACAAGGATTTATTCCCAATTAGTTCAATTTGTCCAAGTGATCGCATAGTTGCATTCGTTTTTGTTATGCAGAAGCGCTAAGTGACGTCATTCAGTCAAATGAGAAAGAGAGCACTAGGTAACGAGACTGCGGAACGCGTAATCTTGTTTCTATCATTCTTGGAGAGTGAAAAAGCATGAGTAGAGCGAGAGAGCACTGCAGGGAGAAAGTGCATGCCAAGATCGAAAACTTTTCTCTTAAGCCAGAATTTCAAGCTTTATCGCATGGCACTCACAAAAGCTTACGTATTGATCTGAAAAATATTTGTTACTTTTTAATGTTATACGTGGCTCATCTTTATATTATATGATCTTTGTCATGATCTTAGGGCGCAGCCCCGCTCTAGTAATATCTGAAGCTACTCACGTCTTCTGTTTGCTTCTTATACCTAGAGTTTTCGCGATGAGAATACATATATATACATAACGGTACATCTCTATTAAACATCGTTGCTATAGCATACACGAGTAACAGCATGATACAAGAACCCAGGTAGAAGTGGCAATTCCTTGGCATACCACTATCTGTAAAAAATTTGCATTTAGCTGCATTCAGCGGAAAATTTGCTACGTACGGCTTTTGGGCTGACAGCGCCAATCTTAACTTGTTACAAATATTTATTTGTTGCTATTTATTTATGTTTATTTAATTTGAAATCATGATATAATAATTTGCAAGGTATGAGTGACAGTTTTTTTGTCGATCAGCATTTGCATCGAAAAATAGAAAACTAATAAGCAGCAAAACAGATGAAAAATTAAACTTTGTATTGATTTTGACAACTGTTGGTCGATGCTCTGAGAAAATAGGTAGTTGTCAAGGATACCTTTAAATAATTACATAATGATTGATAGTTTACAAATTAATTTTTTAAGCAAACAACAAAAGACAAATTGACATTTGCTTGTTAATCTTGATGCTTATTCTTCTTGATGCTATTTCTTATGAAGCTGGAAAACATTTCTCTCAGCATACTTCAAGCAACTTTCGAGCTGGAGAGAAAGCTTGCTATTAATGTTTTATCGTAATTTTTACATTTTTTGGCTTCAATTATGACCTGACCTTTACCTCGCTCGCTTTACCTTTATTATATAAAATTTCAGATATAATTTCAGATTTAAATATGATTTGGGTGCATGGAGCAGCTATATTTGAGTGTTGAGGTAAAATTGAAGTTAAAGGAATTATAAAATTGGATAAGTCTAATAGAGATACCAACATTTAAAAATACTTGCCTATTGGCTCAAACTATTTTCTAATCTGGTCTTAGAAAACGAAAAATCTAGATTCCGCGTTTTGGGAAGTCTTTAATTTAGATTTTGCTTATCTTTCCAGTGATTCAGAAGAAGTAGAAATTGAATGTTTCTGGAAAACAGTTTATTCTATCAAAAGAGGAGACAAATCTTTGGCATTTTCTTTTATGGGAAAATTAATTTTTAATATTTTGACCTAGCCAACAAATTCGTCAACCAACTTAAAACGTAGTCTCAAATAAACTACAGTACAGAAATGTTGATTTAAGAGTGAAGAATTCGTCTTGTACATTTACATATTACAGACTTAACAACTTTTTGAACACATCACACTCGATTTTTTCATCACTTTCATGATTTTCAATGTTTTGTTTATTTAAATGCACAATAATGTTTTCTAGAGTACGCACTACGCAAGGTATAGTAGTTAGCATTTTTCTTTAAAAACTATTCGGTGCATTCTTTCTCGCTTCTCTGATTAACTTAAAAAAAAAAAACATTAAAATCGGTTGAAAAAACCTGAATGCCATACCACCCCGAGCTACGCCGGGTACTCCAGCTAGCATTTTTCTTTAAAAACTATGCGGTGCATTCCTTCTCCCTACTCTGATTCATTTAAAAAAAAAAAAACAAAATCGGCTGAGAAACACCCTGAATGCCATATCACCCCCGAATAACGCCGGGTATTCCAGCTAGCATTTTTCTTTAAAAATTCGTCGGTGCTTCTCCCTACTCTGTTTCATAAAAAAAAAAAAAAATCACCAAAATCGTTAGAGAAACACAGGAGAAAATGGTACTGAACTGTTGGCCTTCGACTATTTATATATAGATAATAGCTGCATTCTATTCTATATATAGATAAAAGCTGCATTCTATCCGAAAGAGTGCTCAGGTAGCGAAGTAGCATGAACAGCTGTTTTTGACAGATGGTGGTATTCCTGTAGAAGAGAAAATCAACCCTTATCAATGCTTCCTGGGTTCTTATATCATGAGTAAGAGTACAATGCGAGAGAGTCGCAGACACTTCAAAAGAGCTGTGCATCATTATTTTTGTTGGTGGTTTCTCTTAATTTCTCTCTCAACAAAATAAATTTGCCAGCGCGTCAGCGTCAAAAAAAAACTTATTAAACTGCTGCTTGCTGCATATAACACATGCAAAGACATTTATAATTGTTTATTTTGTTCAATACTTTTGTTCAGGCTATGGGTTGGTGCATCCAGCAAAAAAACAAAAAAAAACCAATTTTGATATGGCCGAATGATCGGCCACAGGCGATATCTATATATAAAAATCTTCATCAGTTTTGAACCGTTCTAATGGTGTCATACAAATTTTGAGGGTGTGTTCGGCCAGTCATGGCACGGGATTTAGATTTGTAAATATGTACAACATCGGATGAGTGGTTCTCGAGATATTGCAAAAATAGTGGATCCTCTTTCGCCCATAAGATTTCTCGTCCTGTTTTCTTAAATAAAAACTAGCGAAGCACGACGGGTATAAGCTAGTATAATATAAAAATCAAATTACTACAGCTGCTATTTTATTATATCTTTTATTTTATCTGCTCAAACCGGTATATTTGAGAAGAGAAATATTCCAAAGAATGTCAACAATAATTATTTTGTGTGTGTATATATAGTGATTTAATTAAGTTTCAAAAACTAACGTATTCGTATTATTTGTTTCGTATATCTTTGAAGTCGGTTTTTCTTTCCATAACATTCTATCTATATTAGGGCGGGTCGATTTAAAAATCGCTCAATGCTCTGTGAAAATCGTATTCTAGGGATCAAAATAAGAAACTTTGCCGAAGGAACCATACCTCTAAAACGAATTCTGATGTCCCCCAATTTGGGTCGAACTTTTGGGTAGGGGCAAATTTTGAAAAATCCCACTGACCCATTTAGAGTGCTCCAATCGAGTCCAAATGTATGACCGACCCCCACTAACTTTGGAGGCTTGACCCACCCATGCCAGTGGCACACCCCCTGGAACCCCCTGTGGGGTTCCCCATACAAACATTTCAAAAAATCACCAGTTTTGGCACTTTACATGAAAAAATCAGCGAAATGGCTATGTTTTTTCTTTATTTTTATTTATTTATTTGTAATAATATTTATTATTTATTTATAATAATATCTATTTTTTCTCTTTTGAAATATATTTAGTCAGAACATATGTAAATGAAAATATTAATTTAAGTTAGTTATAGAAAAGAAACTAAAAAAATTATTGTTTGAAGTCTTTTTTACTTTCAAGTCTGACAATTTCGCACGGCTCTCTAATGTCGTCGCCATAACAGCCTCTACATTTTCCGGTATAACCCGTTTGGAAACGCTAGCTAGCAATTGAACATGTCGTTCCGTTCCTTGTATGTGTGATGCAATTTTTGGATCATTAAACGGTGGATCATCTTGATTTAAATATTCTTTTAATGTATCGTACGGAATGCTTCGCGTGAATGGTGGTTCAAATACGTTATTTATGTCATTCGTATTGATCATTTCCGTGTAACTTGTGCAATTAAACTTTATATCTGGTTTTTTATAAGCTCTAAGTTGCGTTGGGTCGTCAACATCTGTTCTATAGCGTAGAATTATGTTGATGGCACAGTCGCGCTTTTCTTTGCTATCATCAAACAACATTGATAACAAGATATTTTCCGAATGCGCATAATATGAATTATCTGTAATTACTTGATTGACAATTTTGCGTAAACGAGGTTCTAGACAGAGCTGTAATACTTGATATTAAGGTGCATTGGCACATAACATTTAATTATAAATTCAATCAGAATTCTTAAATTTGCATCTGTATTTTCCGTTGTCACATATAATCTGAATCAGTAGACACACCAAAAACAGTAACATCGTGCTTGGGTATATGACTCATTGGGTTTTCGATAGTTGTTGATATTGTCGTTGCTTCATCTTGCCGTGTAAAGGATGGTGGATTCATTGTAAACTTTTTGATTTGGAATGGTCAACTTCACTTATTATTTGTTTTTAAATATTTTTTTATCTGAAACAAAAACTGTTGCGTTATATATGGTCTACGAGACGAGGTAATAAGAATGAAATGGTAATTCCAATTCTACCTGCTGTGTCTTGTGGTGGCTTAAAAACGCACACAAGCAATTTTAGGATCTGCAATTGTGTCACAGTGATACCTTAATTTTTTAAAGGGTTGCGGTGCATTCCAGTTATGGTGCATTTCACGTCAAATCGCCTACCAAAATTTTTTTTTCGTTATTTTTTCATGAAATTTTGGTTTTATGATCTCCGATTGGTGTTGTTACTTATGCCAAAAGCATTTTGTGAAATATTAACTGGTTGTCGATTTATAACGGTTCTGTTATTGGAAATGTGAAAAATAGTGTTATTTTCACCGAATTTTTAAAAATAGACGCTTAAATAAATATCATTAAAACTTAGATCATACTTAAAGAATTTTTTATGTTCTTTCTGATTATTTGATTAGTTTTGAAAAAAAAAAAATTTATTAATATAAAAAAATTTAAGTTTATGATTAAATGACGATTTTCTCAAGTTAGTACACGTTTAATTTTTTTATTTTGATTTTCAATTAAAGACTGTTAAATTTCCTTTAAGAAAAATATCTTATTCAAGATGGGATCTGAATTATAATAGAAATGGCAACGATTTAAGCAAAGCGCCACGCACTTTTTGCTCAGGCAAGGGGACTCACGCAAATTAAGCACCCTGAATGTTGGTAAGTGGACTTCTGAAAATTACAAACACACTTACACACAAACAGCGCACATTATTGGTGGAGCAAAAAGTGCGTGGCGCTTTGCTTAAATCGTTGCCATTTCTATTATAATTCAGATCCCATCTTGAATAAGATATTTTCTTAAAGGAAATTTAACAGTCTTTAATTGAAAATCAAAATAAAAAAAATTAAACGTGTACTAACTGGAGAAAATCGTCATTTAATCATAAACTTATATTTTTTACATTAATAAATTTTTTTTTTTCAAAACTAATAAAATAATCAGAAAATGTGTCTTAAAAAACACACACAAGCAATTTTCCGATTTGCAATTGTGTCACAGTGATACCTTCATTTATTAAAAGGGTTGAATAAATTTCTAAAGAGAAAAAAAACTCCGAAAAGAAAAAAACAGACATTTCGCTGATTTTTTCTTGTCAAGTGCCAAAACTGGTGATTTTTTGAAATGTTTGTATGGGGAACCCCCAGGGGGTTCCAGGGGGTGTGCCACTGGCATGGGTGGGTCGGGCCTCCAAAGTTAGTGGGGGTCGGTCATACATTTGGACTCGATTGGAGCACTCTAAATGGGTCAAAGTGGATTTTTCAAAAATTGCCCCTACCCAAAAGTTCGACCCAAATTGGGGGACATCAGAATTCGTTTTAGAGGTATGGTTTCTTCGGCAAAGTTTCTTATTTTGATCCCTAGAATACGATTTTCACAGAGCAATGGGCGATTTTTTAGCCTCCCCACAAATCGACCCGGCCTAATCTATATATATATACAAAAATCTAATGGTGTCCGTATATTACTCCATCACTTCTGAACCGTTCCAATGGTGTTATTCAAATTAGGGTGTGTTTGATCAGTCATGGCACGGGTTTTAAAACTTATTTGTACAACATCGGAAGAGCGGTTCTCGAGATATCGCAAAAGTAGTGGATCCCCTTTCGACCATACGATTTCTCATATAAAATCGCTAAAAAAAAGTTCTTCGTCCCTTTTTTTAAAAAAAAACTAGCTACGCCTACTTTTAGAGGATAAGCGCTGGGAGGAGGCAAAGCGCGCCGGGTATATATATATATATATATATTAGATCTGTTCATAATTCTATGTAATTTTCTAAAGTATCTCCTATTTTCGCTCCCCTCAAAAAATCTGAGTATTTGGAGTATTAAAATATTTTAAAAAAAAAAAGTTCGTAAAAAAGTTGAAAACAGGGACGTCTCTCCCCAAAAGTGTATATTTTGAGAATAATTCAATTTGTAAAATTTATCACTTTTTATAAATTGCCTCAAATGAATTTAGTAAAAGAATTTATTTTTAAGTACATTTTAAATAACATTTTAAGGTATTTGGGTATGGTCAATCGAATGGTAAAATAAAAATGGGGGAATTTTAAAAAAAAAACTTTACTTTTTCAATGATTTTCATCAAAAAACACGAAAAAAATTTAAAAAAATGGTTGATATTTTGACTTTGAATTAAGTTTCTAGAATTGTTCTTCACCAAAAATTTAAAACTTCGAGCCAATATTCTGAAGAATTCATTGCGTTTCAAACAAATTAAGAAACCTCTATTAAAAAAAAAAAATTCAACCAAATTTTGAGTTGATAATATTATAAAGTAAGCAATGTTTTTAAGTTGATCATTATTTGTTTTTAAACCATAAAAATATAAATTTAAAACAGAAAAAATTATTTTATTAGTAAAAAATATATAAAAATAAAAAAATTGTACTTTAGTTTGTCCTCAATACCTGTCTTAGTGGTATTAGAAAATTCTTTTCTATTCTTTTCAACTATTAGAAATGCTCATTGTTTTGCTTCTCGTCCTAAATTTTGTTGCGAGAGCAACTGCTCTTTCAGCAACATCATTAACTACAAGGAGTTCTTTAGCTGCTTTTTCTGCTTTGAGATAATTTTGATCTGTGTAACATTCGGATGAATCTTTTTTGAGGAATTCTGTTCAGATCTCGCGGAGAATATTAGTGTAAGATTGTGCAACTTGCAATAAAATAAAATAAGAAGAGAAATAAGTGGTGGAATAGTGTTTTTAATTGGTAAGAAAGATGATGTGAAAGTTATAAATGAAAATTATATTTTAATATGAGCTCGTGTGTTGTCTGTAGTTAATTTGTATTAACTTTGTGCTATATGTTTTATTAAATTTATTCGATTTATTTATTATTTTTAGGCCAACCTTTGAGAAAACTTTGTGGTTTTTCCCTTCCGTCAAATTACCAGGTTACAGCAAGGTTATTTTTTTACATAATGTTGACAAGCTACCTCTTTTTTAATGCACCGAAGGAGTTATTTATGAAATAATAACGATTTGGAACTGTTAAAAAATTACAATAAAACGGAAGGATAAGTTACAAAATTCAATTAAAAAGTTTTATAAAAATTATGTCGCTGTAGCACGAAATCAAAACAAAAATAGTTGTGTACAAAGACGTAAGGAAGAAGCATTTATGGCTTCATTTTGTATTCCTATCCGATCAATCGTTTCGTTCAAAAAGTGTTCGTTTGTGTTTTTGAAATTTGTAATTCGAACAGAATCAAACAACGATAACAGCTGATCAGCCAGCGAAAGATACCGTAGTAGTTACATATTGCAATATGTAATTCTAACGATCATTGAAACCACGAATCCAAACGTCAATATGAAACGAACACTTTTATGCTAAAAAAAAAAAATACATAAGATAAAAATAAAAACTGCAATAGCCGCATATATTTTATTTTGATATGTCAAAAGCAATCACTCAATCACTAAAAACAATAATAATGAAAAACGAATCCGCAAACCACTTAATTCCTCAAAGTTTATTTATTGAATACACAAACCGAACAAAAGCAAAAAGCTCTGCCAACATATAAGAAACAAAGTAACATATTTAAAAAATCTTTGTAGTACGTAGACAAAATACAGAAACCTTCCCTAGTGTTTGATATGGCACGCCACATTTGACAACTGCTTGTGTATAACAGTTTGAGTGTACATATCAAACAAAAGCTTGTCGAATGAGCTAACGATAAGCTTCGTTCGAAATACATATTTCAGTTTGAATTCAACATCGTTCGCATAGCCATCGTTCGTTGGGAATACAAAATGAGGCTATTAGTGAAAACTTCAAAACTTGTTTGACATATCTATGAAAGTACAAAAGAGTTTTTACTTTGCAACAAAAATGACATTAAAAATTAAATAAAATTACTAAAAACTGGAACAAAAATTGGGTTTGATATAAGAAACATTCGCAGAAGTAATACACCAGGTTCATCAACTTTAATATTGTCATTATTTCCATTGTATGAAAAAAACTGGTAACTATAATGGTGCAGGTGAAAGCGCAGATAATAATGATGCCGCTACAGATGAATTTTCTGATACTGATTCAAATATAACAATAAGTTTAATGAGTTCATTAAAATTCAAAGTTTCAGAATATGAGTTACCGAAAAAACGTGTAAAAATGCGTGGAAAAATGCAAACCGAAGCTATTTACAGTGTGCTTGAATATTATGGTATAACAAATCTATATATAAATAGGCTAAGGAAAAACAGTTCAGTACCATTTTCTCCTGTGTTTCTCAACCGATTTTTATGATTTTTCTTAGATCCGACACATTTTTAAAGAAAAATGCTGGCTAAAAAACCCAGCGTTGCTCGGGGTGGTATGGTATTCAGGGTGTTTCTGAACCGATTCTGATGATTTTTTTTTTAAATGAATCAGATTAGGGAGGAGTGCACCGAATAGTTTTTAAAGAAAAATGCTAGATGGAATAGCCGGCGTTGCTCGGGGGTGTTATGGCGAAAAGGTCGAGTTTCGACCACTGGCGTACTTTAGTAGAATTAAAGCATTATGTTTCGACACAACTGGCTCGAGTACAAGTGATTCTAAAGGAGCTACAATACTACTTACTCGAAAGCTTGGGCATTCTGTTTTACTTTCTGCATGTCGACACCATGTTTCAGAAATTTTTCTTACTCATGCTTTTTCTGCAGAGATGGAGACAATTACCACATACAGGCCCTGTTATTACATTGTTTCATAGATTTCAAAACCAATGGCCTAATATAATTAAAGAAATTTTTGAAAACGGAATGGAAGATGCCAAAGTATCTTAATACTTTGATACTCAACTAAAAATCAACTAGAATTTCATATCAAACCAGCGCGCCACGACTATATTGAATTATGGAAATTATCGCTTTTATATCCTGGAGAACCAATTATAGCCGAAGTGCTAAAACCAGGTGAGGTTTCAAGACCTCGCTGGATAGGAAAAGCTATATAACGCATTAAAATATATTTGTTTCGAAATCAATTTTCATTAACCCTCCGTGTGGCTAGTTAGTATTTGCCTACGCGCTGTGGCTAGTGTAACGATATCGTCAAAGCCATCTTTTAGCCCATTCAAAATTAATTTTTGGCCAAAATTTTTTGTATAGTTTCGGATAAGCATTTCAATTAAAGGGAAAAAAAACTGTTTTAGCCAAAATGTCCACTCAGTTTTGCGCAAAAATTTCGGAACAGCCGTAAACAAGCATTTTTCCAATTTTTAGTCCAAAATACATATCTCCGGCCCTAATTGCTATTAAGGAAAAACATTCTAGGGATTAAAGCTTCATATATATGTCTTCAAAAAAAAGCTACCCAGATTTGGCTCCGTTCCGAAAACCATAATTATTTTGCAACCTAAAAATTGGCTTTTTTTCGAGTAAAAAAATTTTAAAAAATTTAAGGTTTTATACCCTTCGAAGGGCATTTAATGTTCAAAAAAGTTATTTGGTGATAAAGTTTCTCTTTTCTAAATAAATAAAAAAAAATTTTGCAAAAAAAAAAATTAAGGTTGTTGGTCGGAATAAAATTTGGAAAAAATATACACAATCAATCAAACACGTTTTTGCAACGATATTTGTAGGTAAAAAAATTTTTATTTGAAAAAAAAATTACAAATTTCGTACATTTTTTTTTTGTCACAAACACGTACTTTTTATGTTGCATTCATTTGTTCATTGAAAAAAGTAAGAAATAATGCAAAATTACTTCACTTGGAGCAAAAATAACAACATTTTTTACTAACTAAAAATAGTAAAAAAAATCACGTCCTGCTGTAACGTGGCTACTGTAACGATTTCGTAGTCGGCCCAACTTTGCACTCACAGTACGGACAAACGGCTAAAGCAAAACTCAGGCGGCTTGGCAGGTGTTCATGCAAAGGTTCAAAGTTTTTTTTAGGAGAAGATGCCAACCGTCGCCCATGGCACATGTCTGAGATACAGCTATGTCGTAAAATTTAGGGTGACGATATCGTTACACTAGCCACACGGAGGGTTAATTGGCACTACATTTGATTATACTAACATTTCTTTAAAAGTTTATTTTGTAATTTTATTACAAGAAAAGAATTAGCTGATGTTCAAGGAAATTATTATATTTGTCCTAATATATAAATATTGGTTTCAATTAGAGATGGGCGCGTGTCACGAATTTAGTCGTGACACGACAAATCACGTCGTGATCGTGAGTGAACCCATAAGAAATCACGAAATATTCGTGAGCGTGCGTGGTTAAATTTTCCTCGTTCGTGAGCGTGTGTGACTTAAATTTCTTTGTGTCACGAGTTGTTTATCTTTATTTTTTTAAATTTGTGCAAAATTTAGTAATGATTTTTTTACGCTTTTTCTACCAATTGCATACAAAATGCAACACTGACCACTTCTAATAAAGCGACAATAACCAACATCGCTTTCTTTAAATTTTTCACGAAACGTCAGTGACTTTTTGAGGCAAATTTGGCAATTCTAAATAAAAATAATAAAATATTAACAAATTCAATTGATTTTCTTTTAATAGTGCCGTATCTACCACTGTTTTTTCTGCCCCTTCCTGGGCTTTGCTATTGCGAGGAGTTACTCTTAGGAGGTGTTGTTCCTGTTGCTGCTTTTGGCATCTGCGAATCCTGCAAAAGTGTCTGTCCTAGTGCTGTTCCTGCCTGTTTGCTTCTCTTGCCAACTGTTGTAGAGTGTGGTTCCTGCTGCTGCCCCTGCCTGT
Source organism: Coremacera marginata (assembly GCA_914767935.1). NCBI lineage: Eukaryota > Metazoa > Arthropoda > Insecta > Diptera > Sciomyzidae > Coremacera > Coremacera marginata. The sequence goes on from OU612048.1 coordinate 5,127,060, forward strand.
GTGCTGATCTTGCCATAGTGCTGCTGTTTATAAATCATGTGTGCTGCACAAAATAGAAAATTAGAAATCGAGAATGATCTGAGAAAGAATCCTTCAGATCCTCGATACACATTTTGCGTACCCAATAAATCGCAAAGTAATGTTTGGGAATATTTCCACGTTTTATACTTTAAAGGAGCAGCTGAAAACTTTGCGCAATGCAACAAGTGCAGAGAAATAATGGCATACTCTGGAAAAAAGAGGCACTGGAAGTTTGATTCGTCATAAGTGCACCAAATTTGCAGTAGATTCAAAGCAGAAAACCATAGATATACATTTTCAAAAGCATCCTGAAAGCTGCAGGGCTGAAATCATAAAGGCGCAAATTAAGGGAGTATTCCTGGTTGGCAAACATTTCTTTTTTATTATTTTTTTTTTTTCATATTTTTATAGCTTGGATATTTGAGAATATTATCCTAAAAGGGTTTTTTGAAATTCGAAATACTTTAGGAGATATGGCCTTTTTTGTCCAGCAATGTTTTCGCCAAAATGCGATTTGCTTAATTTGGCTACTTTTTGAATACAACGGTTTGAAGCAACCACCGAATTTCGTTGAACGCGTTCTTTAATAGGTAATAACTTGTTTGTATACGCATTTTAAATATAAATGAATACACATTTTAGAGCTTAGGTATTCGAATGTTGGCAGCGTTTAGTTCACTTTGAATTGAGTTATAAACCGGACGCGCGCGCGCATAGTTTTGAAAAGTACAGTTTTGATAAAAGTTTTTGTTTGTGCTAAAGACAATGGATAGAAAAAGTAATAGAAATAAAAATAAAAGAGTACAGTGCAGTGCTGTGGTCATTCGCACCGAAGCATATGCACACCGGCGCACGCACTATTGAGATTGCCAATTAGATTGTAACTGTCATATTTAACGAAGGTTTTTTGCCAATACTTCAAATAATGAACGTAATGGGCATCCCGATTGGCAACGTCACATATGATTTCGCCATGTCTCGGAACGAAGAACGTTTGAAAAGGTCCGAAGCCAGAGCTCTGGCCGCATCAAAAGAAGGTAGAACTGCCCGAAGAAGAAGAAGGAGTTCTTTATGGGGCTGGCATTGCAGAATGATATATGTAAGTATTTCACAAAAAAAAAAAATGTTTTATTGCATCAAATTTTCTTTGAGTTTTTTTCAAAATCACGTTTTTGAACTTCGAAGTCACTTTTCTCCGGTTCTACTGATTTTTTTTTTTTTGATGAAACCAAGTGCAATCGACGCAGAATTGTCGAATTTCTAAACCTGCATGTTCAAATTTTTCATTTCAATTTTTGTTTTTGATGCAAAAAAATAAATTAAAACTTAAACGCGTTTATCTCTAAACCACGTTTTTCGAACGTTTTTGAACCGGTTTTGATGAAATTGTCACCATTCTGGTCCCTACCTCAATCAGAATATTAAACAATTTTTTATTCTTTTTTTTTTTACACTAAACTACAAAAAAAAAGACCCAAAACCGGTTTTTCATTTTTCAAGTACCACCATTTTGTAAAAAATAATCGCAAAATTATGATTGAGGTGGGAACCAGAATTACATCTGTACTGAACCTAACGCCGTTTACTTTTTCCATTTCAGATGATCCGAAGTAAAGTTATCCGGGCCGCAAGCAGCATACCTTTTTTTTCGACGCCCAACTTTGAAGGCCGACAACTTTTTGAACAGCCCTCGCACAAAGAAAAAAATGGTTGCTTTTCATATGTTCTTAATCCAATAAAAAAACTGAATTTAAATAACTCTGCGTTTTCAAATGAGAAGTTTTTCAAAAAGGGTCCAAAAACAGCCTTCCAACCAGGAATACACCCTTAACGACAAATTTGCGAAGGACGAGGAGCAAAAACAATGAGCATTTCTAATAGTTGAAAAGCATAGAAAAGAATTTCCTAATACCACCAAGACAGGTATTATGGACAAAGAAAAGTGAATTTTTTTATTTTTATATCTTTTTTTATTAAAATAATAAATTTATTCAGTTTAAAATTAATATTTTGATGGTTTAAAAAGAAATAATGATCAACTGAAGAACATTGTTTACTTTGTAATATGATAACCGCAAAATTTGGTTGAATTTATATATTTTTTTAAAATAGAGGTTTCGAAAAAATCGCTCTAGAAACACTAAGGTAAGTGTTTCGGATCTAGCTTCTTAATTTGTTTGAAAGGCAATAAAATTCTTCAGAATATAGGCTAATAATTTTTAGTTTTTCGCGGAGAACAAATCTAAAAACTTAATTCAAAGTCAAAATTTTATAAACATTTTTAACGTTAAACATTTTTTCGTGTTTTTTTGATAAAAATCATTGAAAAGGTCAACTTTTTTAAAAAAAACCCCAATTTTTATTTCACTATTTGATCGACCATACCCAAATACCTTAAAAATGGTATACTTAATTAAAAGTACATTTTTTTACCAAATTTATTTTGAGGCAATTTATAAAAAGTGATAATTTTTTAAAATTAAACAAATTGAATTTTTCTCAAAATATACATTTTTGGATAGAGGCGTCCCAGTTTTCAACTTTTTTATGAACTTTTTTTTAAAATCTTATTTTTATAGACCAAATATTCAGATTTCTTTTGAGGGGAGTGATAATCGGAGAAGAAAATGCTAATATGAACAGATCTAATACATATAGATACCGACAGTAGATGATTGTTTTAACGTAATGCAGTTGCAAATATTTTAATAAAAATATATCCTTAGTTTTAGTTTTTAAGGCATTTTTATAGGGTTTTTAATGCTCTTTTAGGGCATTTTGTAATTTTTTTGGTAGTTTTTGTGTGTTTTTAAGGGCATCAAAATCCGAGCCCTGTATAGAAGTATAGTTTTAATTTAAATAAAATCTGCATTATTAAAAAGTTTATATTTACATTGTTGCCGTTTATTCCAGAAAGAGCTGCAGACAAAACACCAACTTGTTGCTGCTGCTGCTGTTGTTGTTGTTGTTGTTGTTGCTGTTGTTGCTGCTGTTGTTGTTGCTGTATTTGGTGCTGTTGCTGACTTATAAAAGAATTCGATGAGTTCCTGCGGTGGTGTATAGTTGCTGCTGCCACTGAAGTTGCTGCAAGTCTATGAGAAGCTGCTAGTTGCTGTGGCGCTTGCTGTTGATTGAGTTGTTCACCAATCACCATACCGACACATAGAAATGTACTTGAAGCTTGTCTGTTTTTCTCTTTTTTAAGTTTTTTTTTCTTTTTTTTTTTTGTTTAACTTTAAATCGTAATTTTTTTATTGTAAATTAACTCGAAGGAGTCTAAATGCGTTACTTTTTTTTTGACTTATTTATTTATTAACAATAAAGATTCATTTAATTCTATTAATATTTTTTTAAAACTATTTATTAGATGTTTGGTTTTTATTCTTTTTTTAGTTTTTGTAGCTTTGCTTTTTATCACCAAAAAGTAGACAAACAAAAGTTTTTAAAAAACATAATTTAAAGCAATTGTTGTAGCAACACACACACTTACAAATGAAAGTGTTTTTTTAAGTATTATTATTTCAAAAAATTTTAAGTCTATGTTTGTTTGTTTAGCTTAACCTGACTTCATTGCTTTAAGTGGTGGTGTTGGTGGCGTTTTTACAATTGTTGATTTTTTATTATTATTATTTTTAATATTTATTAGTATTGTATATTTGGGATTTACGTTCTTAGGTTTAATAAAATATTTATATGTAGTTATATATTATTTTCTGAGTTTAACTATAGCGATTTTAAAAATCTTTAAGTTATTTATGTATTAAATTTAAATATTGTGATTTTTTCATTAATTTGGTTCTCCACTCTGTCTGCAAAAAAGGAAGAAAGGAAAAAAAAGAAAACAGTTGAGTTTAAATATCATTAACACATTTTATCAAAAAAAAAAGCCTTAAAATCAAAGAATAAAAGTTCTTGTAAAACTGTAACCAAGATATCTTTGCCACAAGGAAAAGATATGTTGCAACAATGATTTATACTTTAAATATGCAAGCAATGCATCATCGAAACAAAATACTGAAGTTCTTTGCAGCTAAATCAATGAAACAATCTTTGCCGAGCGCAGCGGACGCCCAAATTAGACTGCTATTCTATAAAACATCAAAAAAATCCACAAATTGGTTACGAACGATCACAAATTGAAGGTGCACGAGCTAGCTGACATTGTAAAGATATCAGAAGGTAGTGTTTTTACCATTTTCACGAACATTTGGGTATGCGAAAGCTTTGTGCAAAGTGGGTGCCGCGTGAGCTCACAGTCGACCAAAAACAACAACGAATTGATGCTTCAGAGGAGTGTTTGGCGCTGTTAAACCGCAATAAAATCGAATTCTATCATCGACATGTGACAATGGATGAAACATGGCTTCACTATTACACACCAGCATCGAAAAGACAATCAGCTGAGTGGACAGCAGTCGACGAACCGAATCCAAAGCGAGCAAAGACCCAACAGTCGGCTTGTAAGGTGATGGCGCGTCTGTATTTTGGGATGCGAAAGGAATAATATTCATAGACTATCTCCAAAAAGGAACCACCATCAACAGTGACTATTACTGTGCACTTTTGGATCGTTTGAAGGCTGAAATCGCCAAGAAACGGCCACATTTACAAAAGAAAAAAAGAGTTGTTCACCAAGACAATGCACCGTGTCACAAATCGATGAAAACGATGGCAAAATTGAATGAATTGGGCTTAGAATTGCTTACCCACCCACCGCATTCTCCAGATTTAGCCGCCAGCGACTTTTTCCTGTTTTCAGATCTCAAGAGAATGCTTGCTGGAAAGAAATTCATGTTCAATGATGAAGTAATCGCTGAAACTAAGGCCTATTTTGATGAGAAAGAGAAATCGTTCTATAAAAGTGGTATCGAAAAGTTGGAATGCCAATTATGTTGAATAATAAAGGGTGGTTAAATTTGAAGGGCCGATGTTGAATGTGAACGTCAAGTTTTTTCTGCATTTCATTTGACATTTCTCTTCTTCTGAAAGATATAACCATGCGGTTATCGTATGACACGAGCTTTTTTTAAAATTTTTTTTTTTCAATTTTTGGTGATGTTCCAAATTTGAAAGAGTGTTTTTTCGAAAAAAAATATTGACTTTAAAAATTCATAAAAAATCGAAAAAAAAATTTAAAAAAAAAGCTCGTGTCATACGATAGCGAATCAAGTTAAAAAAAATACAAAAAAAAAAATTTCGTCAAAAAATGAACCCACTAGTGCCGCAACCAGTACGAAAAACATGGTTTCGAGATAAACGCGTTCAAAGTTTGTGAACAAAGAAAAAAAGTTTACCTTCAATCTGCCATGCCTGCTTCGTACTGTATGCCTTCGTTATCTTGTGTTGTGCCGTTTCTTATAGTTTTTTGCAATCGTTTAGCAATGCGGGCTTCACCCTTTACCCTTCAAGTAGGTACAAAATAACAACCACCAAAAGTCAGGTAGCAAGTAAAACAAGTATATACCAGCTGCCGTACGTAGGTAGCGCAAAAATTAAAAATGCGCTCTCACTAATCCGGCTGTAACTTTTGAACCCGTAGGAATTTTTTCATGAAATTAGAACCTTAGAATCTTAAGAATATTTACTAAAATACAAAATTATTAAAAAAAGTCGATTTCAAAAAACTGCCAATGTCATGTAACCCCTTAAGACAATGCATGTCAAACGGAATACGAAAACATTTTTTCTTTTGTTTAGTTTTCCAGATCATCACTGCACTTATATGTATGTATCTCTCTTTTCGCCTTACGCGTGGCTCATCTGTTCTTTTATGTTGTGCTGTGCTAGCTGAGCAGAAAAGAGAAGAGCAGAAAACAACATAGAGTTCATTGAAACTCTCGCAACACAAACACGTGAAAAGATATAAAGAAAAAACTTAACACTTTAATTTAATATGCTTATTATTCAAATTTTGAAATAAAAATACACCTATGCTTGCACCTATGTAGCATAAATATGACATTAAAAAACTTATTCCATAAAAATCGACCCAGCACTTTTGGAGTTTACCTGAAAACCAAAATGTTTACTTCAATTTTATATAGTACTAACCCGGTGTGCGTTATGAAACTCGGCAACTATATTGGAAAATAATAAATATATTCAAAGCTTTTATTTGACCCTTTGTTTGACACCACGCTCATTGTCCAATGCCCGTCCCATAATTCCCGTAATTCCATTCTGAGTTTCAATGTTCTGTGTTTGTTACTTCTTAGCTATTCGATATCAAAAATTTAGCTTATATGGGCGGAGCGACACCCCCTTGTCCAATATCGGTCCAAGTTTTCTATTAGAAGGATATAGCCAAGTGGTAACTCCTTTCTGTGACTTTTACTTCCACGAAAAACCGATTTTTAGCAATTTTATATGAGAAATCGTATGGGCGAAAGGGGATCCACTATTTTTACAATATGTCGAGAACCGCTAGTCTGATACGACATAAATAAGTTTTAACCCGTTACATGACTGATCAAACATACCCTAAAAATTTTAACAACAAATGGACACCATTCGATTTTTATATATCGTCGCCTGAAAAATTAGTGGCTTCAGATAGTTTTGATTAAGTTGAGGCCTAATAACTTTGTTTATAGCAGATCGATTTTTTTAAATTAATACAGGATACGCATGTGGTATTTGATTGTATAATTAATTAATTTAGAGATCGTACCTCATTTCGGTAAGGACTTAATGCGATATTTTTTAGAATTGGTTTGTCGTATTTGTCGATTTCACACTTGTTTTAACTTTTTACTATTACATATGACACTTAACTTTCTAATTTGATAAAAAGTTGCCACATACTAAAAAAGAATGCCTCTGAATCTCGGTAACGACTTAAGATATCAAATAACTGACCACGCCAAATGAAAGAGACACCCTCAATACATAAGGAACCTATTGTAACTCAAAACCGATAAAATGCCAATAAAACCGATAAAATTAATTTCTCAGGCGACGATATATAGATAGATAGATGTAACTGTTAACAATTTGGCAACAAAATTCTGCCAGTGCGGCGATTTTAAGAAAGCAATATAAAAAGCTCATTAAAAATTTACAGTTTGTATGAGGCAAACACAAACTATAACGATGGTTCGGTCTAATATAATATATGGATTTTATCATTATACAATATTCTTAAAAAGTATTGAAATATGCCTAAAGAGTCGGGGTTTTTTTTTAATTAAATAATATATATCTCACCATCGAATAAAGAGAAAAAAATCGTATGGCATATTCCGGCTCCGTGAAATAAGAGTATTCTGCGGGGGCTTAGCTGTACGCTACCGGACGGGTCACAGGTTGCGGATAGTGAACGGCCTAGACGCGAATAAGTTTGCAAAAAAGCAGTCCCGGACAATAGCTGATGACCCGTGAGGGAGTGGAAACACCTTACGTCGGAACAAGCGCTATGTCCTGAACGATAAACGAGTCGGTGTCGCCTAAGAAGCACCTTTGTTTAAAACTTACTAGTCCTTCTCTCTTGACGTTAAATTTGAGGGGTCGCTCCGTGGACCTTAAACATGGAATTTGCGGAGGGTTTGGATTCCGCCACATCATTACTGTTTAACGAAAACTAAGCCAGGCTCGAATAAGAACCACAACTAAGTTGACGATCACCGCAGACGAAAATCGGACAATGATTTACGAATATGCCTTCCGTACCTTCAATTCAATCCGATAACGGTTTCGGGTGTAGCGACTCATTTTTAACTAGTGTTCGCCCCCAGCACTGCATCCGTATAAATATAAAAAATTTAGGTAGTCACCCTATCCGCCATTTTTATTGTTAAAATTCTAAGATCAGATTCAAAATCACCAAATTCAAATTTTACGATTAAAATTTTTACGTTATCTCGAAAATTTTTAATCACGGAATTATATCTGATTTTTAAATATTGTAAATATTGCATAAACAGAATATCTCTCTAATATATATAAACTCTTTATCTCTATTTCTCTTTTTCTTTGCATCCCTCTATTTCTCTTTGTCTGTCTCTTTCTCTCTTTGACGCTCTCTTTCTCTTTGTCTCTTATCTCTTTTTATCTCGCTGTTTCTCTTTGTCTCTATCTTTTTCTTTCTCTTTGTCTCTCTCTTTCTGTCTCTTTGTTTCTATTTCTCTTTGTCTCTCTCTTTCTCTCTTTTTATCTTTGTATCTCACTCTGTTTCTCTTTATCACTCTCTTTATTACTCTCTTTCTCTTTGTCACCCTTTCTCTTTGTCTCTCTCTTTCTTTCTCTCTCTCTCTCGTTCTCCTTGTGTCTCTCTTTCTTTCTCTCTCTTTTTCTTGAACTCTCTTTCTCTTTCACTTTGTCTTTTACACTAAAATCTTTCTTACGCTTGATTTTCTCCATGGTAAAATAATCTAGGTTAGGAGTGGGCAAAGTTGATCGTACGTGCAATTCGCCCGTACGTGTTCTTTGGCTGCAAGCTGCTTGCCTCACGGGCAACAGCATTTGCTTCATAAATTCGATGGTTAAGGAAAAGAGGGACTTGAGCAAATATAATGAGATAGAGCGTAAGCAAGAGTGTAATATATAGATCGTGATATGTATAGAGTTGCCATTTATTAAACACTTATGTATTTATAAATTTTTAGCAATATTGTTTAGAATTGACGAGTTCTGTGTGAAATCATATTGAATTAAATATTTTTATGATTTCAATATTTTTAAGCTACTGTAACTCTCCAAATTTGCTGCCTCTTACTTAAAATAAAAGCATGATTCCACAATCAATGTGCTTGCGAAAGAAAATAAAAAGAAGCTCACCATCAGATATTATTAACGGGTGATCTATGCAACTTATGCAACCCTGACTCTGCGGCTTCTTAAGAGACAGACCTTTAGGTTACAAAGTAAATTGTAAAAATTTCAGATAATATATAAATTTTGGCATGTGCTATAACTACCAAATTTTTCAAATTGACCTGGAAAGTAAGAAACAACTTAGAAGTAAGGATATCTTTCAAAAAAGTTTGCAAAAGATGACTGGACGAAGAGCCGTTTGTTATTATGTTAAAGTAACAAAAACAACTTGTGGTTTTTTCAAAAAGAATTAAAGCTCAGTTGACAAGCTATCAAAATGTTACATATAACAAAAATTGACAGTAAATTGTTTTATAAGTAAATGTTTCATACATTTCATATAATAATATGTAGTCATATGAAATTATAACAATAGTCTTAATTTAATGAATAACGGTATAAAATTATGCGTTATTACATATATATTAAAATCTTTAATTAAAAATATAATATTTGTTTTAAAAACCCAAAAATAGTGACTTGGCAACCCTAGTATTTGATTCTGCATTGCAAAAATCATAATTGCGCTCATTGCGCTCAGAGTAGTTCAAAATCAATGTTGCATCCCATTGATATAAAGAAAGGGCAGTTTTTAATCTTACTATATAATATTATGCATTTAACCATGTTAATATTTCGATAACTTCCTGTATGCAACACTTGCTTTTAAGTAATTTTGCGCAAAGCAAAAGTATAAATTTATTTTGTGATTCAGTTCTAAAAAAATATTAGTTAAAAATATGTTCAGTGGCAGATGTAGAATTATAGTAATGGGATGGTCTTTCGAAAACCTTGTAAATATGCCAAGAACATGTTTTTTCCATGGTTTAATAAAACAAAGTAATGTTAGAAGTTAAAACTCTCTGTTGTGGTGGGTACATCACCTGTCAAAATCAGGTTTTTACGAATAAAAGCAAAACAAATAACAAAAATTTGCAATTTTTATAATTCTATGTGTTTGACAGCTGCCGTACCCTTCGCTCCGAGACGACGCTATCTTGTTATATATACCTTGATTTTTCCAAAGCAATTTTATAGCTGCTGGTAGTAACATAAAATAAAACTCCCTTTTTATAAACAATCTTAATAATATGCTGGATATGCAACACTTGCTTTTCACAACAGCATTCTCTCGCTCCTACGGTTTCTATAACGAGCACTGAAAACAAAGAAGTACTAAAACGATATTTTGCAGAAATCTTAAAGGCATTACGTGATTTTTTTGTAAATAAATGTGTAGTGGATGGATTAACAAAAGTACATAGACTGACAGACGGATAATATGAAATACTGTTAAGCGGACGGACATGTAAAAAGCCAGAAAATAAAACTGACATACGTTTTTGTGCAGAAAATTTTCAACTTAACACCTTTATGATACTCCATGAAATGCACCTTGCCGTAATTTTTAGGAAATTTTTAGGAATAAAAAAAATGTTGTTTATTAAAACAGTCCATATGAAATCAACCAACTTAAGACAGTTTTCTAGTGTAGAAAATAATAATTTTGGGCTTTTTTAAAATTCCAAAAAATAAATTTGAAAATATTTTAGTATCCATAATCTATTTTTAAATTAAAATTTTTTAATTTAACTTTTTAATTTTAAATTTTTCAAATAAAAAAAGATAATCCATTTAAAATTATTTTCAATTTATGTGGTTTGTCTATATTTCAGCTAAAAGTTCACAAAATTTCATAATGGAACAGCGATGGGAACATGGGAAAATGATAAATGGAAATCAACAAAAAAAAAATTATAAATAATGTTGGAGATGTGATTTCAAGCAATGATTTTTAACAAAAATAAAAAAAAAATTGTTTAATATTGACTCAGGATCGCTTTTGAAACTTTTTTAAAAATAATGTAGTGTGCTTAAAAAAAAAAGTTTGCTATTTTCTTAAATTCATAAACAAAGAAAATTTTATACCGTGTACGATCTCGTTCACTTTTCGTACCCTTTTTCGTCATATATTCAAGGAACACGCAGGCGCAGGTCTTTCCTGCTTGCCGTTCGCTTGAAGACTGAAATTTTGATCTTTCTGTACGTGAGATTAATAAATGTTTTTCTGCACTAACACAATCTCAAGTGTGCTCTAACAATTTTGCGTCCCGCAATCCGATTTAGCACCGAGTCCATCAAGCAATTGATTTTGCACTCTGCTTGCTCGCTGCTTGCACGCAGTCGCAGCACGAGTAAGATTTGTGCCCACCCCTAACCTAGGTAGTAGCAATTTTGACAATGCTCTCTTTGCTCTGACCATAATTGTCAAAGTCCAAAGCAAACTTATCAAGTTTTGGTGTTTTTCGTATTTTGTAAACCATGTATTGACGTTTGATTTGACATTAGCGGTCGGCAAATCTCCTTATTGCTTCTACCTAGATTATTCTAACATGATATTCACTATGTCATTTTCAATAGTCAGTTGCTGTCAATCAAAAGAAAAAGGACTGCAGGTTGGAATTTTTCGACTTTTGACTATATTAAAAAATTAAAAAGAACTGAATTATGAAATTGAACTATACAGAATAATAGAATAATTTTATGAAGGTTATATTTCAATTGATTAACTTTTATGTTGTCATAAAACTGACATACTGAAAACTAGGAGTTATTCTAGAAGAGAATGTAGATATACAGAGAAGTTTAACTTTTTTACTGTATACACGCTAGCTATACTGTTTCTTTTTTTTCTATTTCTAAGATGACTATGAGAAAAAATTTCCCTATGATGATTTTAATATATATTTTGGGAGTATTAGTATATTTTATTTTTTTAGAATTTCTTTTGGCCTATGCATATAATTTCATTCTACAGCGTTTTATTAAAAATAATTAAAAAAATTGAATACTTACACGTTTATGTTTTGTTTCTAGGTTTTGTAGTTGTTGTTTTGTAAATTAATAAATACTTGAAAATACAATAGGACTTAGTATTGCAGTACGAAAGAATCACATTAAGTTAAAATATATGCACATTGGAAACTCTGAAAAGAAAAAAAGAAAAACTATGTTTTATATACATATCAAAATTGTATTTAAAAACATTACTTCTACTTAAACACTAAGGTTAATTCAAACTATCTATAGCTTGAATAGTTGATTGTAACGAGGGATGGCAAAATTTGGGCTTTTTCTAATACCGGGTTTTTCGGGATTTAAAAATGGAATCCAGGAATTTTGCTTTTTTTTTAAATTAGTAGAATTACAATGTACAAAATTAGCATCTATAGTATTAGATGCCCCCAAATGTACTCCAATTATAAACAAATCAAACAAAGTTCAAGAAATAGAATTTTTAACGAATTTATTTTGAAGAAAAATTGGTAAAAAAACAAAGAAAATAAATATTTTAAAGTGAGCACTTTTGTTTTTTTTTTAAGGTGCATTTGGTAATTCACGATCTTGTTGCATAGTTGCAAATACAAAATTATCTGCTTTTAGAAAAACAAAACGCATCGATATGCATTTGCAATATGGTGTGTTCACAAAAATCTTCTCCTGCAAAAACGCATTTGCAACGATGCAACTATGCAACAAGATCGTGAATTACCTTATTGTATCACATTCGCGTTTGATGAAAATAACGAAATATTTTAAGAACAAATATTCTCAAAGTCGGAAAACCACCAATTGATTTGTTTTATGTAAGTAAGTTAACAGTTACAGGCAGTGGAAGTGAGAGCGAAGTAGTTTTATTGACTACTGGTGAAAATTAGCGAATTTTTTATTTGTGCATAATTTTAACAAATTTTTTTTAATGGATTTCAAAGTTGTGGGTAAGTCGAATTAAAATTAACATAAAAGTAAGAAAATAATTTTATAGTTTTTAATAACTATACTTAGTCTTAATAAAGTTCAATATCTATATATAAACTAGCTGGAATACCCGGCGCCGCCCGGAGCATTCAGCGTGTGTAAAATATGTGTAACGTGATACAACCAACATGCACAAAGATCAATGGATTCAATCTCAACCATACATTTTCTTGTCAGTAATAAAATTTTTTATTTGAGGACTAAAGCTTCAAACTTTCTAAAATAAAGAGGATTTTAATCAAATTTTCAGAAAAACCTTTTCTTATCATTTAGATATCAATTTCACAGGCCAAATTGCCTGCAATTTGAATATTATTAGATTTACAAACGATGTTTAAAGCATAGTCGAATTATGAACTTTAAACCTGATATAATTAGGGCACACGCCCACTTTTCCTATCCCTATGCCAAATATTAATACCATTATGCAGATATTTACTGAAATAAAGTATTAAAATTAAAAAGACTTGTCCTCTTGTCTAATCTCGCCCACGAACTGGTCATTCATTGTGCCAAAGAATATATGTACAAAATTTGGTTGAAGTCAAACAAATGGTGTAGAAGAATTAAAAATATTACTTATTTCCTTTTTCAGTTGTCTTTTATCACGTTTTCAATTGATTGTGGTTGTTGTTAAAATTGAGTTTTTTCGGCAACCAGAAGTTTATTGTTTTTTTGGTTTTTTTTTTTTTTGTAATCACAATTTGTGCAGTTTTTTTTTTATCGTTTGCCAGGTTTGTTCGTTCTGCGAATGGCAGATCTAGGTGTGCACGCATTGCCAAACGCATTGAAATAAATTTTAATATGCCCAAAGGACTCGGCCTCTCCGAAAATCCTTACATTCATTCGCTTTAGGAGTTTTTCGCGTATTTTGAAAATATTTGTACTACACAGCGCCCACTGATGGTCAATGTAAAGTTAAAGATATAGTGTCATAATACTCGCTACACCTTAAAACCACTATATACACATTTTTATGCTAATAGGATGAACGGTTTAACCCATTATGGACTGACCCATGTTCCTGTTGAGCTAGAATGATAAAACTTTCCAAAAATATTAAGTTTGGTCTAACTTAGAAAAAAAAAAAAAATTAAAATATTAAAAAAAAAAAATTTAAAAATCTAGTTGCACCTCGAGATTTTCAATATTCAAATTGAACGATATCCTACAACCAAAGTCGAGCATTTTGCGCCAATATTGATCACAAAAATTTCTACAAAACAACAAAAAATATACTAAAACGTATTTCGTTAAAGACTAGCGTTGTGTCAACCCGCGGGAGCCACGTATGTCAGTTAAACTTATAAAAATTCATAAAAGTTAAATATAAAGGGGAACAGGGGGGCGAACCTTCACATGGCAACGTGTCTGACTGCCTCAACCTGGCGAGGCCAGCATTATCCTTGTCGAAATAGTCCCAAGTCGACTCAATTGCTTTTTGATGAAAAAAATACAGTGGAAACCAAACAATGGCTTGATAAATATTATCCGGACTCTGCTTCATCAAGACAAATGATAGACAAGTGGATTGCTGAATTTAAACGTGGTCGTACCAGCACAACTGATGGAGAGCGCAGTGGACGCCCAAATCAGACTGTTATTCCACAAAACATCAAAAAAATCCACAAATTGGTTATGAACGATCTCAAATTGAAGATGCACGAGCTAGCTGGCATTGTAAAGATATCAGATGGTAGTGTTTTTACCATTTTCACGAACATTTGGGTATGCGAAAGCTGTGCAAAGTGGGTGTCGCGTGAGCTCACAGTCGACCAAAAACAACAACGAATTGTTGCTTCAGAGGAGTGTTTGGCGCTGTTAAACCGCAATAAGATCTAATTCTATCGTCCATATGTGATAATGGATGAAACATGGTAATAGTGAATTACACACCAGCATCCAAAAGACAGTCAGCTGAGTGGACAGCAGTCGTCGAACCGAATCCAAAGTGAGCAAAGACCCAACCGTCGGCTTGTAAGGTGATGGCGCCTGTATTTTGGGGATATGAAAGGAATAATATTCATAGACTATCTCTAAAAAGGAACCACCATCAACAGCGACTATTACTGTGCACTTTTGGATCGATTGAATTCTGAAATCGCCAAGAAACGGCCACATTTGCAAAAGAAAAAAGTGTTGTTTCACCAAGACAAAGACCGTGTCACAAATCAATGAAAACGATGTCAAAATTGAATGAATTGGGCTTCGAATTGCTTACCCACCCACCGTACTCTCCAGATTTAGCCCCCGGCGACTTTTTCCTGTTTTCAGATGTCAAGAGGATGCTTGCTGGAAAGAAATTCAAGTCCAATGATGAAATAATCGCTGAAACTGAGGCCTATTTTAACGAGAAAGAGTAATCGTTCTATAAAAGTTGTATCGAAAAGTTTTAAAATCGCTATACTCGTTGTATCGCTCTCGAAGTCAACTATGTTGAATAATATAGTCGAGTTTTATCAAAATTTTGTTTTTTTCCTTCTTATCCTACGGACTTATTGAATGACCTGTTATGTAGCACCGATTTGGTGTTGTGGTAGCACTATTTTTTTAAAAGTGTATGTAATTTTATTTCATTGGCCCAATATGGTTTTAAGATTACATTACTCTTTGAATAAGTAGAAAATAAAATATGCACGACAAAGTATCCAAACCAAAATCTCCAAGCCAAAATGTGCAAAGCTAAAAGCTCCAGTGCACAAAATATCCAAATTCAAAATGTCAAAAACTTAATCGCCAAACCCAAAATAGCAGAGATCAAATTTACCAAAAATCTCCAAAAATTTGAGCGAATTCAATAGCTATTTACATTTTTTGAGATTGAGTCTTATTTTTCAAGCAAAAAGTGTTTTGGAGTTTAAAATTTAGCGATAAATGTACAAAATATAAACTAATTTTCTATAACTTTAAGACATTAATAGAATACTTTCAAATGTAAAAGTAAAATTAATCTATCATAAAAAAAAAAAATTGCAAAGCGTTTTGGGTTGAATTAAAAATAACTAACAAATATGCAAAGCATTTAGATTTTAAGTAAAAAAAAAAAGAAAATGCTTATTTTGGCTTAGATATTATGATATTTGTCTTTGTAGATTTTCAAATTTGATATTTTGACTTTGTATATTTTATAACTTGGGGATTTTGCTGCTTGAGATATACCGCTCCGGTTTTTTATGAAAATTTTGAGTATTAGGCTAGGCCGAAAACAATGTTAATAAAATAAATTAAAAATCCCAGAAATTCCTTCTTTGTTTTTTTTTTTGGGTAAAAGTTTCACTTCTAATGTGCGTGGCGGTTACACACATATTTTTTCTTTTTTTTTTTTTGTATGGTTATAGATTCCATTCACACCCATTTGAAGCGCCAAATAATGTTTTGTTCAACACAATTGTATTCTTGCTAAGTGTTTTCATATTATCATTATTTATAACTGACAGATGTGGGGATGGGCAGTAGGACGAGCAGACGAATATGCATACCTTAATCTACTCAAAAAGTGTGATTGTGGTCAAAAAACGTATCCACTAAAGTAGCCGCCACGTCTCACTACTCATAAGCCTTGTTTTCGGATAACCAGACCAGTTGAGTTTTTATTGAATTGGAAGCTGCTGTCGTTCTTAATTTTTTTTTTTTTTTTCAACAATTTTTGAAGTCTAATATGTGTAAAATTTGTAATATATGTACTTTATTGCCGGCTTAACGATAGGATTTTTTTTTTGGCCTGAGACTGAATGCTTTTGTTGTACTTCAAAATTATTTTCACAAAAGCAAAATATAGAAATGAAAGGTTATAACGAACGACCGAAGGAAGATACAACGCTAAGAAAAAACAACGTCCGTCAACCACGACGACTTGGCATTTGCACACAATTTTATATACATACATACATACAAAAGAAAAAAAAAAGAGAAAAATATAAAGGCATTCATTGCATATGTGTGTGAGGCGACTTTTTAATACACCTAATACACAGAGGTGTGTGTATATATATATATTGAAAAAATAATTATTTTATTATTAATATATTAATATAACATTTTTGAAGTCGTTGAAAATCACTGTTTCTCTAATATTTGCCTGCATTGTGTGCCCATTTCAATGCAAAAAAAAAAACATTCCTTTTATGTATAGAAAGCTAAATAAAAACAAAAAAAAATATCACACAAACACGACTGCGAACATTTTGCGAACTCACGGCCGAAAGCTAGCGATTGTTTGATATATTTATTAATACAGCATATTATGTTTGTATTTGGATATTTCAGGGAAAAAAGCTCTAAATAAGAGTAACAATCGCCTTTAAAGCTCCTCTGTACGAACCACAAACGACCAGTGTTGCCGGAGTAAACTTTTTTTTTAGCCAGAACACAAAATAAAAATAGCCTAAACATAAAAAAAAGCCAAAATATTTATTCATGTAACTAAGGAAAAAAAAACAAAAACTTCCATGCTGATTTTCTTAACTTTACTTAAGTTTCTTTAAGCCATCATTGTTGCCTACTCTTTAGTGGCAAATGATTTGAGTTGCCACATGTCAAATTATTGTATATTAGGCTGTATTCAAAATTGCAACTAATTCAGCAACAATTCGCAAAAAGAGCTGTCCACACTGGCCTCACTACAAATTTCAAAGAAAGTCGGCTTAGTGAGGTCAGTATAGCCAGATCTTTTTGTGCAGTGTTTGTGAATACTTGCAATTTTGAACACAGCATTATTGCGTTGTACTGCACGATTGACATTATTGGTATGTCGTGTTCACATGCAGAGAAAATTCACCATTGCGAAATATTTTAAATCATTTAGGTTAGGACAAAAAATTAATTTTCGCCAAAATAAATGAAAAAATTCCTAAATAAAAAAATTGCCAAAAATTTACCACGGAAAAGAAAATAGCCAATTTTGGCTATAAATAACCAAAACGGCAACACTGCAAACGACACGTTAAAGGCAAATCAGCAAGATTTTGCACCGACGACAAGCTGCTGTTGTGTTGTGTTGCATGTTCGTCGTATGAACGTACGCACGGTCGAGCGATTGTACGACGCGAACTACAATGTATGAGCGACAGTCCAAACAACACGACCCGATTGACAAGCTGAGTTGTCGCTGCTGCTGCATTCTTCATATATTTTGCAAGTGTATTTCGTACACAAAAACAACAAGTGTGAAGCAGTGTAGTACAGCTCAATTTCTACTAACAAAAGGAATAACAGTACAGAAAATTTTCAAAAATTTTCATAACCATTTTTGTAAATATCGTCCGTCATCGAGACAACGTCATCGTTGTTAATTTAAAATTTATAGTTTGTTTTATTTTTGCACACTCTTTTTTTTCAAAACAACAACCAAAACAAAGGTCATTATCGCATTTCTTTCTTTCAACATATTTTCTGTAATTTTCCCTTTCATTCCCACAACTCACTCACACGCTTTGGCTTATGTCTTTCTTTTACTTTAATTAATATACTTTTCATTTATTGCTTTTGTAAATTTCTCTTCGCATTTACGTCGTTTTCGGCGGAGTAGCTCGCGTTGTCGTTACTCACCGCAGTAAGCAGCGTCCAGATACTGCTTTTATTTGGTATCTTAAACATATTCATTTCCCATACAACGTGCGCACTATAACAGCATCAACCGACCGAGCGATGAGCGACCTACCAGCCAGCCGAGAAGCAAACCAATGTTACAGAGACAAACAAACAAGTTCAATCAACAACAGCGATGACTGCGTCGCTCATTACGTTAAGTAGGTGAGCGTGGTGAGCCAAATTGAGCGACATACGAAAATATTATTTGTTTTAGTATCTCAGCGATACACAAAGGGTTGTTTTCAAAGCAGGCTGATTGCAACCAGTAAAACAAGAATCGAATTAAATCAAGACTTTAATAACCAAATACACAAGGATTCCGGACGAATATCTTTTTATTACCAGGTGTTAATAATGTTGAAACCGTTGGTTAACGTCTAGTCAGCAATACCAAAATGGATAGGAATATCTTATTAAGCCAGTCCTGAGAAAACATTTTCGATTAAAAATCTGGCCTTAAATGCAAGTACATTAAAACTTAACAACTTTGAAACAAAGACTATTTCTACCTGTCAAAAAAAACTGACTTTTTAATACAACTGTCAATATTAACTGTGAAATCATCTTGATGTAGTAAAAATGTTAAAAATTTATTTATAGCGTTTTAAAATTAATATATTATTTATGACATTTATGACTTAAACAATTTTTTGTTCCGTTAGATTTTATTTCACTAGGTTCCGTTAGGTTTGTTCATTTACAAAAAATTGTTAACAATTGGTACAAATTGTTACAAGGTTTTACTAGTAAAGCGTTCACGTACTCGAATAACTTGCAACGAGAGCGTAAAACAGTGAGAGAGAAAAAAAGAAGCAACAAGTTTCTGCTAGCAAAATTTCTACTTGCAAGAACTTGCAGCCAGAGCCTTGCACGAAAGTTCGTTCATTTGTTCGTAGAAATAAATAAAAATATTTTGTTCGTTTGTTCGTTCGATCGTAGAGAAACAAAATAAGTATTTTTTTCGTTCGTTCGTTCGTAGAAAATAGATGTTCGATCGTAGAAAATAGTTGTTTGTTCGTTCGTTCGTAGAAAATAGAAATTAAAATTTTGTTCGTTTGCAGAATTTTTTCTTTGAACGAACAAATAAAATTAATATGTTCGTTCGTGCAATGCTTTGCTTGCTGCTACCGAAAAAATTGTAAAAAAAAAAAAAAAAACAAGCTGCCAAAAGTTATTTCTTGTGGATTTCCTATTAAAATGGACGGTAAAAGAAACATTTGTGATGTTGAGGAAAGTGAATGTGCAAATGTTAATGTTGGTACGACACAAGAAATAATTTCAATAATATACAAGGGTGTGGTAGGGTAATGTGAAACATGGGGTGAAGTGTAACACGGCGAATTTTGGACAAAATACTGACATATGAGCGAATAAACAGCTGTTAAATGTTTCTTTTGACAGCACCTAGTATTTCATAATTGTTGGAAGTAGGCAGAGATACATTTCATTTGAGTTCTTAAAAAGCGTGAAAAGTTTTTGTTAAAAAGCATTTTTAATTTACAAAAAATAGCGTTTCGGATAAAATGTTCTCCAGATTTTAAAAGTACGTGGATGTAAAGTGTGGTATTGTTAAATATCTTTAACCGATTAAAAGCCGGTGTTGCTTTAAAGCATTGCGAACTTTAAAAAAATCTCAAAAATCAACGCAATAACCTTTTGACTTGAAATTTTGGGGAGACAAAGTTTATTATATTAGGTTTCAATGTAGCTAATAAACCTTTGTCTTTCTTGAGAAGGAGAGGTGTATGTACCTTTGAAGTGTACGAGTGTGAGTGTATGAAAAAATCACATTTTTTGGAAATGTTATTACAGTGTAGTAAATTTCATCAAAGATGATATTTAGCAAATTTTTGACAGAAATGTTAGGCCAAAAGATCAAATTAAAAGTTCAACAAATAAAAGCTCCATTTCAAATAAAAATATAACACATTTACGGCCAACAAACTGGTTTTAAAGCAACACCCATTTTCCGGGAAAACAGAATTTCGGTTTACTTGAAATTGTGATCTAGGGATCACAATGAAAAAATCATCGAAATCGGCTGACAGAATCACACCGCGGCGTTCAATGGGTTAAATATAACAAAAGGTTTTGAATTTTTTCACATTGTGGTAAAATACCATCAATGAGAAGAAAGTGACTTACATTGGGGTGTTACACTCAAGGTGGGGTGATGTGTAACACATCCAACACATTACAATTGACATTAAAGAGGCAACAACGTCAAACTCTGAAATGCAATCACATCAACGACATTAAAAGAGATCGGTCCAGTTCATACTATTCAGCCCAGACCGAAATCCAATTGTGGTAGGAAGTCAATGAAAAGCTGTATACTAACAACGCCAAAGAAACGTTTACAGTTGCAGGAGGTAAAGAGAACCTAACTAGCAACAAAGAAAGGTGCAGGTTCGTCGTCATCCAAAGAAGATCGGAATTTTTGCATGATTTGTTACGATTTTTTGCCAAAATAATTAAATCACAAAAATTCACTTGAATGCAACAAATGCAAACGCCTACTTTATTTTTGGTGAGCCATTTTTTGTGAGAATTGTCATTTCGATATAGATATTTCCAAAGAATAATCATTTGAATTGTATATTTGTTGCAAATTATAAAGCCATTCATATATTTTATTGAAGTGAACGACCTGTTTTTTAATTTCAACGTATGTGTGCATTGATAATCAGATAGATTTACGAGATATTACTATTATTTCATTAAGTTTTTATCGTAATACTTTTACTAAACATAAAATGTTAAATTAAACATAAAATTTAAGTTCCTGGTCTTTTAACCAACATTTTGTTGGTGTTTCACATCACCCCACCTATTTGAAAAAGACTAAAAAAAGCCATATTTGAAATTTTGTTCTACTTCATCCATTTCTCAAAATATTCAACGGCCATGAAAACACTTACTTCAAATTGGTCCTTTAAACAAATCAAAAATGAAATTTCTTAACACTTTTACTGAAGAAAATAAAAATGTGTTACTTTATGTGTATTTTTCTTTAATAACTATTCGGTGCACTTCCTTCTCCGATTCATTTAAAAAAAAAAGTCATCAAAATCAGTTGAAAGACACCCTGAATGACAACCACCCGAGGGACACCGGGTATTCCAGATAGAATTTTTCTTTTAAACTCTTTGGTGCACTCCTACTCCCTACTCTGATTCATTTAAAATAAAACTCATCAAAATCGGTTGAGAAACACAGGAGAAAATGGTTCTTAACTATTTTACCTGAGCCTATTTATATAGATTTTTTTCTTTGTGACACTTCTTTTCTCAATTCTTCGTTTAAAAAAGAAATCAATTCTTCTTTCTCTTCGAAAAAAGAGAAATGGTTATTTTTTCACTGTCATATATAAAGAAGTGCTTTAATATAAAACCGAACTAAAGACTTCGCCACACCTCTAAATATATTTTAAGGGCGCGTTTATAGTGCCGGCTGGTTGCTGTGCCGGACCGAGCTGAAAACGGCTCATGCTTTAAGCAGCTGGTAGTGCGTATAGTGCGCGCTTACCGCTGCCCAACTTGTTGCAGCTGGTTTTTGACTAATTTGGGTTTGTTTGTGTATGGGCATTTCCACAGAAAAGTCCACTATGACCCATAAATGAAAAGTTATTAGACTCTTATTATATAATGATATTATCTTAGAGAAACATAAATTTTATTGATTTAAGCAATATAAACATAAATTCAATTACCATGATGATCAAATCGTTGGCACTGTTTCAAAAATGTAATTTTTCGTTTAAGTAAATGTTTCGTAAACTTTTTTGTTTTTGTAAAAATGCAAGGCATTGGTTAAAAGTAATAAAAAATTATTGAGGCAAGGAGGGGCAGAATATATTCAACTTGTTTTTTAATACTAAATTACATAATTACTAAATTACATAATTACTAAATTACATAATTACTAAACTACATAATTACTAAATTACCTAACTACTTAATTATCCAATTGAATTACAATGGAAATTTAACTAACTAAGTAAATAACAAAAAAACGGGAAAAGATTTTTAAATTTGATAACTTGGAAAATAAGCTTATATTATTTCAAATCCATCTAAAAAAACGTTTTATAGTTTAGGTTTCATAAAAAAGTTTTTATAGTTGGTTTTATACAAATTTTGTAATCCAAGTCGAAAACTACTGATTTTTTTGTAACGTCACGGCAGCGCATAGTTTTGCTTATATCTTAAAATCCTTAGGATCGATTGTTGTAATTCTTTTACTTAATTTAGTGCTACTTAATAACTACGCAAATATAAAAAAACCTTTTAAAAAGTTTGAATTTTTCATTCATGTTAATATTTTAACGTACAAATCGTACGTAACGCCAGTCTGGAAATGTCCATATATTACTTTTTTATTTTTGCAATAGAAGCATCACAAAAGTCATGTGATTTCGTGTATACTTTTTGCTTCCTCAAACCAGCGTATAAAAAGTAGAGACAAAAATGCGAAGAAACGCTGCTGAAACGCACTTTCAGTGACTGAAATCCGCTTTAAGTCGCTGCAAGCAGCTTAAAGTCACTTACCGTTCTAGCTTGTTTCGCCTTTTTGTTGCCTGTTATTGCGTTCTTATTTCGAGTTATTTTTAAGACAAAAAAGAAGTGCGTAGAAAGAAATGGTGTTTTCCTTATTAGATCGGGTACTTTCGCGACCACCCTCATATCTGTATCCCATAACGAATTTGATTTCAATGTAGTAAATGAGAGGGACGTGTCTCGTTGCCTGAACAAAATTAAATCAAATGCTTCTGGAGAGGATGGCATTTCTATAAAATTTATGAAAATCATATTGTTTTTTGTTCTTAGCCCACTACCCATATTATCAACCATTGTTTCACTACCTCATGCTACTCTGAAGTATGGAGAGTGGCGACTATCATTCCCATTGCTAAAAAAACGCAGGCTTGTCCACCATGTAACTTTCGACCAATAATTCTGCTTTCTACTGTGTCTAAATTTTGTGAGTCACTTATGGCTGAGCAGATCTCTAGTCATATCAGCACGTTTTTGGCCTTATGCCCAATCTATATTCCGGTTTTTGTCCTAGTCACGGCTGTTTAACTGCTGTGGTCAAAACACTCAACGATTCCTCACATAACTCTACTTTGTCTGCTAGACTTCTCCAAATCATTCGATACAGTCAGTCATTTAATTTTATGTAGAAAATTTATGCAAGACTTTGGCTTTTCTGATGCTGCTGCACGTCTGTTAAAAAGCTACTTTTCTGGCAGATCCTAGAGAGTTAGAATTGAGTTGAATGTAGTGGAGTACCTCAAGGCTCTGTACTCGGCCCTTTGTTATTCACAATGTTTATTAACCCATTTTTTATCACCTAACTTCTTTAAAGAAACACTCACTTTAAAAAATTATTTAAAAAGAAAAGTAACCGACATTTGACAACTAAGAATAGTGATTTAATCATACATTTATGGGCTTCAAAATCGTCTTTAAATGTTTCA
The DNA here is from genome assembly GCA_914767935.1 of Coremacera marginata. Lineage (NCBI taxonomy): Eukaryota > Metazoa > Arthropoda > Insecta > Diptera > Sciomyzidae > Coremacera > Coremacera marginata. The sequence goes on from OU612048.1 coordinate 5,150,782, forward strand.
CAATTTTATCAACTTTACTAGAACGGGGGCCTGGACAGTAGGTACACCTTTTTTAGACATTTTTTTTTTTTAAAATAAAAAAATAGTTTTATTACAATTTTTTTAGGACAATGTATTACATTTAAGCCATTAGTCAAGAAATCATAAGTTAGAGTTCAATTTATATGTCAGTGCATGTAGAGGTTTAGTGTTTCTTTAAAGCAACCCTATACAAAATGGGGCATATTTTGCAATTTTTGATAGTTCTCATAGCACACCTTTGACTGATAATGACAATTTTTTGTTACGTTACAATTTCTAAATTAGGTAATGTTAAATTAAGAAAATTGTTAAAATTAGGAGATAAGGAAAATAAGCTTATTACACTGGTTTACAGTCAATATGAAGAATGAATTTGATTATCCATTTCTCATGTAAAATCGGTCGCTAATTCCGGAAATATCAGTTTTTTTCACTGTCACTCCATTTTCGAGATATTGCCCACTGTAGTTTTTTGTACAAAAAAAAAAAGTTGGTTCCACTTAATTTCATATAATTCCAGAACCAACAACAGTAATCAAACATGATTTATCAAATTAAAGCTTATACAATTCCCCATCATTCATTCATTTTTTGATTAAACTCTTCGTTTTAGCAACGTAAATGATTAAAAGAACAATAAAAATTAAAAATAAAAATTGAAAATAAAATACTTATATTGCAACAACCTTTAGTTCTTATATATTTATATGACAATAAAATAAGTCGAAATGTATAAATAGGCAATCACGCAATTTGGGTGCTTTCGTTCAATTTAACACAACTTTTCCATTTCTCAATAGATTTTCTTCAGCAATAGCTTATTTTCTGTTGGGAAATTAACAAAATGTTTTGGTTTCTTAACAAATTAGCATTTAATTTTATTTTTTTTAATTTTTCTGAAAAACATGAAAAATCCTCGAAAATTTAATTTATTCCGCCAAAACTAGCAGTTCAATCAAAAAATTATGTAGGCATTGTTTGTAGGGAATTTTATTAGCTTTAATATGTCATTTATTTGATTACTGTTGTTGGTTCTGAAGATATATGCAATTAAGTGCAAGAAGCTTTTTTTTGTAGAAAAAATCTAAGGTGGGCAATATCTCGAAAACGGTGTAACAAAAATAAAAGACACAGTTTCGATGGTACCGCAAGTGTGGACGTAAAACAAATTTTTTTCGAGGATCCTCCCTAGAATCGCTGCCACGGATTTATTTATCGATAATTTGTAATTTTTTTTTCTATAACAAATATAACATGTATATGAAATATAAGACACCAACATTATTCATGTCTCCAAAAAAAAAAAAATAAAACATGCCTTTTTTGGCTTTAAAACATTGTACAGGGCATTGTATTTTGGATTACGCAGCCTTAGAGTAACTGAAAGTGTGCACGTTAAATTAAGACGTAAATTGTTATTGCAGCTCTTGCTGCCAATAACTACCTATTCTGAAGCAGTATACTGTAAGCTCGACTCGCTGTCGGTATATAAGCTTTTGGTTGCTTTTATAGCAGTCCGCTATGTGTTTGGCGTAAGAAAATTTTATCACATATCTTTCTTTTCGAAGGAATTACTTTGACGGGACCTATTAAGCCATCTGGAAGCTTTTAATCCCTAGATCTAATTTCGTGGAATTCATAACACATCAACATTAAGAACATTTCAAATAGTTATACCTTTAAGTAATACTTTTGGTCCATAGATCTTGCGAAGTATCTTTCTCTCGAACGCTTCCAAAGTCTTTTCATCAGAGCTGCTCAACGTCCAGGTTTGTGTTGCATATAACAGGACGGGCATGATTAGTGACTTAGAGAGCGTGACTTTTGTTCGTCGAGAGAGGGATCTGCTTCTCAATTGCCTAATGAGCCAAAAGTAACACCTGTTGGCAAGAGTTATCCTTCGTTTTATCTCTCTACTGATATCGTTGGTGAAGTGATCCGAGGTAAACGAAGTCCTTCACAACCTCGAAGTAGGTGTTGTCAACAGTGACGTGGGTGCGAATACGCTGGGACTGTTTGTTTGTTGACACCAGATATTTCGTCTTATCTATGTTTACTGCAAGACCCATGGGACTCGACTCTTTTTATAATTTGGAGAATGCTGCACTGACTTCGCGTGTGTAATGGCCAATGATATCAATATCATCAGCATACGATAGCAGCATAACTCTTGTAGAATATGGTGCCGTTTTGTCTCAGATCAGCAGCTCGAATGATCTTTTACATAATTAGATTAAAAAAGTCGCAAGATAAAGAATCACCTTGGGAGAGGTCCTTCCCGATTTTAACTGCGCTGCTGGTGTTGCTCAGTGTCATTCTGCATAGACGGATTACTTTTGCAGGTATACCAAATTCAGACATGGACGTGGAGTATAGGTGATTCCTTATTGGACTGTCGAAGGCGGCTTTGTAGTCGACAAAAAGATGGTGAGTGTTGATTTGTTTTTATAGGGTCTTTTCCAAGTTTTGTCGTATCGTGAATATCTGGTCGGTGGTAGATTTTCCAGGTCTGAAGCCACACTGATAATGGTAAACAATCAGTTGGTTTACCATGGGCTTTAGTCTTTCACATAATACGCTTTACAGTACCTTATATGCGATATTTAGAAGACTTATCCCACGGTAGTTGGCACAAATATTGGGATCGCCTTTCTTGTGGATTGGTCAGAGTACACTGATGTTCCAATCATTTGGAATGCATTCTTCCAAACATATTATGCATAGAAGCTCGTGAATGCACTTAAACAAAGCTTCGCCTCCGTTCTTAAACAGCTCAGCGGGTAGACCATCGGCGCCCGCGGCTTTGTTGTTCTTAAGCCATGTTATGGCTGTCAAGACTTCATTATAGTCGGGCAGCGGAACTTCAACACTGTCATCTATAATTGGGGATTCCGGGATATCATCTCTATTGGCGGGATTGTTGTCATCATCGCCATTCATACGACTAGAAAAGCGTTCCCTCCATAACGTCAGTGTAGTCTGAATAACTGTCACTAGATTTCCGTTCCTTCTTGCAGGAAGAGACCCCTGTTTTAAAACCATCGGCCAGGCGTCTTATATTTTCGAAGAATTTTCGGCCCTCGTTCCAATCACCATACATCTCAAACTTTCCCCACAAACCCACTTTCCTATTTTTTTTTTTTATAAAACTATATTTTTCTAATTTTTTTTTAATCTTTCTTATCGATTTAATGTCATGCATAACTTTTTAATATATTTATAATAATTATTGTTATTTTTTTGTTAAAATTGTTTGCAGAATTGTTAAAAACTTGTATAATTTTAATATGTATCTTAAGTGAAATATTTCTTTTCATTGTATTTGTTGTTATTTCCTTAACAATGTGGCAATCAAACTAATTAATCTTATGTGTTGACTTTTGTACTAAATAAATACAAATAACCTCAAAATTTCTTTCCATGTGGAAGATGCCTAACACGTTTGAAGCGAATCTTTACGTTCTGGAATCTTTGCTGACTGCTGAAAAGAATACACAGTAGTACCGATTGAGAACTTTAGACCCATCAATATATTAAGGGGGGTAAGGTCATATAAATTACCCAATTTTTCAAATTTTTGGACTCGCTACTGTTAGTGGAAGTAACTTGAATTGATGTAGGTATAATAAAGCAATGTTCGAAGAATATCTAGTAAAAGTTATATTGAAAAATGTCAAAAAATAACAAAATGGCGGTCGTTTTCCGGAAGCACCTTCAAAAAAGTGGTTTTAGGGTGAATAACAGCCCATCAGCGGATCAACTGAAATAAAAAAAATTAAAATGTTTTGAGGAGCTTATTAGATTTCCGAGGTAGCTTTGTCGTTTTTTTTTTATTTTTTTTTAATTTTTTTTAGATTTTTGCCAGCACTTGAAAGCAAAAATATCGATTTTTGACCAAAAAAAAAACGACATATTTCTTACTGTAAAATGAAAAATTAACAAAGTAAAAATAAAAACTCTGCAGCGTTACCTCGTGAACTTGGTTGTTAATGAGTGTACCAAATTTCAAAACGATCGGTTCAGCCGTTTTGGCTGGAGAGAGTTCACCTACTTTAAAAACACGACTTATGGGAGTTTTGTACACTGTTCGAGTTTAGTTTGTTTTGTTATAGGCACACTTACTCAAAAATTCATATCTCCGTTTTAATCGGATCGACTTCAAATTTGGACACAATATTATTGAGATGTTGTGCATTCATATAAAAAAATAGTCAACAAAAAAGTTGAAAAACCTTATCCGCCTTATCTTATAATTACAGAAAGCAAAATAATTGAATAAATTGTTCACTCACAATTGGAAAATTATATGGAAACCATTCATGCTCTCATTGCGAAGCGCTGCTGAGCCTTCTTGTTGCAAAGTGGAAGTCGGTAACACAAAATTAGAAAGTCATAATAGCCGTTTTTCTTGGTCTGCAGAGTCTTTGAAACTTTTGACAGAGCTATACTACTACAGAAGCTGCCTATGTATGCCATTCAGGGTCATACGAGTATTGTTCACCTCTGGATATCTTTAGCTAACTGGATAGCGGATAAAATACTAGATTTTCAGTAGTTTCAGATACCAGCAAACCAGAAAATATCCACTGGTTAAAATTATCCAGATCTGAACACTACGGCCCTTAGAGTTTTTTCCACAAAATAATAATTTAAAAGTTTTCATTGGTTATTAGGAACCAGGGCTTGAAAATAACTCAAACTCAAAACTGTTAACTTTTTCATATTATAATAAAAGTTAAAATTTGATTTTAGTTTCTATATCTAAAAACATAGGTTAAGAGCAAATTTTTAAAATTTAAGAATTTAAATTCCTACTTTTTTACTTTTATTAAAAAAAAATTGTTTTTTTAGTTTTGGCGACTGTTTTTTATTTACGAAATGATTTCTATAGTTTTGAGGACACGTTAACATATTCCTTTTTTCGGTTTTGACGTGTCGTTTATGAAATAGGAATTTTTCTAGCTCGCGATAGTCAGCCCTATCATGAATATATTTTCCCCTGGAATTGCAAAAAGGTGCTTTCATTTTTTAGACATGGGATAATGCTTTTAAAGATTTTTTCTTTGTGATCTTAAAAATTCATGATGAATGCAATATTTGTTTTTTGAATTTTTTCAAAAATTCCATAAACATTGTTAAAAACACAAAAATTCCCTCTTTTAATTCCGCTCGAAATTTTATTCACAATAGGGATGATTATAAATGAACAGCTTCTAATAAATGCTGTTGAATGAAATGCACGAGCTCTCGATTCGTAAACGATAACATTAGTGAATCATTTTGTTTGTTGGGTTGCTAGACAAAAGCTTAATTCCACTACTGACAAAGTTAATACAGGGGAAAAATTATCAGTGAATGCAAATATCCTTTAGCTTGCGAACTTTGCCTGAGAGTTTAGCTAGATTCCACACATGCCTAACCAATTTTTTTCAAATTTTTTTCACCCAAAATTAATCCACATCGCATAGAATTATTATTATTTCAACTAGTCAGCTTGACACCTTAACGAAACATCTACGTAAGTGTGGAATGCATTGCTTCGTTAAGTAAAAAAAACTAAGAATATTAAATAGATTTTACATATACATATACTTATCTGCATAAACAATCGCTAGATTCTTGCATTTTTTTTTTTTTAATACATACAAAAAAAAAATTTCTTTTATGTGCACTTCTATTCTCTACAGTTTTATTCAGTTTCTTTTTTCGAGTTCTTTTCTTACATTTATGTACACACAACACACACTTGGGCATAGAACAAGTAACTACCCTGTAGGAAATATAAACTCTGTTGCACTTGATTTCAACTAGTTGATATTAGTATTGAAAAGTTAGAGTTCTGCTAACTTTTGTATGAATCCAATACAATTCTGTCCAAAAAACGTTTCGATTTATTTTAATTCATTTATTTTTTTTATATACTTTAGCAGACACATACTTTTAATGTGCTGTGAATTTATAATTAAATTCGCTAAAGCGATTATTCCAGTTTTTGGTATTGTTTGATTGAACGAATAAGTTTCGAGGCCAAAATTAAAATGTTATTACTTACGCTCACTTAAGACTCCTTCTTCCTTTCAAAACTTGAGCCAGTTACGAAGAACTTACATTTTAATGGTTTTTATATACTATTGTAGAAACTTTGCTACCTCATTGCCTACATGGTAACAGAAGAAATACGAAGGCGCACTTAAACCTACACACGCCGTATGTCGATCAGACGGCCGTCGGCTAGTAATCATCATAAATCGCTATAACGGAAAGTGGCCGCTCCACTACATCGGGCACGCTAAGAGATTCACTACTCGAATTTCTAATTTAATTGCTGCTGCTGATTTGCTCTACTAGGCTCAGCAGCTATAGACAATGGTAAACACTTTTTTTTCACATAGATTATTTTCTAAAGATTTTTTCGTACCAATTTATTTCCAATGAAATTTTTAAGCAGCCGCACCGCAATCTAGTTTTTCTTTTTTTTTTTTTTTTGCTAGTAAAACTCTTATTTAATATTTTTCCTGACGCTTACTGCGCTAGTTCCGTGAAACAATATTGAGTTTTTATTGCAGTACCACACATGCTTTTCATAAATATTATATTCAAGTTTAGGCGTATTTAATTAAATATTAAGCTTGTCTGCCAAACAAAAAAATACACAGGAAAATAATATATTTTCACTTCATCAAATTAGAAATTTACACGACGGCGGCGATTAAAAATGGACGACGAACGAAGCAGTGTTGTTAACATTGCCATAAATAGACAACCAACAATCTCTTACAATTTCAATTGTACCAGGGCTACAACGAACAAGATGATAAGGGGTGCTCAGGCGATCGAACATATCTGACTGACATAGCATGTTTAGGGATGCTAGAGAAAAATTGACAGTCGGTAAAACATGTAGGCTAAGAATCAATAATTATCAGAATCGACGAAGAAATAATGTCGTCGCGCATCTTGGATTGCTTGAACGCTCAAAAAATTTCTACCGCTACTTTGCCATCCATGATTTGCTAGGTCGATTGAAAGGACATATTGAAAGAATTTCGCATACAATGAAGCATGCACGACAGAATTATTATGCGGTGCTTACATGTGATATCTTGTTATCTACTATTATCACATTTACTTACTTACTTACTTAGTTGGTCGTAACAACCCGTGTCCGGGTTTCAGCAGACCTCATCAGCTCTCGCCAGGCGCCTCGGCTTTGCGCGCGCCTTCTCCAATCGGATACACCAAGTGCGGTTAGGGCTTCCTCAGCCTGGTCCATCCATCGGAGGCATGGTCTCCCTCGTCGTCGTTGACCAGCGACCCTCGCCTCGAGCACCTTTTTCGCTGGAGGTTCGTCGTCCATACGATGGACATGACCCAGCCAGCGTAGTCGCTGCACAGTTATACGCCGAACTACGTCAATGTCATCGTAGAGCTCATACAGCTCGTGGTTCATTCGGATGCGATAGTCATCGCTGACTCGAACAGGACCGAAGATTTTGCGAAGTACTTTTCTCTCGAACACCCCCAGCGCGGCTGCGTCAGTTTGCGAAACTACCCATGCCTCAGCGCCATAAAGCAGCACAGGTAGAACGAGCGTCTTGTAGAGTGTTAGTTTTGTCGATCGAGAGAGGGCTCTGTAACTTAGTTGCTTACTGAGCCCGTAGTAGCACCTATTAGCAATTATTGTTCTTTGCTTTATCTCCAGGCTGATTTCATTTTTGGTATTAATGGCGGTGCCAAGGTATACGAACTCCTTATCACACATTATTATCACTCTTATTATCACATTTATTGTTAGAATAAAAGCATGTGAATTCTACTTTATGGTATTGATGAATGTGAGTGTGAAACAGGTATGCTTTTTCTATTTCTATAGCATGTGATATTCCCTGTGATTTCATGCGATACTAGGATATCGAAAAAGTTAAACTTGAAATTTTCTATAATGCCGCGTTTAAATGTGATCTTTCAGTATCTTACCTTATCCCATATCACAAAACACATGCTATAAAGAGCGAGATGCATATATGTAATTTTTCCTATAAAAATTTGACATTAGCAAAATATGTAAACAAATCAATTTCTGCAAGATTACTGATTGCAAGGCGTGCTTATTGAAATAACTTCTTGCTTACGTACCCTAAATTGCTTTATATAATTATTATTGTGCAGACAGCATCAGGTGTTACAGGTAATCCAATTCGTGTGCCACAACTGCAGCAGCATCAGTGAAATACACACGAAAAAAAAATATAAAAAAAAAGTTTTGGTGAATCTACCAAGCACCAAATTAAAGAAAAAAAATCGCTGATGCTTTCCGTAAATGTGCTCTACATTGCGATGGTTAAAAAACCAAGAATGTTTATTTATTTTATATCATACCCCTTGACCTGATTTTTATTTCAAGACAATTAATTTTGGCGCAAATAAAATTGACAGCTTGACAGCACAAAAACTACAACTATAAAAATGAATGTCATATTTATAGCATGTGATCAACTTTTATAGCAAAAGTTCAAGAAGTTTAACTTTTTCGATCTCCTAGCATCACAGAGGATATCACATGCTATAAAAATGAAAAAGGTATACCTGTTTCACACTTCCATTCATCAATGCCATAAAGTAGGCAAGTCACATGCTATTTCTTTCTTACAAAAAATGTGATACTAGAAGATAATAGAAGATCACATGGGAACGTGGCATAAAAGTTCATCATTTGCTATAAATATGGTAGTCATGTTTAAAGTTAAATTTTGTGTGCTGTCAAGCTTTGACAGTTAAAAAAAGATATTGCATAATTAATTCATTAACATCATTTATTAGCTCAATTAGCTTCAATATCGTCCTCCATTTTTTCATTTATGTTTTGGAGAATGTTTCAATGGCTTTCTTAGTTAAAAAAAAAATATATTTATTTATGGCTTGATATAACATGGCATATAACATGGAAACGCGGCATTAGGTTGGCTGAGATAGGAGTAAAAAGACTGTCATCTTTGATATCCAGTTGTCAAATTCCGCTATTTGAATTTAAAATTTTCTAATTATTATTGTTGCTTTTATTAATTGCAGCAATTTGGAGACGTGCCTAACCTAATAAAAAAGGATGATAGGATAGGGTTGAACTAAAGAAAGAATGCTTATGCATACTTACATGGTGCTTACACTAAACAGTAGCGTTAACACGGTGCCTACACTAGACAGTACTCAGCCAGCACTTAAAAGATAAATTGTTCACCTTTCTCCGAGTCGAAGAGAAAGCTATACCTCTAGAAGATTTGAAAGACGAGTTCACTTTTGCGCGAAAAGAAAGTTAGCCGCTATCGTTGCTTCTTGGCGATAAAAGGAACATAATTTGTTTTCCAAAAGCAAAACATTACAGGTCGATTTGCATTTCGTTGCTTAAACAAAACTTCAGTTGAGTTCATAACAACAATTTGCATTGAAAAAAATATGAAAAAAATCTAACATTAGAAAATAACGTTAGCTTTAGCTTTGCCGTTTTTTAATATTTTGTTGAGATTATTTATTGCTTGCATTTGTCAGTGCACGGTCAGTTCAAGTGTTTTCTCAACGAGCAAAGAGGTTTGTGGCAGACAATGTAGATAACATTTTTTTGAGTGAAAATGATAGGTCTCTTGTCGCACTTGAATATTTTTAACGTTTGGAAAATCATATGTATTGGCTTTGGTTAAGCAGTTTATAGCAAAATTTTTCTTGTGTTAATAGAATTGATTAATAAAGAAAGAAATAATTTGAAATTATTATTGGTTGTCATTGTTATTTAAGAAAAAAAAAAGTAAAGTTTTGAAAACACTTTGATTACCGAACACACGGTATAAAATCGTTCTGACTCAAAGCGATTGTGATCAAATCGACTTGAAGCGTCGGATAAACAAGGTGTTTGCAATTTAAGAGCATCGAAAGGATTCTGAATTTTTAAAAATAGCTTCAGGTCATCTGCAAAAAGTAGGCACATCATTTATATACAATAAAAAAAGCAGTGGACCAAGGATACTACCTTGCGGAACTCCAGACGAAGCTATAAAAGGCTGTGATTTTGCACCTTCAACTTGAACAAAACAAATTCTATTTCTAAGCTACCATTGTTAAGTAGTCATTTCAGCATGTCAGAATGAAACCCTTGCTTGGCGATTTTTTTAACCAAAATTGAATGCGAAACTTTATCAAAAGCTTTCGAAAATTCCGTATAAATTGTATCAACTTGGAAACTAGAGATTGGTTAAAGTTGAGCGACAAGGAAAAAAGCCGTTTATCTCTAAATAATTTATCTCTAACAATCGATTATAAAAGCTTAGAGTAAGCTACGTTATATTTATTTCTTCCCTTGAATATGGGGGCTATAAATGAAATGTTCCAATCTGAGATAAAAGTCCCTGTGCACGAGGATTTGTTGAAAATAATTTACAGTGGTTTAATAAGAGATATACAATGTAAAAAAAGTTCAGCAAAAAGGCCTTCAGCGTCAGATTTTGTAGATTTTTTGTCTTGATATCGTTCTCCGATTGAAGTAGTAACCCAAAATCCAATCTATTTGACCATCTATTTGAGCCTCAAAATTTGATTTAAAAAACTCTGCAAATATGCGAATTAAAAGAGCATGGTGACGGTGGGAAAGCAACAACGGAAGGTACGAAAGGTGGGACCGGTGCAGAAGCATGATTTTGAGAACTAGACAGAGATGGTCGATGGCTTCCATTTGAAGCTTCAATATTATTAGCAGCAGCAATACTATCATGACAGATCTTGTTTTTATGAACATTAGCATTGGTCATTGACCCAACAGATTTTTTTATGCTATTCGGCAAATTCTCTTTGCATAGAGGCAATTCAGAGATCAAGTCTCTTAGCTCTTTAACTTCAACAACTAATTGAGTGACCATATTAATTAGATCTTCCGAAACACATAGACAATCAGAACAGTTAAAAACAAAATTTGGATTAGTTTTAATTAAATTATGAAACTAATCGTCAATGATTATACACAATTTATGACATAAACTCTTGCAGAGCGTGCAGCAAAGAGCAGCATCTTTAGCAGTTGATTTCAAACAAATCGTACAATGAGGGCATAGTTGTGACATAGGTTAAGCAGCGACCGATTAGCTTAAAAGTAATATGACAACAGAACATTTGTTCGGTAGGCAATCAGCTGTTTTTGTGCTTTAAACTAACTAGAAGTTGTTTCCATACTTTTAACACTGTTTTAAAATTTAATTTTACACTAGATTGAGCCTTACTCGACTTTTACTCTACATTGTGTACGGCTATTTTTACATTAAAAATTGTTGCTTCATATAAATTTCTCCGACAATCTATTACATTTCTGCAAACATTAATTTTCTATTACTTCAGTTACATGTATTTCCGAACGTGGTTTTTGTTATGGCGTACGACTGCTGTGCTTGCATATATTCACATATAATAATCACACACTCACACATTTGAATCATATCTTTTTTACAAAGCGAAAATATATAATGGAAACATATTTAATGAAATGTTAAACTTAAATTATAAGAATTGAGTGTTTTTTTTTGAGAAAAATAAAACTCTTGAATGTGCAACAAAACTTAGAAAAGCATTTCCACGAAATTGTAAATTTTTTTGGGTGATTCCTTGTTGCTTTGTAAATATGCATGAGAATAAAAATAAATTCAAGTTTTCCCATAAAAATGAAGCCATAAACCTGAAATTAATTTAGTTCCGGAACTATTCATACGGCAATAATTCAAGCTGCTTACTTACAAATTAATATGTGCTGTGAAAAATGAATAATGGTTTTTTAATGCCAGAAAATATTAGTTAAAATACCAAACTTTGGCGTAAATAATTTTGAGCCAGGCAAAAATTGGTAGGATGAATTTATAATTGATCCTTCCTTGTGTTCATTTTTGTTTTTATATTGGCGATGTCAGACTCAACTCCACATTATCAAATGTGCATAACAAACGATTTTTGTGTTGGATAAGTTGTGGTGTTCCGAACATTTTTTTATTGTGTTTTCCATCGGTATTGCGGCTAAATAATAATAAAAAATAAAAAAAAAAACTTAAAAGCTATGAGCACAAAATCCGATAAATCAAAAAATTTTTATGAAAACGAATCGGAAATATTAGTTTTACCTGGCCACTTATCGCCAATTGTCGAGTCTTCAATTGCCTCCTTTGAATCAACAACTTTTGAAGTTTCATCTAAGACTTCGACGCTGCTAGGGGCACCAAATCTTAAGGAGTCGTCCCACAAAAGCTTGCAATTCTCCTTATCGCCACACTCGGCATCATTTGTATCTTCGCCATTATTCAGCACATCAACAGCGTCTGCATCGAAATTTTCAACATCGCACTTTTCACCTCCAGAGAGCCCTCTTCTTTGTGAATCATTGCAGCAGCGTTCAAGCGCGGGCGTCTTGAAGCAGGAGTTTATTATAGGTCAAAATATGTTGGCAAACACTGGGTCAGCAACACCACCAACATCACAATCAGCAATAGTAGCGCCAAGCTCTTCAAAATCACCTGCACCAGTACCTACATCATGTTCTGTGTCCTTGACCCCAGCATCTGTCAGCGTAGCTCACTTAAGCAGTAATAACAGCAATATTCATAGCATAAAATGCGAACCTCAAATGACTCCCTCTCCAACTGATGGAGCCATGTCTATTGGTTAGTATGCAGTGAATAGTAGGGAAAAACTATAACATCAACCAAACCTTACTTATTTTGTAGACAACGCAAGAATAATGGATGAGACAGCTAATAAAAACAACAGTTCATCTTCTGATACATTATCTGCCCAACAACGTGAAAGTTCAGCTGCTATGCAAAGAAAGAACTCAAATAGCGGTATTTCTGCAAATGGTACCGGCAGTATGGTACACACGTCACCAACATCTTCGAGCAATAATAATGATAATTCAAATAGTAGTAATTCAACAATATCACAAATAATGGATGCGGATGCCATTACAAATACTGCATCACAGCAACAACAACAACAACATCAGCAACAACAGCAACAACAGCAACATTCAAATGAATCAAATACAAATGGTTCCAACAAGGCTAACAAAACAAATAGTGTGGATGATTCTAATGATAGTGGTAGGTTGTTTAAAATAATCAAGATTTATTGAACCGGAAGTTACTGATGTAAGGAAAGCAATGTGTGAAAGAAAAATAAGCGTTATTATTTCAATAAAAAATAAAACTTAAGCATAGTCGAAATCAGTAAGCGATACAATACAACTAAAAAAATGACAGTTAGTTACTATAAAACTTTTATAATCTGACTCAAAAATATAAGAATCTTTATACACTTGAAGTGGGAGATCTTCAATTTGGTGTACTTATAATTTATCTCCAATGCCTCTAACATTTTAATTTTGAAAGGAACAGTTATTTTTGTCCCCTGATTTATATGCTTGCTTGATTTTATATCCTGCATTTTATCTCTTAAATTTTTTATTGACATTAACGTTTAGCCAAATATTCAATAATTTAAATGTTTTCAAAACAGGATGAAATTCCCAATCAAGGACAGTTGCGAATTTTTGATAAGTTATTCATTGTTCCCTCATATCCCTTTCACACTTTTCACACCTGTCACTTAAGATATTGTGTAAATATTACATTTAAATTTATAGAACTATATGTAAGTTCCTGTTCTAAATGACTACACTTAAGTGCAGTATGGAGTTTTCACAGAATCTATGAAAACAGCGGTAATTACTCCACTTCACAAAAAATTAGACACTACTTTATTAAATAACTATCGTCCCATTTCTCTGTTATCGACTTTTTCTACGATTTTTGAAAAAGGCATAAAATCGGGAATGTTTTCTTTTTTTAGATAGAAATAACTTTTTTTGTGATTGCCAATTTGGTTTCAGAAGTGGCAAATCTACCGAGGATGCACTTTTTAGGTTAACGGGCGAAATATACAATAGCTTAAATGCATATTCTACAAACTTTCGACTTTTAAAAATCCTCGGAATCCCCCCCTGAAGTAAAATCCCAGAATTAAAAGTGCCAAAAGTCCACCGGGACTCCGTGATCTCAAAATTTGGTCTCCCTAGTATATGCAAAACAATAATATTAATACACTTGTTTGAATACACTTTCATACCCACATATGTTTTATTGTTTGACAATAAGTAAATGCAGGTGTTTGAACAAATCGTAATTTAAGCTTTTTTTTAAACTTATGTTGAAGAAAAATAACCCATATATGTTCTAAGAAATTTATTTTTTTTCCACTTTAAGGGAGGTCTAGGCAAACAATTTTTTGAAAATCGAATTTTTTTTTTTTGAATTGATTTTCGTTGTACAACTATACAAGAATATGTAAAAAAAATTGCAAATCAATCCCGCTTATAATACAGATTCTGCAGCGCTTAAAACTTGGTGCGCCAGAGTACCAATCGATCAAACTGAAGAGCTGTGAAAACGTGTGATGTTCGCTGTATGTGTGTATGGAATGTTTCTATGCATATATACTATAGAAAGTATACCTTGTAGAGAAAAAAATATATAATTGTTACAGTTTTGTTTTGGAGTTTAACCGCTTTGATCCTTTTAAACTTTGAAGCTTTAAATGCAATTTTTTCGATACATACTTTTTTCAAAACGGCCCACACTCCTGCAAACAAACTAATCGACAGGTTTAATTTTTTTTTTTTTAATCTGCTTGTAATATTCTACACATTTTTACCTAAATGAGCGTATTTGAAAAATTTGTCTAGTTTTTACACGCAACAATATGGCCAAAAAATTACGTAAATTTTCCGCCTTTTTTCCACGCTTCATAATTTTCTTAATTTTCCATATTTTCATCCCATTTTGATAAAAGATGTGCATTTAGGTGTCTATTTTCGAATGCATTCTCATCTTTTTTTCATACAATCTGAAGTCGCGCTATGATGTGCGCCGATTTTCACCTTTTTTGAAGGATACCAACTTTAGCGCCATCTTTATATATAAAAGATATATGTTAACAAACAAAATTTAAGCAAAATTTTTTTACTTAAACTAATGATGTAAAATTAACATGTAGTTGGAATTTGTTGTATATATAATAAACTTCTTTAGAAAGCATCTTCTAAAATTTGCCTTAATTTTAACTGCTTTTGCCTAAAACCTTCCTTAAACTTTGACATTTTTTTGTGTTTTACCAATAAAAAGATTGAGTTATTGTAAGCTGTAGAAAAAAATTTATTAACACACATTTTAAAATAATTTTTGTTTTATTTGTTCCTCTATTATAATTTTTCATTTTGTTTCATTGAATCGAATCGTATGAAAAATGTATTTTTGGAAATTTTTCCTGTAGAATTTTCCTAAAAAATGCAAGTTTTATGCTGCAAATTTCTTGCTTAGAAAGGTTCACTTTGTTCTTCACTTTCCAAGCTTCTGCTAGAACAGTAACCAGTTAATCCAAAAAATGTTGCCACAATTTTTTAGTGCAAGTATTACCTTTTCAAAAATACCAAACACTGATATTTATGACATCAAATTTTTGGACTTTTGTCTATTGGGCGCATCACTGAGCGTCGTAGTGAATATGTGCGGCCGGCAAGTATGTTTTTGTACAAAATTTATTTTGTTTAATCACTGCACTGGACACCCAGGCCAGAGAACTCGTGGTACATCCAACTTCATAAACGTGCATAGTACCTGTGCGACTTGAGTCTGAAATTGTGGTAGTTGGAACTCTTCATCGCGCTTGCCTGGTATGTTGATCTGTCTGTATAAAATGTAGGCGTTGATAATTGCCAAGTCAAACAAATGGTGTAATGAACGATTGGTATACTTTACGTCTTCATATTAATTTTGTATTGCCCGATGAGCCCGTCTATCAAGTCCACACCACCCATGTGACGATTATACCTACACATGAATTACATTCGGGCATATTGCATCTCATATTTTTGAATATTGGGAAATTATTGAATTTAAATTTTATTGATTATAGAATGGTTCTGTACGTACGTACGTACGTAGAAGCCAATCGAACAGCCCAATTATCTTTCCACACAACTGACAATAACTTTACTCCATGAGCGGAGACGCAAAATTTAGTAAAAAAACCACACGTGAGCAACTTACACTTGGAGATTCTATTAGAACGAATTGTTCGTAAAGAGTGTATGCCTCGAAATCATAGATATTCCAAAAGAGGGAGTGCAGTATAAAAATGATCAAAATACAGTAAATGGTTTTGCATAGCCGGAATAGTTTGGAAAGGGCGGATAACCACATTCGAGGATGCACTCAAATCTGGAGCACCAGTCTTCACTACATTATCTCCAGCTCCGCAGTATATCTCAAAGCTATACGAAAATCCTTGCACATCCGATAGAACAAATAATTTCATTCAACATTTGTGTGATTTGTTTGGCATACAGGCTAGGTTAATCCGGCCACGTCCTCACACCAGGAGGCTCACACCAGTGCTGCCAAAGACGAACTGAAATTTACCACTTTCGGAGAAAATTTACCTTTAAAAAAAAAAAAAAAAAAATCTATAAACCAATACGATGCATTAAATCTTTTCTGTTGTAAATATTTAGAGCTATTTTCGGGTCTAAAAACTGCATTTTTGAAATTTCTAAAAATAAGTTATGTAAAATTGTTGGCAATGCCTGCGGACATCTTAGACTTCTCTCGACAATTTTTTTTCAGCTTGACCTTTATCTCATTTCGCTTACTTCTTATTCCTTAGTGTGTTTTAGGAAATTTTTTAGTGTTAAAGCTAAACTTTGCAGCAACTCAAAAATTAAAATAATGCACTAAATGCTACCCGCAAATAAATTTTGCTTAACTGTGTTTAGTCAGAAATCGTTAAAACGGAACTACCACGAATTACTGCTTACTGGTTATTTTGTTTTGTTATCTTTACAAAACAGATAGATAAGTTTAGCAACTACAGATGGATAATTAAATTCTTTTGTTACACGGAGCCCTCTCTCGACGAACAAAAGTCATGCTCTATAAGTCACTTATCATGCCCGTCCTGTTATATGCAGCACAAATCTGGACGTTGAGCAGCTCTGATGAAAAGCGTTTGGGAGCGTTCGAGAGAAAGATCTTTCACAAAGTCTATGGACCAATCTGCGTCAATGGCGAGTACCGAATACGATGGAACGATGAGCTATACGCCGACATCGACTTAGTTAAGCGCATAAAAATCAAACAGCTTCGCTGACTATATCATGTTGAGTGAATGGACGACGCTCCAGCGAAGAAAATACTCGATTCGGTACCCAGCGGCGGTCAACGTAGAAGAGCACGACCGCATCTCAGTTGGAACGACCAAGTAGAGGACAACCTGACGAAACTTAGAGCTTCCAACTGGCGCCTGCAAGCGCAAAACAGAAATAGTTGGAGCAATTTCTTACGACAGACGGAACTGAATTACGGTTGTAGGCGCCACCTAAGTAAGTTAGTAATATTTACCACTTTTGGTTACCTCATTACCAAAAATTTACCTCATTTAGAAAAATTTACCTCAATCTAATAAAAGTGGCTCACTCAGACCAGTCTGGTTCTTAGTGCTACCGGGTGCAAGGAGCCTTAAAGAGTTAGCTAAAGTTGGTAAAGATTTGTGTTGAATTCACGAATTTTAGGAGGGTTTCTGGAGAGATTTTGGCCACATGTTGTATCATAGTAACGGAAACGTCGGTTAGCCTAAGTGTTTCAGTCTCGATCTAAGTAGAGCGAGGCAGGTGCATAGTAGGTGTTCCAGGGGTCTTCTTCGCGTGAGTCATCTACGACTCACTGCTTGTGCGACCCTATCTTCGAGGTTTCTGTACACCTCTTTTAGTGGGATTGATACATGTTGTATCGACTCTGATCCCAGCCCAGCCCCGTCCTTTTCCATCAATGCCCTGGTGGTTTGGGACCCTGCTTGCCAGGGCACTTGTGGACCTGATGGTGGTAGCGGAGCACATGGATTTGATCGCCGTTTGGCTGTCTACAAAGATATTAATATTGGAGTGATGTGTGTT
Source organism: Coremacera marginata (assembly GCA_914767935.1). Taxonomy (NCBI): domain Eukaryota; kingdom Metazoa; phylum Arthropoda; class Insecta; order Diptera; family Sciomyzidae; genus Coremacera; species Coremacera marginata. Next base: position 5,168,825 of record OU612048.1, read on the forward strand.
CATGTTTAGGACAATCTCCGCGGCCTTCCTTGTGCTGAACACTTCCGCCTGGAAGATGCTGCAGTAGTCCGGTAATTTTTACGGCTGACTTATCTAAACTATCTACCGACTTATCTTGAACTACCGTTACGTAGATACAATGCATTAGAGAGGGTGATAGAACCCACGTGCTGCCCAGCATCTTCTTAGATAATTCTTCTGCATGCTTGCCTTTTATGTATGTGCATACTTTCAGAATGAACATTTTTCAGGTCAGTAAATGTTGTAAAAGCACTGTAATAATTGCAAAACATAATTACAATTTGAGCGTAAATTCTTCCAATCCGTCGTTGGTTGGAATAAAAAATATTTACAATTTGAGCGATATTAGGTGCGGAGCATTATGCTTTCCTTTTATATATTAAGATATATATATAAAAAAAATAAAAAAAAAACAACCTTTTATATCTTGTAGCCCGCCGTTTTTAAACTTTTATTTCAATTATATCAATTTTTTTTTTATTAGCAAACATTAATCCAGCCGCATCGGGAAGTTTTCCCAATGGTACTGCATCTAAAGAAAACTCTTCTAGCTCCACGTCCTCATCGTCATCATCGTCGTCTTCTTCGATATCGGGCAAAGATGATTCTGAAATGCATGCAGTTTTAGGAAATTTGGCGAGCGTTAAAAAAGAACAACACAACGTGGAAACACCAGAAATGTCACCCGATGGTTTTGGCTCATTGCCAACATTGGCTATTAATAATAATGCCACCAGTTCTGGAGTTGGTGTTGCTACAGGTAATGTATATGAAGTCACAAATTCTTTAAGTATATATTTTGCTATAAGTGTTCAAACAAAGTGAATTCTGTTTTCTCATAAATTTTGTCTTAAATCCACTTATGATTTAAAAAAAAAATGGACAAAAAGCAAAATTTGCCCAATATTTTTTGAGCACTACATAACTGGTAAGTTTTGATTTTTATTTTTTTAGGAAAAAATTACAACACAAAATTAGCAAAAAATAAAAAGCAAAATTTGCCCAATATTTTTTTGAGCATTAAATAACTGGTAAGCTTTGATCTCTATTTTTTAATAATAATAATTTTTTAATAGTTTTATACATAAACTCATTATATTAGTTAGCATTTATTTAACTATTTAGATGGAGTACACCTAGTACTGCCATAAGTTCTGTTACAAGACTTTCAAAGCAGTAGGCATTGAAATTTTAAATTAAAAAAAAATCCCCTTATAGTTTTTGTTATTAAATTTTTTCATTGCAAGTTAAATTTATGTCAGTTTGGTTTAGAATTTCACCGCGTTAATATGGAGTGGGGCGAAAAAGAAAATCGTATTGCTGTGATTGCGTTACACAGTGTGGAAATAGTGCGAGTCAGATATTCACGTTGTTACAAAAACTCGACATATCCAGAATGTTTGTGTATAGTACCATAAATCGGTTTTTAGAATCATCTCAAGTAGAGAACAGTACGACTTTAGCCATAAAAGCAGTACGTGGACGGATTCGACGAAATCCCTTAAGGAAGCAGAAAATTATGGCAAGAGAGATAAACATGTCTACCAGATCCATGTCCCGGCTAATCCGTGATGACCTCCATATGAAAGCTTTTCATAAAGCAAGTAAGATTGGAAAGAAGCAAGAAGTTGTTGCAGTGGCCCGCAAGCAATGGTCATGAAAATATCCTTTTTACTGATGAAAAAATGTTTACGGTGGAGGAAGTTTTTAATAAACAACACGAAAAAAAATAATATCTTTCAACAAAACTCTGCACCAGCTCATAAAGCTAAAACTACGCAAGAGTGGTTGTGCCAGAATATTCCAGCTTTTATCTCTGCTAAAGATTGGCCCTCAGGAAGCCCAGACTTAAATCCTCTTGATTACAAATTATGGTCGGAGTTAGAGGATATAGCTTGTAAAGTTCGCCACCGATATTTGGAAAGTCTTAAGCAAGCGCTAATTGCAGCAGCGTCATCAATACCAATGGAAACCATATGTATAGCCCGATGACCAGACCTTTTAAGAGCCTGCATCAAAGCAAAAGGCAATCATTTTGAATAATTTGTTTGTATCCTTAGAAAGATTATCTTTAAATTAAAAAATTAAAATTGCAAAATAATTTAGAAACTCGTTTTTTAAATTTTTACATCATATTTAGGTTGTATCAGAACTTATTGCACGACTAGGTAAATGTTTCTCGCTAAGGTTGCATCTCTGACTCTGACCCCATGACTAGTTTTAAGGCAGAAAATTCACGCTCCACGCTTACTTGAGTAGTAGGAACAGCGTGTGTGATTAGAACTAGCCGTCTAAGCCAAGGATTTTCATACTTCTTTCGGTTCCAGTACTATAGCAAATTAGTCTCTACACCAACAAGAACTCTTTTCTAACCGTCTACTTCCACATTTTTTCTTTTATTTTTGCCTGAAAAAATAAAAATCAAAACTTTCCAATTATTTACTGCTCAAAAAAATAGCGGTCATATTTTGCTCAAAATTTTAAAAATCAATACGAAAACGTGTTCTGGAATGTGAGAGAAGTCTAATGGTACCTTCAAAACGGTAGTACAACAATTTTTCACACTGTTTTTTTGGTTTCAAAATCTAAAAATAATTATTATTCACAGTTTTTGATTTTTATGAAATGCTCAAACTTAATTTTAATAGTAAAACCTTTGAACTATCTTAAAATAGCGGGTCATTCTCTGTTGTAACATTAAAAATTAATTTTATTTTCTTTTTTTAGGGTACATACACTCAGCGAAAAAAATGATAGGGCCAAACATATATTATTTAAAAAATTATTGTGTACACAACGAAAGTTGTTGTATATAAAATAAAATTCTTGGCTCTATTATGTATTATAACGTTCAAATATTGGAGGTTTCGCCTTCCGCTTTTTGTTGTGGTGGTGCTTAATATCAAAGCTGTACAAACTATTGATAGCGCCAGAAGTGTTTTAAGTGTGAATTTTTTTTAAAATATATAAAATACAAAATATTGTAAAGGTATTCTAAATTCAATGAGTTAATACTAATATTTATGCTAATTTAAGTTAATTAATATTTTGATTTACTAGTAAAAATATTGAAATGGGTCGCGAAAAGAGTTAACTGAAGAAGAACGTGCAAAAATTTTGGCGCATAATGAATCTGGAATGACATCGAAAAACATTTAACTTAAAATTGACAGCAGTAAAAATGTGGTGCTAAACTTTCTTAAGTTACGGGAAAAGTATGGCGAAAAGAAAAGTTCTGGCAGGAAGTCAGTATTTTCTCCAAGGGAAATCTTAATGTAGCGGTTAGGCGTCTGCAGCAGATTTTGAAAGCAGATAGAAACCTTGAGTATGTCACACGAATTCCTAAACCAAGGTTAACAGAGCGCCATAAACGTGCGAGATTAAACTTCGCGGAAAAAGATCAGTTCTGAAAACAAAAAGAAGAAAAGAAGTATAATCTTGATGGTCCCGATGGTTGACAAGAATATTGGCATGATAAGCGCACAAAAAAGCAGGAGCGGATGTCATGAAACTTTGGTGGTGGATCAGTGATGATTTGGTCTACTATGGGATACAATAAAAATACTCAGATATGTTTCATTTCTACAGAAATGAATGCCGAGAAATATGTAGAGATTCTCGATGAAGTTCTAATAACGTTTGAAGATTAAATAAGCGAGCCTAACTGGATATTCCAACAGGACAACGCAGCAATCCACTGCGCATAGCTAACGAAAGAGTTATTTAGGCGTAAAGGAATCTCATTACTGGACTGGCCTTCTTGTAATCCAGACTTAAATCAAATCGAAAACCTTTGGAGCATTCTCTCAGAACGGGCTTGTCACAAAGTATGATTCCGTGAATCAATTAAAGAAGTCAATACAATGTGATTGGTTCAATATTGAACATTAATTGATAAAAAATTAACGGATTCCATGCCGAGGCATTTTCAGCAAATCGTTATCAAGAGAAGATCTTCTACCGATTCTTAATTTTTTAAAATTTTTGTTTTTATAACACATTTTATTAATTTTTTCATACTTGTCCTTATCATTATTTTGTTCTAATACAAAATGTTTTAGTTTAGAACTTATTTTAAAGTTTTATAAGTGAATTTTTTGCTTAGTTTAAAATATCTTTTAGATGTAACACTTAAATATTAAAAAAAAAATAATATCGAAAATACCTTAATTTAAAAACAAAAATATGTCCTTTCATTTGGCCCTATCATTTTTTCGCTGAGTGTATATGCATTTTAATAACTTGCTTAATAATACAATAATCCGAAATATAATTTTAGGTGGCATTAACAATAACAACAGTAATGGTAAATCTACAAATTTAATTGGTGTAGGCTGTGGTATGTCTTCTTCTGCAGCAGGAGGAGGAGGAGGCGGGCCGGGTGGGTGCATAAGTAGCTTACTGAGTGAAGCTTCATCAAATGGTCAACAGTCGCTAAATAACAATTTCAGCGGAAATGTTTCCATTATGCCAAATTCCATGGATTACATGCAACAGCAAAATCATATCTTTGTATTTTCAACACAATTGGCGAACAAAGGTGCAGAATCGGTTCTCAGTGGACAATTTCCAACAATCATTGCATATCATTGTACACAGCCAGCCACAAAGAAATTTTTGGAAGATTTTTTTCTTAAAAATCCTATGAAAATGGCAAAAATTCAGAGACAAAATTCACTAAATATGGCTATATCTGTATCTACTGGCCATCAGTGGATGACTGGTGGGAATTCTATGCCAACAAAACAGCAACAGAAAACAAATGGAAGAAACAATATTGGTGGTGCCAGTAATATCACTAATAATCAAATTTGTAATAACAGTGCCATGGATGAAAAATCCTCAACGTCAGCAATTGCAAGTGCCTCATCGAGTACAGCAGGAGGGTTTACAGATGCACCAGACTCTCTTGCCGGCGAGGCGGATCTTATGAATTGGGAACAGTCAAGTATTGGCTTGGAGAACATAACAAATAGTGCAAATGCAGGTCACTCTATTAAAATTCGAGAAGCAACAGAAAATATTGACACAACTCAAAATACTACTGAAGCTAATTCTGCGCTAAGACAACAAAGTCCACATAAGGCTTTAGGTGGCATAGGCATAGGTGGTGGTAACACAGCGCCAGTTAGTCCTGGCGATAGTATGCAGCCATCACTGCAAGGTGTTAAGGTGCCAGACGAAAATTTGACACCTCAGCAACGGCAACATCGAGAAGAGCAGCTAGCAAAATTGAAGAAAATGAATCAATTTTTATTTCCAGAGCATGGCGGTGAATTATTACCAGATTCGGCTACACTGCAAGGACCAAATCAATTAGGAAAATTAAATACTGATGGCATCATTGGTAATTCTTCTACTGCTGGAGGTTTAGTGGGAATTTTAGGTGAACCTTCCGGAAATTCTACCAGTTTAGGAGGAGGTGGAAATAGTCAACAATCCAATTCGCGGGGATCTAATAATTTAATTGGTATGGGCAGAGGATCAGGTGCGATGGGTCGTAGCGGAGTTAATTTGGGCTCTGACGAAAGCAGTTTGACATCTGGCATAATTGGCGGACCTGGCGATATAAATAATATTCATTGTGGTAACCCAAGCATCTCAGGTGCAAATAATTTGTTAATGAACACACAGCAAGGCTTGTCATGTGGTCCAGGAAATATTCCGTTAGGACCAAATAGCGGTATGGGTGGCGGTATGGGTGGTGGTCCTAACCAAAGTGGAATTATGTCTCACGGTGGCATGAATACAATAAATCATTGCGTAGCATCTGGTCCTTCAGCTGGCTTAATGATGCAAGGAGGAGGACCTTCTAAGGGAATGAGCAGTGCTCAACAAATGGATATGGTAGGTGGAGGACCTTCACAAATGCAATGGTCCAAAATGCAGCATCAATTTTATGAAGAACGCACAAAGGGTAATAAAGGTGGTGGTGGTGACATAATGGCTGGTATAACTGGCTTGTGTCGTTCGATTTCTTCAGTTGGTGGATCTTATGTACGATCATCACAACCTGGGTCTGGAGTTCCTCCAGGTGCCACGTTAAGCACGAGCGGTTCAAATGGACGTTCGCAAGGACCACCACCACCATATCATCCAACCCAACGCTCTGCATCGGTACCAATCGCAACTCAATCACCTAATCCTTCCAGTCCAAATAATCCCACTTCTAATTTATCGTTACCATCGCCAAGAACAGCGAGTGGATCATGTGGTACCACTTTAAATTCACCCAGCTCAGATGGTCTTGTTTCAGCTTCAGCTTCTTCAACTCCCACCACATCGGCTCTAACTATTGCAGCTATATCGGGGACATCTAATTCCAACAACCAATGCAAAGCTTTCCAACAAGAAGATTCACCTACTGGTTCTAATAGTAATAATATAAATGGTGGTAACAACAATTTGCGCAGCAATATAAATCAGTTCAATAGCAATCCAAGCACACCGTTGTCCAATATGTCGCCCAAAGATATGGAGACCTTGGGAGCCACAGGTATCATGAGTAAGTTTATCACAGTATTTATTATTGACAGTGAAAATCTTAACTTTATTAAATAGGTGATGCAAAAAATCCACGTCCTAGTCCACAAAGATCCAGAACACCTCATATAGCTGGCAACAACAACACCTCTGAGCCCTCAAATATGGAAAATAGATTTCCTCCGCCAAGTCCTGGTGTCAATTTCCCCTCGCATATGCAAGGTCAAGGAAGTGGCCCAAAAATGTCTAGCGCTGGCCCAGATGTAATATCAAAAATATTGCGTATTCGAAAAAGTTCGGTTACAAATTTTACCCATAATTAAACACTTTTTTTTATTATATTTGGAACGAGATTCTTCAAAGCAAATATTTGCCATGTTGATCGATAAACTTTTGCCATTTTTGGGCTAAATCCATTATACCATCGGTGTAGAACTTCTGGGTTTTTTGAGCAAAAAACTAATCCAAGTGCATTTTGCAGGCGTTTAAACAGAATTTATATTTACATCATTGCGAAAATTCTGTAGAGATCAAAACAAGTAATAATCTAAAGGTGCATGGTTCAGGCTATATGGTGGACCTCTCTCAGTTTCTGCCGGGTCATCAAAAATGTGTGCGGTCTGGCGTTGTCCTGATGGAACACAACACCTTTTCTCGCTTGCTTCAATCTCGTTAATTGTTGGCAGTAGAGAAGAGGGTCAATCGTTTGACCAGATTGCAGTAGCTCATAATGAACAAGTCCCTTCCAATCCCACCAGACGCACAGCATTACCTTTCTTGGTGTTAATCCTGGCTTTGGCACCGTTTGTGAAGCTTTTTCGCATATTTTTGTCGTACATGATCCACTTTTCATTACCCGAAATCATTCGCTTCAGAAATGGTTCGATTTCATTTCGTCTTAACTGTGATTCGCAAATGCATATTCGGTCAATTAAATTGTTTGCAGTTAATTCAATCTGGAACCCAAACATCGAGCTTCTTTGTGTAATCAGCTTTGTTCAAATGTTTGGTTAGTAAATTAAAAGTTGGTATAGCGACCAACGAAACAGCTGTCTAGTCTGCTCGTGGTTGTTCTGTAAAGAACATTGTTGTTGTGGCAACCTGTTGCTTCATGAAAGTACTTGGCATATTGCTCACAAATGCAATTCTTAAAAATTTATATTCTTAAGAATTGCTAAAAACTTAATATAAATTAAAAAATACCACAATTTATGAATTAAGTTTGGCATTGCCAAAACCGCGAGCGAAAACCATTAAATGAATCAAATGCCAAGCGTTCGTAATCTGATTAAAAAAGTTTTATATTCGAATAAATTTTGTAGCTACTTATTATAGAACTATTGGTGACATTGACATTGGTAAAATTTCCGGCTGGGTATTTCCTCAAACAAGAGCCCCTCAAAAATCATTCGCATCCATAGTATTTATGATACTCATGCTCTTAACACTCTCTTCACATGAGCGTGGGTATGAGTTGTATTCAATTATATTTTATATTTTAGAGCCATCTAGCGACAATTTCTAACCGAACTTTTTCGATTGCCCAATGTGTATTTATTATAGTAACAAAAAAAAACTGCATTAATTTTAAATTCTTTCAGAATCAAAGCTCTACTCAAGCCTCCTTTGGTCGACGTCCTGATAATCTACCTTTAAATCCGAATAGCAATCGACCGCCTCCAATTAAACAAAATCATCATTTTGATCCAATATCTTCATTAGCACAAATGTCACAACAACTCACAAGCTGTGTGTCTTCTAATGGAGGGGTAAGTGGACCTAGCAGTGTGGGCATATCAAGTTCAATGTCTAGTGAAATGCCGCTTGGAGGGTCTGGACATCAAAATATGGAAGGTCTTATGGTACCAGGCGGAGGACCTCTTGATGCTGGCATGGATCATTGCGGTAATGTTCCGGGTAGTTCGGGTGGAATGGGGCTATCGCCTCATATGATGGTGGGCGGTGGTCAATATGCTGGTGGCTGTCATATGGGTGGACCATTAGGTCCAATGGGATCGCGATTACTAGCTCCGAAAGGAGCTGGTAGCTTCGGTGGAGGACCAGGTGGTATGCGAGATGGTTTGCCTGGATTTCATGGTGGTATGCCTACGCACCGTATGATGGGGCGTATGGGTGTTAATTTCTGTCCATTCAACGGCTCACCCAATATTCAAGTGAAAGCAAGTACACCCAATACAATACAGTATATGCCCGTACGACCGCAAAGTAATAACACAAACCCACGAGTTCCTCCAAGTCTCGAATTTTTACAAAGGTTTGCAAATCCACAGCTCTCCGGTTGCCCGAATATCGGCGATGGACCAATGGGTCCGATGGGCTCTGGACCAGGAGGCAATGCGGATCCTAGCAAAATGACAAGCAATTCGGCTAATCCGAGTATGCCAAATGCAGGAATGAATTTTTTTCAAAATTGCAATCAAATTGGAGCTGGTTCTAGTCCTGGCAATATTAATGGCGGCAATCAAGTCGATATGGCAGTTGGCATGATGTCCGGTCATTCTGATATGGGCGGTATAATGAGTATGGGTGGAAATCCAGCTGTAGCCATGAATATAAGAGGAATGCGGCCTGTAAGGCAAGGAGGCATGGGTCCTGGTGGCAGTCCTGTCGGTGGTGGTCATAGAATACAAGCTCCGGGATCCCATATCATCGGTGGCCCAGGCGGTATGAATCAATTTGGTAATAATCCGCACGATGTTATGGAATGTGTGAATTCCGATCCAAATGGTATGTTTGGTAATGTACAAGGTGGACCGAATCAAATGTTTGGACCCCAACAAAAAGGTAGTCCAATGGGAGGTCAGGGGCATTGTCAAAATATAACACCCGCTAATGTTGGTATCAACGGTTCGCTTAGTGCAAACGAGCAAAATGCTGCAATGCAGGGTCACATCAATGGGCCTGGAATGTTGGGGCCTGGAAATGGCTCTATTGTTAATGGCAATGGACCAGGTCCGGGATCTGTTGCTGGCTCCGCCAACAGTGGGCCATCAAGCTACAAACCTTATATGGGCCAATCTTCGAATGATCTTAAATATGCGCAGCAGTATCATAACTTTCAACAACAATTATACGCCACATCGACACGAAGCCAAGTAAGTCAGCAAATAGGTGGATCGCAAGGAATGGGCTTACCAGGCAGTGGTATTAATTCTGGTATACCAACGAATTCAAATCCTGGATTTTTTGTTAGCAAATAAGTTTATATAATGTCAATATGTGTGTGTATTTGAGCTATATATCTAATATTGAAATGTTTATATTTTCAGCCATGGCAAAAAAAAAAAACACTTTACATAGAAATATTTAAATTTACTAAATCTAATTTTTTTTTTTCTCTCAATTTAAATACACCCCGCGACATAAACAAGCATAGTGGAAAAAATATCTGCGAAAAATAAAGTATTGTTCAAATTGCAACTTTTCTAAAATATTGCAATATTTGATTTAAATATGTAGAGTACATATACAGTCTGCTTCATCGATTTATTTTATACTAATTAATTGTATATTTACCTTTTTTAATGAATATATCTATTCGTTATATTAATGAAAACTACAAATTTAAATATTAACTAATTGTTTTACCTTTATTTGTTATAATTTAATCCTGTAAATTAAAAAAGATCAAAAAAATTTCAATAGGTTTTCTCGATAGGTTCACATGTTTTTATTACTTTCGTAAACCTTTCTTGTTGTGTCGTTTGTATTTCGGTTTTATAAGCGAACGCATCCCATACTCATAAGAAAATTTAGTTATAAAACCACCAAAGTGTCAAGAGATGACATTAATTTCGTTTAAACGCGTTTAAAAGGTTCACTTTTCTTACGATTATCGTAACAATGAAAACAAACGCCCTATAAGTTCCAAGAGTCCAATATTGTCTCTGAACCCCTTTTTTGATCCCTCAGGTATACTGAGAGGAGTAGGTAGGCGGCTAGCCTCCTCTACTTCACTTTCGTACAATAAAAAAGAACCCCGTTATATAACCATAAAATTGTCAAATCTTAAAACTTTGAATTTTATTCACATGATTTCCTTACATGGAGCAAACCAGTTAGTTTTGCGTTTGATCAGGATGGAGTTGTGGATTTTAAAAGGAAAGAAACTAACCAAAACTTCTATTCACAATTGCAAAGTGTGTGTAATTAATAGAAAGAAGGAACGTACGCAGCATTTCACTCTTCTCGAACAAACACTTTTCCGGCCATTTGACACAACTGGAGTTGACTTTGCCGGTCCGTATGAAACAAAAAACTATACGGATCGAGCATGCCTCATAACCAAAGGTTATATATGTGTTTTGTCGCAAAGACTATACATTTAGAAGTGACAAGTGATTTGTCAACAGCAACTTTTCTGGCAGCCTTTACACTATTCGTGGCCCGTAGAGGATGTCCTGGAGGCATTCAGCCCAATTCTGAATGAAATTTCCCCGGGAATCGAAAAAAGGAGTTTTCGTATTTTTAAGAATGTTTAAGAAATTCGAACGCATATCTTTTTATTCATAGTTAATTTTTAAGATTACAAGAAAAAAAATTTTTAAAAGCATTATCAACTGTCTAAAAAATGGAAACTCCCTTTTTCAATTCCAGGGAAGATTTCATTCAGAATTGGGCTGATTTACTCTGACAATGGTACACATTTTGTTGGAGCCTCGAAAGTGTTTAAACGAGAGTTTAGTGAGCTTGTTGATGCAGCTCGAGTTAACTTTGATTGCGAAATTTAAATCTATTAGTTAACCTCTTGTCAGTAGTTAACTAATGATCGTGAAAGTGGCCCTAAGTCAGTAATCAGCTCTTCTGCTCCTTATAGAAAAATTAATATATAATGGATGTGCACAAAAGGTTTAAATGGAAACATTCCCAAAAAGACAGGCATAGATGATCTTGTCGTGCGTTAAGGAAGTTTAACCTCTACTCCCAAATGAGTGCCGATTAGATAGAAACATAAGGACGTATTGTGGAAGGAATAGCAAAGTTCGAGTGGCTGATATTAAGACAGCTCGAGGTGTGATCACTCGTCCGATAGATAAGCTTGTCCTTCCCGCGTGCTAGCTTAAAATCAAGTTATTCTACCCACATTTCAGATAACTCGTAAGAATGCCACACTTTTATCGCAACCGTCGCCAAACCCAGATGACTGTTAAGTCCGTTGCATGTCGCCTGTGTGAAGGAGCGCATTCTCTCCAATTTTGTTAACAGTTCCGCCCCAAGAGCCTTGAAGAAAAGCTGCGTTTGGTGTTACTTATGCGATATTGCTCTGTCTGCCTCCTCAGCATACTCTGAACCGCTGTGTCATTGAGATGCGGTGCAAACACTGCAACGAGACGCATAACAGTTTGCTCCATGGCAACTCCCGTGACCGATCTCCCAAGCCCGTCTACGCCGCTCACAGAGAGTGTTGGTTCCGATCTATCTGAACCCATACCACGCCTGTCTAGGCCACGTCGTTTCGCGGATTCCCCAATTCCGAAAGTGATGATGAAGATAGCGATTAGCCCAGACCTCGTACGTCCACGCAGTCGACCCACGCAGAAGTTTTGGAGACAGACCCAGCGGTTGAGCTCAGACCTCGTCCGTCTACGCCAACAGCTGGAATCGAGCATTCGCTTGAGCATCCGTTCCACCCAACGCTGAATTCTGAGCTGAGACCACGTCCGTCTATGCCAGAACGGCGTCGAAGGCAGAGATCAAAATCTGAGAAAAGAGTGGAGCGATATGCGCAATTGGCAAAAGCGAAAGAAGGTGACCACGCATGCAAATAGCCAGAAGGGCTTCTCCGATGCTGACTCAACAGTTGGTGCCGCTTAACCCACAGCGATGGTTAAGATTTTGGCGACCGGTGGAATGCGTTTGATGCGTGCGCTTATTGATCCGTTTTCTCATTATCCGTCGTTGGTTTGAGTGCAGTGAACGCATCGCAGAAAATGCCCGAGTGCAGAACAGCTACAGAACAGGTGCAGCTTATCTTAGGTGTAGACGTTTACGCGCGCATAATAAAAGCAGGACTCCTTCCAAGTGCAGCCGGACAATATTAGGTTGCCTGATGAACTATTCCAGAAAAACAAGCAATTTTTTATTGTTCTGCAAATTGTTTGTTGTATCTTATGCCACAATGAGTTTAAAAAAAAAACTTCCTCGGGGTTTCGAAAAATTGTTATAAAATTCCACAAGGAAAGCAAGTCCTTAAGCGAAATTGCAAAATCGAAGTCTACAATTCAACACATTGCAAGCAATTAAAAAAAAAAATGGAAATATTTAGTATAAAAAGATATCGGGTCGTCCTTGTAAATAAAACAGTAGAGATAAACTCGCGATTGTGGATATAATGCAAAAAGATCCTTGCGCAAGCAGTTCTAAAATACGTGTTGGTATAGTAGAGGCTTTGCAGAAGATGGTTAGTAAGGCAATACAAACTCTTCAGAGTAATGATATTATAAGCCTCTTATAAGTGCTACGAGTATATGTGCATTTAACATACATTTTTTTTTAGCTCTTATTAAAGCTTTTCATATACTACTGAGGACTAAAAATATCGGGAACTTGTTTATAAGTCAAAAAAATCTTTACTTATTCTTCTAACTTAATTTCAACCCCCTCAAAGTAGTACCCCCTCCCCCCCATTCCAATACACTTGGGCCAACGTTTTTTCCAATTTTCAAAACCTGTTGCAAAGTCTTCTTTCGGTATAGCATTCAATTCCTTCGTCGTTTCGGGTTCTATCTTTTATATCAATTCAAAACGGTGTCCACAAAGCGGTCTCTTGAGTTATGGGTAGAGTTTTTGCGAAATTATCACGAATTACGAGTGCAGTGTAAGATGGTGCATTATCGTGATGCAAAATCCAAGAATTGTCTCTGCACAAATCCGGTCTTTGTTGACGCACACCATTACGCGAACGACGTATAACACCAAAGTAGTATTCTTTGTTGACAGTTTGGAAGGAGTCCGTAATGCACAACACCACAATAATCGAAGAAAACCGTCAACATTTGACTTGCTTAAATGTGGTTCTTTTCGGTCTCGGCTCATCTTCGGCACGGTATTAACCCGATTGATCGGCTGTTTCCGGGTCGTAAACATACACCTAAGTCTCGTCTCCAGTTACGATGTGTTTAATATTGTTTTGATAGTCGGAAAGCATTGTTTCGCACACATCAAAACGGCGCAGTTTTTCCATGAAATTTACCGTTTTTGGCAGCAATCGAGATTTCACTAATAGTTTTCACTGATCCTTCTGATATTCCAACAAGGTCAGTAAGGTCTTGGAGTGTCAATCGACGATTTTGAAGCATCAATTCTTTGATTTTGTTGACGTGTAGCTCATCTGTTGATGATCGTCCTGGCCGTGCCTCGCCTTAAACACTTTCTCGACCCTCTTTGAACATTTTGTACCACCCATAAACTTTTATTTTCGATAGAGCTTGCACAGCGAAGGCTTTCTATGACGTTTCGGCAACAGAAATTTCATTCCGCAAACAAAATTTAATGAAACTGCGTTGTTGAATAGATTCAGGCATTATAAAAAACAAAAAAACTCACTTTTAGCTATTTACAAAAACACGCGTAACTCAAACATTAATAAATGCTTTGACGTGTTATTTGACACAGATGTCAGTGACAGTAGTGCCACCTTGAAAATAAAAACATTTGTCCCTATCAGAATCCCCAAAAAATGTAGTTCAAATTTCCAGTTTTTTTTTTTTGCCCACAGTACAAGTCATGGCTGTTTTATATAAATATCTCTTTTGTGTGATTATTGTAAGATATTTTATGCGAAAAATAAGAGATTTAAATAAAAGTTTATATAAAGTTATGAAATTAAAATTTTAGGTACTTATATTCTTGTAACAAGAGTTAGCAAAAAAAAGTTATTAAGTTGAAACATTTTCAACTTAGCCATTTTGAAACATTTGTTAATTAAATAACATTTAATAATAAATCAAAGCTGCACATGATTTATATATATATGTAAAAATAGCCGTCTTGGTAGAACGTTAAGTGCACAGAATAACGTTGTATACATTAAACTAACACTTAATTTGCATGTGGCTATATTTTATACAATTTTGTTTTTAGGAAAAGCAGTATAGTTTAGTTACAAGTAAAGTCAACGTATTCTACACAATATATCAACTTATAAGAATCAACATGATTTGAACATAGGTAAAATTCATCAGTCTCTTCAAAGGCTTATATTAATTATTACAAAATTTAACTTTTCTATATAAACTTCAACGACGTCGAAAAAAATATATAATATAAAAAAATATACATGTTTTAAATTGTTAAAATATTCCTTATATTAATCAACTTAATAAAATCTACATTCTGTTCGTAAATTTTAAGAATTATGCTTTACTGACCTACGTATATCCATGAAAAGAAAAAAATAAATTAATCTTTACATAAAAAAAAGTTGATGTCTTGATTTTAAATACGCAAAATTGTGACATTAAAATTCACAAAAGTTTTTCTGTTAAAATATATAATTTTGTTATGATGTAAGCCTTGAGTTAATGCAAAAAATCTTCAATATTAGTATAAAATCACTTCCTTATCTCATTACAAGTTAGCAAAAAAACTTTTTTCCAAGTCATAATCATTTGTGTCGCATGTAACTGGCGATTGACTAAACTCGAGAAAGTACTTTCCATTGCTATTTGCTGTCCATTTGGAGTCTTCTCTATACTTCGGTGCAATGCAAAATTCATCAGTGACCAAAACCTGCGGCGCTTTTTGCACATTTTTAACATGGGCATATATACAATCGGTGTATGGTTCAACAGTGTTAACAAGCGTTGTTGGTCTTATATCATAGAATTTGTCAAAGAATTCAAAGACTTCTTCCTTATGCGAAAAATTATTAAATTTCAGACGTTGGCTTCTTTTCATTTGCTTACTACACATAAATGTTAAATGATGGTGAAAGCACTGAAAAGATATATTTTCACCTGCTGCTGCGGCAATATTTAGCCAAGACTGTATACAGTTCAAAGGTGTACTATCTTCGTCGCTGTATTGTGCGTCAAACAGAGCCGGGTTCGCAAGTAAGCCCCGTGCAGCCATAACACCATCAGCATTTGTTGCATGATACAATTCATAAGCGTCTGAGAGCGTTCGCACATTACCGTTTACGATTATTGGTATTTGTACTGATTTTTTAATATCTGCCATTGCTGCTATATTTAATATGTGGGAGCATTTTTGCCATTGAGTCCGACCGTGTATGGTCAAAAAAGTTGCTCCGCAGTGCTCCAAACGGCGTGCTAGTTCTACGGTGGAACGCACATCTTCCCCAAGCAGACGTATTTTAAGTGAACAGCTAAAATTTTGCGGCAACGTTCGCCTTATTGTGCGCACCATATCGTGCATGCGTTCGGGTTCCTTAAGTAACCCACATCCATAACCTTTAGCAATCGCCCAGGATTGCGGGCATCCGCAATTTACATCGACACCGTCTACATATGGATAAACTAATTGCGCTGCAGTTACAAACTCTGCAGCGTTTTTAGCCGCGAATTGCGCTATCAATGGCTGATCACCTGAAAGACCGAAAATAATATAAATTTGCCTAAGATATTTAACCACTTCCAATACCTTGGTTCGTTGTAAACTCGTTGTGTCGCGCTTTTTCACTTTGATTGAATGAATCTGCAATGATCATTGGGGTGAAGCACATTTTCACATTATACTTTCGCAGCAATTTTCGGAATTCAAGTCTGCAATATTAATACATTACTAAACCCCAAAAACCAGAAAATCATTTACTTACTTACTGTAGCGCACCATCGGAGCACTGACAGGCACAAAATTATTTGCCAGTTTTTCCGAAGCAAATAGTTCCACAATATCCTGATGCTGACGTGGGTCTTTATTAATATCCATTTTTGTGTGTGTCTAAACACTTAGGAAAGCCTTTTTTTTAGAGATTCATCAATAATAAAATTAATGGGCGCAATAACGCTACTTTTCTTACCAGCAATAAAATAGCAACGTTGCTGAACTGTCGACAAATTCGGAGAAACAATTCACAGGATGAAACAATGTATTAAAAACTATATTTTATTGTACTCCTTGGTTCTATTAGAACTGGCCTACCACAACAGACTAATTATGACGATGTTAGAATTTAGGTGAAGTGGGACATGTTAAGTGAGACAAGAGTTTCAAAATTTTTGATACTAGTCTGGTAAATGAGGTCAGAGATTTGATCCGGTCAGCTAGAGCTCTTAAGCCTCAGAATATTTACGTATTTGATATTAATCTTTCAGCGTTATCGAATCCGTCAGATGCAATTTTTACGTCACAGGGAGAAATTGTAGAAATTTGACATAGTTTAACGCTGTAGCCACACGTGATAGTACTGGCAGGCCAGCAAAGAATATGTATTAACTACGAAAATGTTTCGAAATAATCTACAAATATACGCTGCGGCCACACGTGATAGTAAATTTATAAATTTTTTTCAAAATGAAATGTAACTTATTCATATGATATTTTATGTTTCAAATAAGGGCAATTAAAATAATTGCATATATTTCACTACAAGACATGAAAGAAAAGTGCATATTTAAAGGTCGAATATTTTAGGGAGAAATACAACACTGTATCCTTACTTCGATTTCACACTGCCTGTGGTTGTCAAAATTCACTGTCTCAGTAAAAGTTGTTGCCAGTGGACTGCCAGTGATGTCAAGGTGTGAGTGTATTAGTGAAAAGTGAGAGTGTATTAAGTTTTTCGAACTGTTACTGTCTTCGAACTGGCACGTGTGGCTAGGGGATAAGAGCGAAGAGATATTCGTTGAAAAAGATTTCACTTTTTGCAATCAAGTTTTTTACGATTGTCTTCAATAATTGCATTAATAATGGTCATTTCCCTCTTTTTTGGAAAATAGCGAGAGTACTTCCTTTATTAAAAAACCAAATAATTTTCTTTTAACCAACTTTAGACCTATTTTACTTTCATCCAATGTGGAAAAGGTTTCTGAAAGAGTGATTATGTCAAGATTAGTTTCGTGACATTTTCCCTTTTGATTACAATGCAGATTTGCAATTCGGATTCAAGAGAAAACATTCCACTGTGAATGCCTTATTAAAAGTTCATAATGAAAATACTTTTGGTCTTAACGTATGGAGAGAGGGATTCATTTTTAAAATTATCAGATAAAACTTCCGTTCTCAGATTATCCATATTTTGGACAGCTTCTTAACTGATAGGTAATTTTGTATCCAAATTCAAGAAACCCCATGGCTCAGCAATGAGTCCTAAGGTCTTTAACACTTTTATGCATGACTTTTCTCATGTTAATAAAATTCACAGCATTCCTGCTTCTACAGGACTTCTGTTTGCAGACAACACCTTGGTTTTCTAACCTCTCAATACGCTGAGAAAGCTTGATATTCACGTTGATAAAATCTATATGTTTAACAATAAATCGGGAATCAATATTAATAATCTTAAAGCTGACTACATTTGCTTGCAAGGGCAAAGAAGGGGTAATAAGAGAGAGTCGTAATCTATGTATAAGTATTGACAATAATTTTATTCCCTTCAAAACTAACATGAAATATATTGGTGTAAGTTTCAGTGTTTTATTAAAATTCAACCAACATGAAAGGAATAATGTTGACAAGGTCAGAAAAGTTTCTAATATCCTCATGCACCTTCCCTGTAGCAATAGCTTGCAAAGGAAAACTAAACTACTTCTATATAAAACGCTTATTAGACCTTTGTTACTCTATGCATGCCCTTGCTGGTTTTCGGTCGGTTGTAAACGAAAAAGAAAAGCTAGAGAGAAGGGTTCTCAGATTATGCGTTAATATGAATTTTGAGTTTAGGAATAAAAGGTTTTCGAATGTATCGTATAAAGAAGCGGATGTTTCGCCGATTATAATTTATGCGACTTCTCTAATGAAAAAATTTATTATTAATATGAGCCATTCTGAGAACGAACTCATTAGGGAATCTACTCCTCTCAGTCAGAGGTTTCGTGGAACTCTTCTCCATACCATGCTCAATTGGAACTATGTTGGAAGACCTCGAGTCTAGTTCCGATGGGTCGCCCCTACCTTACTTCTTGAAAGCTCTCGCTGGGCATAATCGAGATAATTTTTTCTTTTACTTTAATGCCTTTCATAGAACTTTTTTGAGTTCAGTAATTATGTTGGAGCAAAACCTTCTTTTATTATAACTCTCTATATCTTTAACTTAAACCATATTTTAGTTATTTTGATAAAGCTCATGCACCTTATATATTGTCAACTTTTATTTATTTTACTATATTAAATTGATTAAATAAAAAATTTGCGGTCGCGTGTGTTAAATTTGTGATAATTTGAGTGAAAATATTATAAAAAAGTGTTATAAAAACTATAAAATGTGAACGAAGTCTTAAAATTGCAAAAAAAAAACATGTAACAGTTTTAACCTAAAAACAACTGCGAAACATGAGCATAAAGAAATTCGTGATGAACAGCTGATTTTGACATCCAGTCCGCTTTATTCTGCCTTCTATTTCATTCCTCTCCGAGTCTGTCCTACTTTATAATTCTGCCATGCATGTGGCATTCAATTTATTAATTTACTTGATACGATAAAATATTTTGCTAGCCATACTTTAACAGCCGCTAAAATTACAGTTAAGAAATTTTTATAGCTATACTGTAATATCGTTTTGATAAAAACTCAAAAAAAAATAACTACTTCTACTACCGTTTTATGGTATAAACGGTAATATTGTCAAAATCAATGCAAAGCACTATTTTGCTTACATTTTTTCAATTAAAACTTTCTCATCGCTTTCAGATTATCTATAAGCTGTCAAATACGTTTTGACAGTTACGGCAGTCTGCCTCTCAAAATGCATCCATTATATAATGATTTACAAGGTAGGAGTGACAGTTCTGTTGGCGATTTGGAGTTGTCAAAAACACATTGAAAAAAAGAAACCGAAGAAGCAGCAAAATAGATGACAAGTTAAACTTTGTATTGATTTGACAACTCCCGATCGCCGCTCTTGAGTAAAAAGGTAGTTGTCAAGGCTACCTTGCAAATTATTGTATCATGAATGCATCTACCTTTTCTTATTCTATCATGCCCTTGCCATGAGGTGGTTTTTAAAACACCAATTCATCCCTTCTATTAACACATCCAAGTTGCTTGAGATTTTGACAGATCTTTGGTGTTGTTGTGTGGTGGTGTTGTTTATAAAAAAAAGTTGGAAACTGAAGAAATTTTCACAAGCGTTACATTTAATTTTTATTTTGTTTGCGTTATCTTTCTGTTATTACAAAGTTGTTGCACAGTGCTTAATGATATCAACAACATAAAATATAGGCAATCACAAAAACTGAATCATTGCTTGGACCAACGAGAAATTGCTATTAATGGAAACAGCGCAATATAATCAAAGAAAGACAGATTTTGGTTTCCATAGAATCGGGTATCGGCAATACTAGCAACGCTAAAAAGGTCTTCCTGCATGTATGGTGCTTTAAGTGATTTCATTAGAGTTCTTAAGTCGCCATTGAATAGGAGACAATCGTAAAAAATAAACAATACAACCACTTGCACAGCTTATACTTGTTGCTGTTCCAAATTTTGAGTGATCTTTATTGTGATCAATAATGCACAATCGCGTACGCAGCAGTACAGAATATCCAACATGGGTAAGGGAACCAAGACAAAACATTCATTTTAAACAAACTTATTTTGCAAACAACATTTAGACATTTTCTTGTTTTGCTTTGCCAATTTTATTGTTATTTTTTTGTTTAACTTAATTTTCCTGCTTTTTCTAAATACATATCGCACACTAAATACATAACAGCGCAACTCAAAATTTTTAAATTTCTAGGAGAATCAAAAAATTATTTAATTTTTAAAGGAACTCCATAAAAAATAAAACAAAATTTTTTTAAATTATAGAGAAAAAACATGTGCACAAAATTTTGTCAGTCAAAGGAATTACCTCTTTTTAAAACTACGAATAGTTTTACATAAAAAAGTAAAAATTTGTGAATTTTGAGTTGTCCTGTTTTGTATTTAAAGTGCGATATGTGCATGAAAAAAGATTCAACAATTGATCCTGTTTTTAAAATTTATCGAAATCTATTATACCCGGTGCGAACTGGACTCAAAACTATTGTATTTATAATTGTAAATTGCTCAATTTTCTATAGCATATATCTTTATATACAAAAAACCGACGGATTGCAATTTAGAGAATTTTGAAGAATTTTTTTGAAAAATTGAAGATGTATCCAAGGAGAACTCTGCACTTCGTAATGAGCTGAATGACGTTAAAAGCAATCTGAAGGTACTCATGGAGGAGAAAGTACGCAACGACTGCATAATACGTGGCCTAGAGGATCCATCTAACAAAAAATCACCAAAGGACTTAGTTATTGGTCTAATGCAGCGACTTAAAATCCAGGTCGCCACCAATGACATTGAGCCAGCCAGTTTCTTTGGAGGTCGCACAAATAATCGAGGAGAATCTACAAGATATAAATCAGTGCTTGTGAAATTCAACAGTATGGAACCTAAAATTAAAATTTTATCAGCCAAAAAAGAAATCAAGCAAGATTCAGAATTGAATAATAAAATTTATATTAATGATTTTTTAACCAAAGAAAATTTACAATTGTTTAGCCATGCAAAATCATTAAAAAGCATTGGTTATAAGTTTGTCTATACAAGAGGCAACAGAGTTTTTGTTAAGAAATCAGAAAATTCACGCGCTGAGATTGTCCGCTCCTACCGACGCATAGATGAGCTGCTCCTGGCATCCACTACTTCAGTAACTCGGCCCCAACCGGGTGAGTCTCAAGCTGCTTCCTTGGTACAAACAACAAATAGGAACCGGCGGAGTCAGCTCTTGGTGACAGCGGAGGACACCGTGGATGCTACTGACACGTACGCATAACATAATATCTAAATGAATTAAATCATAAAACATTATATTGTAATGAATACAACACAAAATACACAAGATCTCATTAATCTTAATAATAATAATATGAATCAATTTTTAAAAATACTCTCTTTTAATGCAAGAAGCATCGCATCGCTTGATAAATTTAACTCTTTCCGAATGAAACTATCTACCTTTAACGAAATGCCGCAACTAATTTGTATACAAGAAACGTGGTTTTCTAATGACTTACTGGATTTATACAACCTTCATGGCTACAAAAAAGTTTGCTGTTGTAGAGACGATCAATATGGAGGCCTAGCAATTTATATATCAGATCAGATCACGTTCAAAACTGAGTCAGTAATCAATCACGACTACTGCCATATCATAAGAGTGACTATACCTTCGTTAAAAATCAGCAACAAATCTTTGAATTTCACAGGTTTTTACAGATCACCTAAATGTTCTGTGGATTTATTCATGGAACTGTTAGATTCTCAGTTAGATGAAATTAATCAGAATACACATAATTGCATATTAATGGGTGACTCAAATATTGATGTGTTGAAAGACTCATTGGAGACGCGGTCTCTTAATATTTTGCTTAACTCATACTGCATGAGAAATTGTCACACGCTTTTAACTCGGCCAGCTTCAAATTCCTCAATAGATAATGTCTTTTCCAATCTGAGCTCGGAAAAACTGCATATAACGTCAACAGTGTGCTCCTTAAGCGACCACAACCTGATCTTATGCACAATCAATGTCAACTGCTATCAAATAAAATATATAACCAAGATGAAAACAGTCTATGACTTCGGAAAAATTAAAACTCAGATTGATTCTGTATTTGCGCAAGCGAACGTTAGTGATGAACCATCCGATCCCAATGATCTCTACGATTTTATTGAATGCTCCATAAGCAATGCAGTGACAACTAACAAAAGCGAAACAACAACCCGTACGAAGCTTCAACATCTTATGTGCCCATGGGCTAATGGCAATTTCAAGGCTCTAGTGCGTCTGAAGAGCAGCATTTTTAAAAAACTGAAAAAGCACCCCACTAGGGAAGACTTACTACTGAGACTAAAAAGCATTAATAAAGTTTTAAAATCGGCAAAAAGAATATTGCTTGACAGCTTCTATAGAAATAAACTTTCACAGGTAGAAGGAGACACAAAGGGAACATGGAAAATATTGAATGGATTCCTCAATAGAGTTAACAAGGAAATGTTAGTAGATGAAATTGAATCTGAAAATGGTGCTATCGTCACTAACCCAGTTCACGTGGCCAACAGCCTTAACAAAGCTTTCGTTAACCGTGCGACTGATATAGCCGCATCTTTTGTTCCTGATGAGGATGACAATTTCAACGCATTTTCAACACTACGTGATGCTGGTAGGCGTTTTGAATTGAAGGAATGTGATGTTGACGAGATATATGAAGCCATACTGAATCTAAACGAAAACAAAACACCTGGTATCGATAATATTCCCATAAAGGTAATTAAAAACTCGTCGCTCTCCATTTCAAAAATTGTGACAAAGCTTTTCTCTGCAATGGTGAGGACCGCTATTTATCCGCGTAAATTAAAAATTCAGAAAATTTTACCTATATTCAAAGGTGGAGACAAAACTAAACCTCATAATTATAGGCCAATACTAAATCATGTGGTAGATATTTGGCAATCTTACCAATACTAAACAATGTGGTAGAGAAAATTATAAAAAAGCAAATTAGTCAGCATTTATTTGGATGAAATTAACTTTCTATATGAACGGCAATATGGATTTCGCAATAGATCGGGAACGCATTCTGCGCTGGTACAAGCTGTTGACGACATCTGCTCGGCCCTGGACCGTGGCTGCTCTGAAGTTGGGGGTCTGTTTATAGACCTTCAGAAAGCTTTCGAATGTGTCAACCACAACATCCTTCTAAAAAAACTTGAATTCGCTGGATTCAACGGAAAAACTCTTGAGCTAATGACAAGCTACCTTGATGGAAGATGCCAAATTGTATTCAACGGCAAAGCACTAAGCGAGAGCGAAATAACATCCTGCGGGGTCCCGCAAGGAAGTGTACTAGGTCTGTTTCTTATTTTTATGAATGACATTAAAAACATCACCCTAAACGGGAAGCTCTTTCTGTTTGCGGACGACATTGCTATGTTCTACCCAACAATGAGTAGAGTAACGCTAAGAGCGAAGTTAGAATACGATATCTCAATACTCCAGGAGTTCTTTCGTCTCAATAAAATATCCATGAACACATCAAAAACTAAATTTATTATATTTTCACCGAATCGTCAACGTGGAGATGATTTTATGTTAACAATAAACGGAACGGAAATTGTTGAGGAGCAATGCGTCAAGTTCCTAGGTGTTTCAATCGGCAACAATCTCTCATGGAATCAGCATATAACAAACCTACAAACCAAACTATCGTATGGACTTGGTCTGTTATACAAATTCAAAAATAAAATGTCAGTGGATACGAAAAAGCTGATCTATACTTCGCTTTTCCAGTCACATTTAACATACATGCCTATTTGTTGGGCATATAAGAACAATATGGAACTGAAGAGACTTCAAAGACTTCAAAATAAAGCAGTTAAGCAAATATACAGATTGCCGCGGAGAGTTCCTAGCTGCCAACTGTATTCTCTTGAATATGGGTCGCTTCTGCCAATAGCAGGGTTATACAAGATGAACCTGCTAATGCACGTCTACAAAAATATATTCAACTTGAACTACAACACGACGCAACTTTTTACACACTCGCACGGCTTTAACACCAGAGGATCTAACAATTTAGTGGTGGCGAAATGCAGGCTAGAGACCACAAAACAGCGATATCTGTACGCAGGACCCTCAGAATTTAATAAACTACCACTTGAAATAAGGAACGCTACCTCATTCGGAATCTTCAAATCAAAACTCAAGCAGTATCTGTTGGAAAATATTAAGAATTATATATTGTAATGAAATTAATAGGATAATTATCAAATGTGATTAAGTATCAAATACTAAAATTAACAAAATTAAATTAGTTATGCCAATCTGGCTAGCTCCTTCACAGCCCTCCGTGGCAATGGAGCATTATGTTATTATACGATAATGTAATTTTACTATAATGTATTTATCAGTATTATTGAATAAAAAAAAAAAAAAAAAAAAAAAAAAAAAAAAAGTAAAGATCCTTATAAATATAATTTGTCAATTTATCTTCAAAGCATCTTGATGGACCCAATAACAACATAACCTAAAAAATTTGGTCGAACCTTAAGGGCGCTGTAGACGAACACCTAATGGAAATATTAATTGATAAACTGGTTGCTAGTTGTTGAAAATAAATCGTGTGTGGGTGAACTGAGTCACTGAGTACTTAAACGCCTTTTTACAAAGTATCAGTGTGCTTTTTTCTTTGAATTAGTGCTTAGTAGATTCACCTAAACTGCGCAACTAAAGCGTGCTTATAAATATGAGGATGTTCTCAAAAGTACTCTAGCTTATAAAGAAAACACAATAAATTTGAGAAGTCAGTGACATTTTCGACTCTCTGTAACTTCTGTAAAATTTTGAGCAGGCTGTGTCATTTGTGTGTTGTGGACAGTTATAAAACCGACGAAAATGGAAAAAAGTGAATTTTTTATGCTCTACAATCATTATTTTTTGAGTAAAAAAAAACATTACCGAAACTAAGGAAAGAATTAATAATTCAAGCAAATTTACCTCAGTTATTCTGTGTCCTTACTTCATATTTTATTTATTTATTTATTTCGTCAAACAGAGAATTGACTCTTACAGACTTCTGAACAATTTATATAATGTATTAATTCATTTTATAGTTAGATTAAAACTTATCTCTTGAAGTTGTCACGAGATTATGGAGCAAAAATATCTATGAAGGAAAGGACAATGTTCGTTTATCTAGTGCATCGAGATATTGGTTAATTTTGTGCATAGGCGGTTCTATGATAGGTTTCGTGGAAATGAAACTGGCCGCGCAGCCATATCACGGGTGTGTAAAAGTTGAGCATAGCCAATAAACCAGGACAATGTATTTTATTATGTATAATGTCTCTTATAAACATGATTGACGATGCCTTTCTTCTGCCCTTCAGTGTGTTGATGTCGATTAATGCGCATCTAGTTTTATAATGAGAAGCATCGGGTAAATTCCACCTCAGTTGGTTAACCATAAATCTAGTGAATTTTTTTGAACTTTTTCAATTCTTGTAGAATACAGGTTGGACGAAGGGTTCCAAATAATGGAGCAATATTCTAGTAGAGGTCTTACGAGTGATGTGTACAGAGTTTTTAAAGTGTAGGGATCATTAAACTCTTTGCTGTTCCTCATAAGAAACCCTAGCATTGAGTTAGCCTTATTGATGATGAAGTCCATATGATCCTTAAAATTGAGATGAGAATCAAGAATGATTCCCAAATCTTTTTTTGAATAAATTCTCTCAAGTTCGATTGAATTTATCTGGTAGTTTCCTAATGCTGGTAGGTCATTTATGAACAACAAAAAAAGTAGAGGTCCAAGGTGATTAACCTGTGGCATGTGTTCCACAGGGCAGTCATGCATCTTGCCTGGTGTTCCACAGGGATCTGTCCTCGGCCCTATTTGATTTAACGACGACGACCGAAAATGGCCATTTCAGCCCTTGAAAGGACTTTGACCGAGCTTCTTATGATCAATTGTGCTGTGCTTGTTGTGATCGATAACTGGACCTGCAAGCTTTATTACGACTCTAAACGGCTTATGTCTGCTATTGTCTGCAGAGAGGTGACGATCGAACAAAAAAAATTAATTCAATTGAAAAAACATTCTGTGTCAGATCGGATTTCAACCTGTTCTTGTGTTCTATCAGACAAGCCACGCACCTCAACCAGTATGCCTCGGCCGCCACATTATATAGTATTTTATTTTATATTTCTATAAATGACATTGAACAATGCTGTGAATGTTTCAATACATCTTTACGCAGATGACGCCCAGGTGTGTTTTTCGAGACCCCATGGCTTATCCGAAGACCTGGTTGTAAGAATAAATAATCCCCTGCGTAGAATTGGTCTGTTGGCTAAGCATAATAATCTCCATTTAAGTGCTTCCAAAACTCAAGCTCTGTCAATTTCGCATGATAAATACGATGGACTGCCAATTAAGTTTGAAAGATGCGTAACCAGTTTAGGTTTTAAAATAAATTCAAATTTTGATTGTAAAGACCAGATTAACTCCTTGGTTGTTAAAATGTATATGGTGCTTAGGAAACTACGATCCTCTGTTGAGCTTATTTCACAAGAGATGAAGTTGAAACTCAC
Organism: Coremacera marginata; assembly: GCA_914767935.1. Classification (NCBI taxonomy): domain Eukaryota; kingdom Metazoa; phylum Arthropoda; class Insecta; order Diptera; family Sciomyzidae; genus Coremacera; species Coremacera marginata. Next base: position 5,195,602 of record OU612048.1, read on the forward strand.
TAAAACCTTTTTAGTATTGAAACTTAGATGCAGCATCGAGACATAAACTACTGCTGGCTATAAATAGCGCTGCAAGATATATCTTCTCAAAAAAGAATTAGATTATATCTCCTATTACTCTCGTCAGATTCTGAACTGTGATGTACACAAGCTTTTACGCTCCCTTTGTACATATTATTTATTTAATAAACTGTGTTTCTCGCAATCAGCGAACGAGCAATTTCATAGTAACTGATCTTAACTTTGTTGTGTCATCAAGAATTTTTTTGTCAGTGCTGTCAAACTTTGAAATATTTTACCAAATTTAATTAAAAAAATTTGAAATTCTAAGCACTTTGAATTTGCAGGCAAGGATTTTTATAATCCATATTTTTCTTTATATTTCTTATAAATATATTAAATATGTTTTTATACTAGCTTTAAGTCTACATACTTATGATTACATGTGGGTTAAATTCACCATGAGTTTTGAATTCACCACTCAATAAGACTTTCAGTCTAAATGTACTGCCATTAAATCTAATAATAAATTAAAAAAAAACAATTTCAGATCGGCTTCGTATTTATTTTCAATTTAATTGTGGGCACTGGTGCGTTAACGTTGCCAGCGATTTTTGTCAAAGCTGGCTGGCTGCTGAGTATGAGCGTGGTTATAGTGCTGGCCCTTATCAGCTACATCACAGTCACTTTCATTGTTGAGACAATGGCCTGCGCGAATGCTGTAAAAAACTGGCAGGATCTGCAAGTTCTCAAAAGACACATTGATGTAAGTATAGGTTTAGGTTGGTTTATGTGAGTATTTTTTTTTTCCTCTTATTAATATAAGCAATGCTTTCAGCATAATAATGACGATAGAGATGAATCAGATGCCAGTACTACATCGCCTTTGCTGCCACGTGTCGTGGATAATGAAATTCAAGTTGTATCTGCTGAAGAAAGTAGCGGCGGCAGTGGAAGTAGTAACAGCTATGCTGATTCCACCTCTAGACTGGAACGCATGCCACTCTATGTGCCACGTTCTACGCTCTACTATTATAAGCTTGACGAAAAGTTTGAACTGGGTGAGATGGCGGTGCTTTTCTTTAACGATGCTGGTCGCATGATTTTCTACTTATGCATAGTTATTTATTTATACGGTGACTTAAGCATTTACTCAGCAGCTGTATCCAAGAGTTTGCGTGATGTTGCGTGGTAAGACAAATATTCAAATTTCATATAAAAATGTACTTATAATGGTACATTACTTATTTCAGTGATAAATTAAACGTTACTGTGCCCTCTAATACAACAAATGGCAGCTCTTTCAATGAGAACGCAACAATAATGTGCTGGGACAATCATACGCTTTCACGTTTCGATGTCTATAGACTGTTTTTAGTCGGTTTTACTATGCTTTTGGGACCATTCGCTTTATTTAGCGTACAAAAAACGAAAAATTTACAAATGCTTACAGTAATTTTTCGTTGGCTAGGTTCGTTATCTATATTTCGTTGTACTAACTTGACGTTTTATATATATATATGCATTTTTTTACTTTAGCATTTACATTCATGATTGCAATAGCAATAAAGATGCTGATTGTCGACGGTGCCAAAGGCCATCCGGTTGCAATGAACGTCAGTGGCCTGCCAGTGTTATTTGGTGCTTGTGTTTACTCTTTTATGTGTCACCATTCTTTGCCCAGTCTTCTGACGCCTATGCGTGAAAAAGCAAATCTGCGTTCATTACTTTGTTATGACTACCTGTTGATTTGCGGCTTCTACGTGCTGCTGGCAATGACTGGTATTTTTGCATTTACCCATTTAGAAGATTTATACACGCTAAATTTTGTGCCAAAGCAGGGGGAGGGGCAAAGTATTTCCTTGCTGTTAATGATAATAGATTACTTTTTAGCTCTCTTTCCGGTTTTTACGCTCTCTTCTAGTTATCCCATACTTGCAATTACTTTGCGCAATAATTTACAAACTCTATTTTTGGACATGACACGCTTTGAATCGTATAACTTTTTCGTTCGCAACATGCTATTTCCACTGCTTGCAATGGTGCCGCCATTCATAATAACTTTCTTTACTGAGAACCTGACTAGCTTAGTCGGCTTCACAGGTAGCTATGCTGGCGCTGCGATTCAATATTTAATACCAATTGCTTTGGTATATTTTGCCAGACGCACTTGTGAGGAACTTTTGGGCACCGGTGTAGTTAACGATTTTCAGAGCCCATTCAAAAATAAATATTGGCTGTTCTTTGTGTTCATCTGGGCATTAGCTTGCATGAGTTTGGTCACAATAAATTTCTTCATAAATTCAAAACAGTCAATGTAAAATACAATATTTTTTAAGTTTTTTTTTATGACTATATGTAATAGTATAGTAAAAAAAATGTACTCTAGATTTAAGTTTTCATTTTAATTGATTTGAACAAGTTTTTTTATGATCTCTTTGTAAGTATATGAATGTTCTTATACTATTAATGAAAAGCCAAAATTATTTGAACAAATATTTGCAAAAACACATTATAATCTATGTATATTTCTTTTTGTTAACAAAGTCTTCCACTTTATTGACTAAAACTGTCAATATTTGACAAAAAAAAAGAAGTTAACTTTCAACATTATATTATTAATCAATTTTTTATTCATATTATTATAAAATACGTTTCACTGAAAATTACGTTTTCGTGACTAAGCTCCTGTTTATTCCGTTTATTCAAAAATATCATCCTTTTAAATAAATACTAGTGTGTGATATAAAATTGTGCACATTTTTTTAATCATTCAAACTACAAATTAAATATCTCAAAATAAGCTAATAGCAAAGATACAACAGGTTGCCTAAACTAATACAATTTAAAATAAGGCATATATCATAAATGAGAACAATAAATAATTTTTTTCTAAGTATACGTATTATCGCGCGCCATAGTTTCAGATTTTCTTAGGATAGTAAAAATTCAGTTTTTTAAAAATAACTCTTAAACTCTCAATGACATTGACAAAAAGTAAAATGTATACTGAAATTCCAGAGACTGTTCAATCGGAAAATTTTTTTAATTACATTGCAAATATGTGGACGGCGGCTGACCTTAACAAAGCCATTTATTTCTAAAAACATAATGGTCGAGCACGAATTGAATTTACAAGAACTTATGTCAACTGGACTGTTGTGAAATGGCAAACCATACTGTTTTTAGATGAATCAAAGTTCAAAATCAAAGGTTTTGATGAATTGAAGCTAGTACGCAGATCAAAAAAAGCAACGCCTAAATCCACGTTACTATACAGGTTCTGTGAAGTATGGCGAAGGGAACGTTATGGTTTGGGGATGTTTTCCCCATTTTTTATTTGAAACTAAACAATCTTTTAAATTTCCAGCACTTAAACTGGAAATTTATGCTATACAAAACTTCTTAAATTGAATTTCTAGCACTTGTCCACCTCTGTTTTCTGAATTCAATTCCATGAAATGACTAGTAATACTTTTATTTGTAGGAATCAACATAGTAAAAAGTATAAATTAGTTAATCAGCCCTATTGTGAAAAGCAATTCGCTCGGATTTGTTCCCCAATTTATTGTTCCCTTATTGTGAATTACGCAGGTTTTGTTCGCATGTTCGAAAAAATCCCCCTATTGTGAACGATTTTTTTTTAGGTTATTTTGTTTACTTTTTTTGGCGGATTTATTCACTTTACATTTGCTGGCGAATGAAAGTAAACATGTAAGTTTATTAAGATAATTTTATCAATAATAATTGAATAAATGTACATTTTAATTGCTTTTAGGGCTAAATCAATAAACAGACTTCAATTAGAAGTGCTTCTCAACAGAATGCAGGAAAATCCTGATATCGCCATAGGTTTTATGAAGGCAAAGGACAAGAGGAATGTTATATCTTTGTTCTGGAAGAACCTGCAAAAAGAGTTAAATAGTGTCGGGCCACCCATAAAAAGCATTTGCGAGTGGAAAAAAATAATTCCATTGGTATTTTATGAATAAAAATTAACAAGTGTTCTGCTTAGGTTTGGACAGACCAAAAACGGTATGTCAGAAAAAACCTGCTTCAAAGAAACAACAGCAAAGAGGAACAGGAGGTGGGCCTAACAAGCTGCAGAAACTTTCACCAACGGAAGACGCAGCTTTTATTAGATTATCGGAATGGAAGAAGCAGGCATCGATAACGGTGACAAGCGCTCAATTTTACAATTGGCCTAATACCAAAAGATTTTCGTGACGGTGGCAAGGTGTTGGTCAGCAAATCTAAAAGCAGTCGGAAGATTGCTTTGTTTACTCTGTAGTTTTGATGATATCTAGAAGAAATGTGCAAACTGCTTATAGCCACACAAATATTGTGTGGCAGACAAATATTGGCACAAGTGTACTTTTTAGAAGTTAAAAACGTCTAAAGTTAGAAAAAATTCCAAACAAAAGGTCGCATTTTTCTTCCTTTTCAAAAATGAATATGAACAATATAAGTCTCAATTAAAAGCTATATTAATTCTCCATTATAAAAGACAGTATTAAATAAAATCCATTAAGTTGTTTTTTATAAATTAGTATTTTTATTTTGAAACATTTTCACACACAACCTTTATATCTATATTAAAATAGATAAGCCGAAAAACTCGAAAGAAACAACATATGGAAACAAAAAGAAAAGTAAAAAATAACCACCACTTACATTGGTTCATACTGCTCCAACGGATTCGAGGGGTCCCGCAGATTTCTCCACGAAACTCGTATCACGTTCGCCTTAGCACAATCCTCTTCCAAACATAGCATTGTTAACGCTCATTGTTTATTTTATGTTAATTTATTTTATTGATTTTTTGTTTTTTTTTCGTCTATTATTGTTATCAGTTTTATAGTTCTTATTGAATTTGCAATTTATTTTGATCCCTTAAAAACAGCTGACTGACAACCTATGTTCGAAGTGAGCAATTACTCGGGCGGAATTCACGATCGCATTTTTAATTCGGGGGAGAAGGAACATTTTTAGAGAACAAAAATTCGGGTGGATTTGACAATAAGGCTGAATGAATTTACACAAAAAGTATATTAATATAAATAAAATATTCAATTAATGCATGAACGCTGACATGTCATATTTTGTAAGCAACAGACACAAGTGTCGAATTACTATTCGCTTGATATGTGCAAACTTGAGTGCAGCGAACCTTTGTTCTTAAGGCCTAACTATAATAGACACATGCTGGCTTAAGCTACTGTCAAAACTGAACGGAAAGCCAGAAGTCTGATGTCAAAATAAAAAAATACCCATAACTGGCATGTGCTGACTTTGAGAAGTGTCATAGTATAGTTTATTTTTATTTGTCATAATACATATGCGAGATTTTTTTAAAATGAATATGGAAAATAATATGCAAAAAATTAAAGAAGCGAATTCTTTGCTCCTTGGACTGAGTGCTCTAAACAATTTATTGGATTTAGTGAATTTAGTGGATAAAAGAAAGCGATCCTGTTGCGTCCGCGAATCTAATCGGGATCGAAATAGAAACGGGTTTTTTATAGTTAAATTCTTAAAGCTGAAAGAAATTGACCACCAGCAATTCTTTTTTTACACCCGAATGACTTCCAGAATGTACAACCTGCTGGATTTAATATCACCATATCTAGAAAAGTGCTCTATAAGAATTCCTGTGCAACCAGAGTGTCGTCTAACTGTGTTACTAATTTAAGTACAGCGATATAGTAAAAATTGTCATATAACAATATTTTTATGATTTCTTAAGATATTTAGCTCAGGGATCATCCATTCAATCCATTGCTTGGTCGTTTAAGCTAGGTAAGGAAACGGTGGGTTCAATTATATTGGAGGTAGCAGAAGTTATATGGAAGAACTTGGGGCCAATATACGTATCTGAGCCAAATATGACTGATTTTATAAAAATTCGCGATGATTATTGGAATTCTTGGAATCTTCCAAACTGCATCGGGGCAATCGATGGAAAGCACGTTGCTATTCGAAGCCCACCAAACAGTGGAAGTCAATTTTTTAATTACAAAAAATACTTTTCAATTGTGCTTCTTGCAACATGCGATGCAAAGTGCCGATTTACCTACGTCGACGTTGGTGCCTATGGGAGCCAAAGTGATGGAGGTAAGTACCTACTATGTAATTTTGAGCAGTTAAAAGCAGGATACAAAAAAGTTTGGTATCTTGCTTAAAATTCAAACTATATATTCCAAATTCTGTTACTATTATTCTTTTTTTTCTGTTAACAGGCGTATTCCAAAGCAGTAGCATGGGTAAAAGAGTACTAAGTAATCAATTGCCTATCCCTCCTGCACAATGTTTACCTAATTCCGATGTAATGTTGCCAAACTTTTTTGTCGGAGATGCTGCCTTTCCCCTTGCACCAAACATGATGCGCCCTTATCCTGGAGACCACCTGTCTACGGACGAGGAAAACTTCAACAAGCGGCTTTCCCGTGCTCGCCGAACAATTGAAAATGCGTTCGGTATTCTGGTTGCACGTTGGCGTGTGTTACTTACTACAGTGCATATGTATCCTGAAAACGCTGAGAATATAGTTCTTGCGTGCACTGTACTCCATAATTTCATCATGCTTCAAAGCGTTGGTGCTGATAGCTCCAACAATTCCTTGGACGGAGAGCCTCAAGACGGCATAAATCTCCAGCGTATTCGGCCGTCTGCAACTACTCATCAGTACGGGGGAGTAGCAGTAACAAATAATAGGAACTTGCTGAAAAATTGTTTGATCCTCAATTAAAATTGAATATTTAAACTTTATATGAACTACACTTTACTCAACAGCAGCTAAAGTTGCTAAGCACTTTAAGCAAAAACAATAATGCCTTTAAGAATACTAGCAACACTATCAAAATAACTTCTGCCACCTGCAACCTACTGTAGTCAATATCTTGTATCTTAAAGAATTTGTCTTCATAAATGTATTTTTATTTCAAAGAAACCAATAAATTTAAAATCGAACACACAAACAAATATGCAAAACATAATAATTTTATATATTTCCTGATAATAAAGAAAAACTTATAAAATATTAAATTTTTATTTATAAATTATTAAATTATATAATAATAAATTATATAATCCTGAATAATTTATTGAACATTTCACTTTTGTAATTGTCCTTTACTGCATTTGGAAGATCTTTCATCATAGACAGTATCGTTCTTAAAAACAGTTCGTCCTCATCGGTTTGGGTTTCTTTGTTGGTTGTAACAAAGCTTTCTTCCCATTTTTTGAGTGTGTCCCCAAATTGCTCTATTTTAGAAGCGATGCAAGCTTTTAGACGCCTTGGAGCTGTAGCTGCTGACGAACTGTTGCATTCATCATTCTCTATGTTTTCCAGGTGATCATTTTCGTTCTGAAAACTTCCTTCTGCAGATTCTTCGTTGCAACGTGTTCGAAGATTTATAAATAAAAATGTATCTTGTAAAATGTAAATTTTGGGACCACTCTCGCACCACAATATAATGCTATTATAAATATATAGCTTCTTACCGACGTGGTTCGATGGATGATTCTAAAAACATAAGTGACTCCATATACTTCCAAGCGACACGTTCACTTGCACCGCTTCCAAAAGGCTGCTCCATTTTCCGCAGCTCCTTGTTGAACTTTTCACGTAGCAGCTTCCATCGCTGCTTGCATTCCAAATCTTAAAAATTAACAAAAACATTTATTAAATTTCCTAATAATATATATTTTAAATTACCAGTTCTTGCACAGCACTGTGCCACTTCCTCCCATGCCTTCTCCTTGCACAATATGTTGTGGTAAAAAGGATCTCTTTTATCCCACAAGCATTTCTTATCACCAACACTAGATATAAGGCTTTCAACAAATCCTTCAAACTCCATCGCAACAAATTCTGATTAAAGTTTTGTATTTTTCAACAACTGAATAAAAATTTGAATACACGTTTTTGACATTTGTCTATGCTGTGAGCGATTTGAATCGCTCTACAAAAAGCCAATGAAAGTCAACGAAAACTTAACGAAACGGTGGCAATTCCAATTATGGGTATGTTCATACACTTACATGTACTCGCTTTAAGTCTGACAGATCCGTGTGCCAGCATGTGCGCATTATAGTCAGGCCTTTATTATTAAAGAATACACATGTTTGCGATATCAGCTTTAATTATTGGTTGACAAATTCTGGTTGCTTTATGTGTACACAGTGCAGAAATTTCTTGAAATTTTGTTCTAATTATTACCGAATTTTTGTCAACATTTATTATTTTCCATACTTCAATTTGTCAATTAAATACCTGCAAGTTAATTGAAAACCTTTGAAAGTTGTAAATATCTAATTCGGAAGTTGAAATAAATTTGTATTTTATACGTGCACGAATATTTTCCTTACAACACGTTCTTTTCAGCGTTTTATTCGTATTTATTCGTTTAGTTACATAGTTTCAACATAGAACATAGAGATAGAAAATAAATAAGTAAATTTAGTAAACAAAATTTTAAATTTATTCATGTTAAATATAGTAAAATTAGCTTACATTTTGTTCTTGGGTGCATTTCAATCTAATCAGAAATGAAGAAATTATAGCGATTTCTCTATACCTTCATACTTGAAAATGTAGGTACAAGATCCTAAAAATATAATTTCTAACTATCGACGAAATCCACCCAAAAAATAAAAAAAAAGCAGCTGAGAAGCAGCAAAAAAATCCAAGCAGACAGCAAAAACAAAAAAAAAACAGTCAAACCAGTCGACTGATTAGAATTCCTGCAAATGATGCATGCAAATTTCTTTCTTCCATTTCAGCTACCCACACACATGCATTTTGCTGTTATGTGTTCCCTATAGGAACAAACTAACTTGTTTTTAAGAACAACTAATTAAAAAACTAACGGTTTACTTAGAAAATGATAATCCGTTTTTACGTCGGTAAGATGGTACATAAACACACTTGCAAAACGGAACAAAAACGTATACTTTTAACAGTGCTAAAGCGTACCGTTTTGTTGTTACTGAAACGTACATTTTGGAATGTATGAAAACGTACCGTTTTTTTTATGTAGAAACAAGAATCCTAGACTTCAAATCAATACCAGAACAACATATTTTTTACATAATAATTCTTTTAATACATATATTTTTTAAAAAAACTTAAACTATTAATTTAAAAAAAGCTTAACATAAGATTGGGGTAGTACTCCATCGAATGCCGAAAATAAATATTAAAATTCTTTGTAATTAAAAAAATATGTTTTTTATATGAAGTTGCTTGAGAACAAAATAGTTGTCTGAAAATTTGAAAGTTTTATGCTGAAACCACAATTAGGACTAGCGGTGTGCGTTTTGCTAGGTAAATAAAACGAAATCCTTCATAAATATAATTACATTGTTCTTTAATTTTCAGCCGAAGAAGAATTTTATTGGATAAATGAAACAATTACAAATTACGAAGGGTATTTTTTTCAGTGCAGTTCTTCCTGTTATTGATAGGCTGCACGCCGCAAACCGGCAGTCCCAAATGTGGTTATAGCATTAAGTTTTTCTTTTTACAGCACTTAAAATTAAATTATTAAATAACTTTGTTTTCATTAGTTTTAAAGCAATGTTAAATAAACAAAAAATTAAAATTGAATTATAAATTTTAATCATAGGAACATAAATCTTAAAAGCAATCTTATTCATGTTCGTCTTGCTTCCTCTTGCGATTTGCCTTGTCTCTTATATAGTGGAAAAATAATTGGGATGATTTTTCAAACTCTCCATCATGTATTGACGGAAATCTTTGTCGGTAGGAATCTATATAAGAAAGGAAATTAGTTATTACTCGTATAAAAAAAATAATTTTTGACTTAAATCAAGTTAAATGAAACTGCTTATATTTCTAAAAGGTCTTTAGTATGGCTTAAGAAGATCATAATGGCCTTGGTGGTTTTTATATTGAAAAATTAATCGGCATGATTTTACTTTAGGGGTACGCCGCTGTTGAGTATGTTTTCTTATGTATTTTCTTCAATTCAATGGTGCAAAAATAAATTGGGGGGCTGATCAATAATGTATATTTATTGGTATACCTACCACCCCTCCTTAAGGGCGTTACAAACGTCGTGACAAATTTATATACCCCCTACAGTGGTACGTGGTATAAACATACTCAAACAAAAGGGGCGTGGACCGTAAAGTAAAATTATTCCAAATAATCAAGCTGTAAGATTTAACTAGATTTACTCTAAATAATTTTTATCGACTTACTTCTCAACGCTAGGGTTATACTTAAGCTTCGGACGCCAGCTTTTTCTGAAGTCCCTTTCCAAGTAAAATGTTGAGCTAAGTTTTCGCTTATAAGGCGTCTCCAATTTTCTTTAACATACTTTGATGGGTCCACTGAACCACAACGAAGAAAATCGTTCTCCTAATCAGAAAAATATAAAGGAAAATAATATCAAGGCATACTTAAACAATCAACAGTGATTTCAGGTAAAACTTACTAGGAGTGAAAATTTTTCTTCAGTTAATTGAATTTCTTTTTGAAAGTTATGAAAATCTTGAATGTTTTCAAAAGGTTTTTCTGGAATAATTTTCATAGAAGTGTTGTTTTTAACGTAAAGTTTTTTGAATTCTTTCATTTCTTTTCTTAATCCAACAAGATCCATCAAGATTTTATTTTGTTCTATCAGGTTATCCAATTTAGAATTTGCGGCTTCTGACATGCAAATAAAAAAATTGTTTTATGAAATAAGTTTATTAAAAACACTTTAAACCATTACCTCTTTCTAAGTTACGTGCGTTGTTTGTAGAAATGCTAGGCAGCTCTTGTGTTGCATTGTTGAGGTAAAATAGTGAATATGATTCTTTATCTGACATTATTCTTTAGTGTGACAGTTGGCAAGTCAATAATTAATTATTTTTAAGTGAAAACACTGATTGAACCTAATGAATAATAGGAATAAAATATTTTCTATTTTCAGAAACTGATATAAGCAAAATTTTTTCATCAATTTCTTTTAAATCATGCTTTTCTACCCTATTGTCAAGCTGAATATCGTCACAATATCTTATTCTTATATGATCGCTTCTTAATTGAACATTATAAAGTATATTTAAATTATTTACTTCCTTCGAGTGAAATGCAATATCTTCTTCTATTTTCTCTATATAAATTATTTTAAAAATTTTATTTTTAATGCTATAGAAGCAATTTGGTTCAAAATTTGATAAATAGTATTTTAGCGTTTGAATGCATGATATAGAATCGTTAACAGTTTTAGTTAAAATAATTGAATCAGTTTTATCTGAATTGAACAAATTATTTGCGCTTCTTTCAACTAAACGGTTGTAAAGTTGGCTTGAAATGTTATTTTGTTTTCTTATTAATTTTTTTAAAAATTGTAAGTGATTTTCGAACTTGAATGCACTTATATCTTCTAAATTTCCAAAATTAAGTGCATCTTTTGCCAAATGAAGTAAACAATGAAAATTAAACGTTAGCATATCAGTTTTATACAGTTTTGGCACATCAAGCACGAATGATTGTAATAATTCTTCAGCAAACTTATTGTGTTCTTTGCAAAAATCAGTTTTTAAAAGGATTCTTATAGCTATGCTTAGTTTCATAAAATGCAAATATCTTTCTGAGTCTAAAATGTTGGATAAAGCTATTGGACCAGTGTAAAGCAGAAAATTCAGTTGCTTTCCATCTCTCAAATTCACAAATGTTACGAGGTTTTCTTACAAATTCTTTTGTAATTGTTTTTTTGAAACAGTCAAAATTTATATTTAATTTTTTAATATTATTTCGTGAAATAGAGAATGGACTATTTCGTACTCTTATCCAAACTGTTAGCAGGCTTTTAACGCAACCTAGACAAACAACATGCATATAATCTAGTGTCGTATTTTTAACAATATCAAAATCTATATTTTCTAAAATTAATGGAGCTATTTGGTTGTGGTGCTCTGGCTGAGTTCTATTTCTGAAACTGATATTCGTCCTAGGTTCGCTATTTAGATTTTTGTAAACAATTTTTCTGCTTGAAAACTGTCCTCTTTCAGTACACTTCGTGCATGCACTGTAGCCGTTATGATTTTTTACTCCTAAAAGAAATGCACGAGCTGGAGCATCACAAATAATAGCACCCATTTTAACAATATAATTTTTTTCCTTAAATAAAATTCCTATTAAAAACTCTTTTTTTATTTTTTTATTTCTTTGACAAATTGGTTTAAAAATTCATTATTATTCACTGGCTTACTAAAGCCTTCAAAAATGCCAACTGTCAGTACAATATCTGTTGAAGCTATGTTAACCAAAATCGGCCAAATTTGCCGTTTTGAACTTTTGGCTACTGGTAAACCATCGACATTTAAATTTATTATAATTTCACTGAGTTCATATCTGTAATTTTGTAAAAAATCTGTGAGGCTGTTTTCCAGGCCATAATAACTTAAAACTCCTCCGTCTATCACAAATGAAACAGCTCTTGCATCTCTTGGCATTTGCCTTAGGGCTCTAGAGTCTAACGGCAGCTCCTCGAAGTGTGGTTTCAATAAAATTAGTAGTTCGTTAACCGCTGTAGTTGTTAAATTGTTTTTAATGGACCACTTCGCCAGAGAATCTCTAAAGCATTGAGCATTTTCTGATGTCACATGTTCCTGGCTGCTTGTATTCATGATTTCCGCTCGTTCTTCATGGCTTTCACAATCACTTGGAACATCAGATAAGCTGCCGCAATTTTCTGGAGTCGGCAAAACACTTTGGGTTCTTATTTTTTTAATTTGCATTGCATTAACAATTTCTAATGCTTCTCTTTTTACACTTTTATTGCTTTGCATTATATTTATTTATTTATTTATTTATTTAACAAAAAAACCCACGTTTTCACCTTTATTTAACACAATTCAATCAAACAACTTATGAATTATTTTTCAATGCCTACTTTTTTCTATAAAAAAAAGTCAACAAACAGAGCTGCTCATGGTTTGAAGGTACGATAACATACCGTTTACTTACCAGCAAAGCGGACACATCCGGTTTTTGCTCCGTTTTGCCGGATCAATCAGTTTTTTGGCTAGTTGGGAAGTAATTGAAATACTACTTAAAAACAAGTGGTTGATAAACTACTTTGAATTATATTAAGGCGACAACTACTCTGATTTAGACATGTTTTAATTGCAAATTTTTATTAGAATACAAGTTTATAAATATTTAACCATGTTATTTCATCAAATATTATTAACTTTAGGCTTCACTAACATTTTGTTTCAAAGACATATTTTTTTATTTACGACATTGAACTGCAAGACAGACATGGTAAACACACTTTAAAACTGATCAAAACCCTGTGAAACGCCTGTGAAAAGCCTCAAAACTGTGTGAAAAGATTAAAACTTCTTTATTATTTATGATATTCAAATTACAAACTGGTAGTGTTTAGCAAACATTGCACAATTTGGACTCTGTACGGAAATTGATGCATTGCTTAACCATTCAGCAAACACCTCATCACTTCATGATTTATGTATTTTTCAAAACAGTCATTTTCAAAACATTTTTCAAACAGAAATTTAAAATTTTTATGCTTTTAAATTCATCTTCAGTAAGTGGAATATTAAATACTTTTCAATTGGTTATTTTAAAGTAATTAAAAAAATAGTTTAAATAAAACTAATTTAACAAGTAGTTGAAAATATATGCAGACGAAAGTCAATTGACTTATTTAGCGGACATCACCATATAAAATATGTTAGTTCGTTCTATTGAAAAAAGTCAGAATTTCAACTAGTTGTTGTTGACAAAAAACTACTTTTTCAACTACTTTTAAATTAGTTGATTTTCCTACAGGGTTGTTAAGAAAGAATTCCTTTAGTTGAGTTGTGGCCGACTGCTTACGTGTTTGCCTTGTACGCAAAATGCCCGGGTTCGCGGCTAGGTGGCGGCGCATTGATTGTTACTTGTTTTTTTTTTTTTTTTTTTGTTAATTTGCTGCTATTAAATGCAAGATTTTCTTTTTGACCTAAAAAAAATTTTGTGTAGTCGTCAGAATTCGTGAAATCGCCCAAAAAAAAATTTTATCGGAATTTTTTTTTAATGTTGATTTATTGCACACCATTGAATATGGTAATGTCTTGACGTAAGAAAAATTAAAAAATTTTTTTTTTGGACAAAGTTATTGTCAAGTGAAAATTTTCTTCACCTTTCAAACAAAGTCTCGCCATTCGCAAACAAATGATTCGATTAAATCGAAACTTTGGTATATCGAAGATAATAAAATGAAGGTCAGTTAATTGATGAAAAATTAAAAAAAAAAAAAATTTGCACAATTTTGCCAATAACTTTTTATCAACTACTAAAAATTTTAATTGTTCTGCGCCTTTAAAAAATCTTAAAAAAATACAAATTTAACAATAAAATCATGATGAACCTAAATCCGTCAAAAAAAGTCATGAGCAGCAATTATTTTAGAAATTAGAGCGAAAAAACGATGCACCTCAAAGCAAATTTACACTGCAAGTTTTGTTTTCTATAAGCATCGTCGTGGACTTCCCTGATTTTCTGAGAATGATCATGTGAAATAATAAATTGCTTACAAATTTACTACAATATTAACGTATATTCGCCAAAACCTTATAATAGAATCACGTATTACAGAAATTGATTACAGGAGGTCAAAAACATCAACATCGTTTGAATTTGAAATTTGTTTACATGCAATTTTATAAATATCAATAGGTTGAAAAGAATGGTACAGTCGCGTACCCTTTATTGTTTTGGCATTAGAGAAACGATTTTGTAATTCTTCTCTTTCCTTTTCGTGATCCGTTTTTGAACAAAATTCAAAGACTATGTTATCAAAATTATTTTCCGCCCATTCAAATAATTGATATGGGGTAGTTATTTGGTTGTTAATTGGCCTTTGCAAACTTGCACGAGATGCCAACCTTTTGACAGTTCCTCCTACTCCATCACACGCTCCTTTTCCGTGCGAAGTTGCGAAAAAATGCCATTCTGCCTCTATATTAAAATCGGCCTTATAGTGCAATACATTTATAAAGTTGTATTTGTTTTTGTATTGAGCTGCACACCCGTCAGAAAAAAAATAGTTTTTTTTTACGTTTTCGCTTCCAAAAATGAGTTGCAAATATTCGATCATCTTTTTATTGAATAAATGCACCGCGACTGTATCATGCTTGTTATGTTCGGATATAATAACGAAACATTCGTGAAAAATATTCATCTCAGACTTGTAATAAATAACATACGGATGAAGTGTTGCTTGATCATTCGACCAATGAAAGGACTGAACTGCGTCTTGAATCTTGAAACTATAGTTTTCGGAAAAGTCAAGTGTGACCAAAAACTCCCTCGCTTCCAAGTTTTCTTTCAGTGTTGTCAAATATTGGGCTTGAGATTTGGCAATGTAGTCATGTTTGATGTACAAAGGCAGTTCCTTTTCTAAATTCTTCAAAAACATGTCCAAATTTTCGACTTTTTTTGTCATGAATTTTTAATGTCATGTTCTGGTGTATTTTGCAGACGCACACATTGTGACCAACAACTACGCAGTGGGCTGGTCTTAGCTTTGTAAATTTCGACAGACTAACCCTTATGTCTGGATATTTTTCTAAAAATTGTGCGTGTATGTCTTTAATATTGTAAAGAAGCAATCTTTTTTGTACGCTCTCCTTTTTCCCATCCACAATTATTGAAATATAGTCCTTTTTCCCAGGCATAATACGACTAATTTCATCCGATTCGTAATAGGATCGTATTTGTTCGATAAAAGTGTTCGATAAAGAACGGCCAATTTTCTTATTGAGATCTGCACCAAATCCTGACGATTGGCGAATCTTAAGAGCAGTTCTAGCCTTGTAACGAGTGACGCCTAACATTTTCTGCATTTTTGCTGCATTCCAATCGATTGGAACGGTCGTTAATAAAGATATTTTTTTTTTGAGTCCATTTCTTTTGAAAGCGCACTTCTTATTTGTGATGCAGTTGCAAGATCTTTTTTCAGGTCATATGTGACGGATTTATTGAGAAATTTTTCACGGAAAAGAAATTCTTCTAGAAAAACATGCTTTTATGGTCGTATCAAAAAAGTAAACTTAATATTACCTTCAAAATTGCATTCATCTGACTCACTGCTACTATTTGATTCTTTCTCAGACTCATATTCCATGGAAATCGATTGCTTCTTGGGCTTTGGCAACGCAACAACTACATTATTTTTTTGAATCTTCAGTCTGCACGTATGACACACATATTTTCCTATAAGATTTGAATATAGGCTGCTCCACTTTCCCGTTATTTCATTGAGGCCCTTATAAACGCGATTGTGTTTTTGTTCGCTCAGCGGATTTCAACAACATGCTTTTGGCGAGGGCATTTTAATTGAAATCACTTAAAAACCAATCACACAAAATTATATCTGTTTTAAGATTCAAAACACGCTATTTGACAGGTATGGTCACGTTCTAAGATTCAAAACACGCTATTTGACATGTACGGTTACGATCACTGCTTTAAACTTTTTATGCCACTTAAAGAAAACGAAACTTGCAGTGTTTGCTTTGCTTTGAAGTGCATCGTTTTTTCGCTCTAATTTCTAAAATAATTGCCGCTCATGACTTTTTTTGACGGATTTAGGTTCATCATGATTTTATTGTTAAATTTGTATTTTTTTAAGATTTTTTAAAGGCGCAGAACAATTAAAATTTTTAGTAGTTGATAAAAAATTATTGGCAAAATTGTGCAAATTTTTTTTTTTTTTTAATTTTTCATCAATTAACTGACCTTCATTTTATTATCTTCGATATACCAAAGTTTCGATTTAATCGAATCATTTGTTTGCGAATGGCGAGACTTTGTTTGAAAGGTGAAGAAAATTTTCACTTGACAATAACTTTGTCCAAAAAAAAAATTTTTTAATTTTTCTTACGTCAAGACATTACCATATTCAATGGTGTGCAATAAATCAACATTAAAAAAAAGAATTCTGACCCGTAGGTAATTAGAAATATTAAAAAATATTATGTATAAAAATCCTTTCATATTTTCATGCAAATACCTGAATCTTGCAAATATCTAATTGGCATATTGAAATAAATGCATGCAATATACCAGCAAGCCAGGCAAAAAATGTGGTAAAAAAATTTTATTTATTCCAATTTTTTTTAAGAAATAAAATAAATTCCATTAAGTTGAGACAATTAAAAACTTCGAAAAAATAACACTTCGTATTTTCATACTTCAACTTGAAATAAGTATGAAATGAAATGAAATAAATCTATGCAAAAGCAAAAGCAGCAAAAAAATGTAACATTGTACATACTGAAAAAAGTCAATTATGAAATTTATTTGAAAATTTCATAAATTGAATTATATAAAAAATTTCCTATTTGACCTAAAAAAATTAAAAACAAAGAAATTCTGAAAAAAATCATTTATTTTCATACAAATCCTGAAAAATTTCCTATTTGACCTGAAAGAATTAAAAACAAAGAAATTCGGAAAAAAAGCATTTATTTTCATACATATCCTGAAAAAAATATCTAATATCTGAAATATCTAATTGTGTTATTGAAATAAATCCATGCAAGCCCGCCCAGCCAAAAATGTAAATGAAAATTTATTTCAATAACACAAAAACCAGTCAAACCAGTATAGAATATAATAATGCAAAATGTAAACATTGTGCAGAATTTATTATAAAAACCAGTCAAACCAGTTTATAGAATCTGACAACAACAACGGCGACTGCACAAATACCAGCAGAAATGTTTTCGCATATCACATTTCGAAAACTCTTCCCCAAGAGTATTATTTTCATGCTGGATTTTCAGCGAGTAAAATTGAGTGAGCGAATTGCGTTCGCTTCCTTTTATACCCAGTAGAAGAATTGTCAAGGACTCCCATAACTGGTTCTTAGCAATATCTTTACGCGTCTTTTAATCGCTTCTTACAAACCAATTCCCACACTCCTTCTCAAATGAAAGAAAGAATGCAGAAAAAAAGTGGTCGCGCATTTTCGTTGCCTTGCGCTTGGAATAACGGAAAACAAATGAACACGTGTTCAATAACAGCGTCACTTGAAAGAAATTAAGTTATTGCATCAGTTGTTTTCTTAAAGTGCGTGAAGGCGAATCGCTGCGATTTGTGTTAAGTGTCAAGCATAAAATTAACTAAATATTAGCTAAAATATAAAAAGGTAATTCTAAATCAAAATGGAAAATAGAGGAATAAGTGCAAAAACGTTAAATAGAAAAATATTAAAAGAAAAAAATAAACTAAAAGAAAAATTAAAAAAATCTGCCAATGGTTCAAATAAAATAATTGAAAATTTCCTAATAGAAAATGAAATTGATAATGCTGTGGTTGAACAACCACAAAATGACATTGAAATAGAACTAATTAGCAACAATGTCCCTGCGATTAAATTAAATTTAACTTCGAAACTAAAAGAATGGTATACTAAATTTAATCCACCAAGGGCATCTGTACACGCACTTTTGAAGGTGCTCCAATCAGAAGGACTAACGGTACCAAAAAGCCTTTATGGCCTTCTTAAAAAAAAAAACAATGCTATAATTAGCACTGTTTCGCCTGGTACTATTTAAATGTTAGGTTAGAAAAACCTAACTTAAAAACATACCATGTAGTGTATTGCAGGAGCACAAAAAATTAGTTTTGGATATTGGAGTGGATGGACTTCTACTTTTCAAAAGCAGTTCAGAAAGTCTGTGGCCAATACTTGGAAGAGTGGTTAATATATCCAAAATAGATGCTTTTTTGATTGGCACTTATCTTGAGAAAAAAAAGCCAACCAACGTAGACACATACCTGCACGACTTAGTAAATGAATTAAAAAGTATTTTGGAAAATGGCATTGTTATGGATAGCCGTGAATTTAAAATTGAATTAAGAGCATTTATATGTGACACGCCGGCACGATCCTTCATGTGTGGTATTGTCGGTCATAATGCGGTGGTTGGATGTAGCAAATGCTACCAGGAAGGGAAAAGAATAAACAATGTCACAACGTTCACTACTGTTTCGTCACAATTAAGATCAAATAAGGATTTTACAGATAGAAAACAGCCTGCGTTCCACCGAGATATTCATAAATATACTCCCACTTCATTGGTATCAAAATGATAACCCAGTTTCCAATGGAGCCGATGCACTTGGTGGACTTAGGTGTCACAAAAAAAATGATCTGTAGCCTTTTAAACAGAAAAAGCACTACAAAAATCAGCAAAGATTAAAAGGATTTGATGTCATCAAGGCTTGTTTCACTTTCTGCGAGCATTCCTAGAGAATTTCAAAGAAAACCTCGATCTGTGGTTGAAATTCTCAGATGGAAATCAACGGAGTTTCGCCAATTTGTGCTTTATACGGGGCCTGTCGTATTGAAAGGCTTAGTAGTCGATAATTTTTATTATGAATTCTTATTGCTACATTCAGCTAATCGGCTGCTTTCGACCCCTGTTAACTTCGAATCTAATTTGCAAATAGCTAACGAAATTATAGAGTTGTTTGTAGGCAATTTCCCACTTTTATTTGGAGAAAGTAGTGTCACATTTAATATTCACTGCCTACTTCACTTATGTAAAAGTGTAGAAGAAATGGGTGTTGTAACAAGCTTTTCAGCATACGATTTCGAAAATTTTATGCAGAATTTGAAGAGTAAAATTCGGAAACCTTCGCTTATTTTACAACAAGTCAACAACAAATACTCGGATACTACAAATGTTAAACTAAACTGCAAAGAGAAAGGCTTTAAAAGAAATCGAAAAGGCAAAATTACAAGCTTTCAAACGGAAGATTACTTCTTGAGCACTTCTATACCAGACAATATCTGTTGTATTAAGCCGTATGTTCCAATAAAAGAAACTGGCTTTCTAGATGATAATAATGGATTTATCAAAGGCTTAAGATTCCAAAATTTAACAAATTTCTTTGAGGCAGCGTTAAAATCAATGCAGGACTTGCAAATCTGCTCAAGACAAATATCGGGAAGTAAAGAGGAAATTTTTGAAATAAATTATTTTATATATATATATATAAAAAATTGACTATTAATAACGGAATTAACAAAAATAATATAAAATTTTAACCAAAATCAAAATTGTTCCTTTCTAGCTATATAAATATAGGGATTTTTTGAAGAGGTTGCAAAGAACTGCTTCTACATGCTATTCTGTGTAAGGAAGTAGGGAAGAGCTTATCAAAAGTTGTTCCAGAGTGGTTGAAAAGTGGTTGCATATAGCAACTTCTGTAAGGTCTTCTCTGAGAAATGAGAGTGCAAGGACTTGCACTTTGGGGCATTTCATATAAAAAATAATTAAGCAAAGAGTTCAGTGCGTAAGGTCCTCTACATGCCTGAGATGTGCCTCTGCAACCCCTTTTTACTTCTTCCTTTTGCTACTGGGTATATATACTCTTTGCACATACTCTACCCACTGCGCCACGGCCGACTATTTACGTATGCTTTTTTTTTTTGTGGAAGTTTATTTCGGAAGACAATTTTGAGATCCAAATGACTATTTTTGAAAAGCCTTTTGACGATTTTAGGCGAAGAGTCTCTGGTCTCCCAACAAACATGTGAGTGGTATAATAAGAAAATTGCTCGTGACACTTTCCATACAACTATGAACTCGACAGCGCCAGTGCACCGGGTTGAGCTAATTATTTATAAAGGTAATTTAATTTTTTTGTTTTTTAAATTATTAAATGATAGTAAAATTATGGCATACAAACAGACAGACACAAAACCGACATAATTTTATACCGTTTCAAATGCTGCCGAAAAGCTGTTTCGAAGTTTTCCATGTAATATACGTACCAGGGAGCTTTATAATAATAGAATTTTCTTCACTGTTTTCAGAGCTTTCATTTCTTGATGAGCATGACTGGGATGCCAAAAGAAAATGATATTTTCTCCTGACTTTGCAAGCTTTTTTAATGCTTTTTGTTTCCTAACGGAAAAAAAAAATTTATTTTACTTTTCTATGTAAGGCTACTACCCTGTAGGAAAATCAACTAATTTAAAAGTAGTTGATAAAGTAGTTTTTTGTCAACCACAACTAGTTGAAATTCTGACTTTTTTCCATAGAACGAACTAACTTATTTTGTATGGTGATGTCCGCTAAATAAGTCAATTGACTTTCGTCTGCATATATTTTCAACTACTTGTTAAATTAGTTATATTTAAATGATTTTTTTAATTACTTTAAAATAACCAATTGAAAACTATTACTGATGGCTTAAAGTTAATAATATTTGATGAAATAACATGGTTAAATATATATAAACTTGTAATCTAATAAAAATTTGCAATTAAAATATGTCAAAATCAGAGTAGTTGCCGCCTTAATATAATTTAAAGTAGTTCATATACTGGTTTATTTTAAATTAGTTTTTTAATTAGTTGTTTTTAAAAACAAGTTAGTTTGTTCCTATAGGGTACTTACTCAAATGCACTGTTATAAAAACACATTAGTTTACATTTAGATGCATTTTATTTGTATTGTATAATATAAGAATTTCTGCATATTAATATTTTCATCATAATCAATGAAGAAAATAAAAAAAATTTATTTGATTATGGTAAGGTTCATACATACATATAAATAAATAAATATACAAATGTATGTATATACATTTACTTTAATATAGAATACATTTTTAATGAGTAAACTTTTAAGTTAAAAGCAATGATAAAACATTATAATATTTGAAATTTTAAAATAAGTTTTCTCTCATTATCATTTAGCACTTGGTAGGGGAAGGCGGAAAGTTGATTAGTGTTGTTAAACAGATGCTCAAATTTGACGTATGCGTAAAAGCTTTTCTTTTATTTAGTTGTATTTTTTACTTTCATATATTATAATAAGTTTTGTTCAAAGCTTAATTAATGCGTGTATGTAGCGTGCTATAAATAATATATTTATCTTTATAAATTAACTGTTTTATATAGATCAATATTATTAAGTTATTGCAGTTCATAATATAGCTTGTATCAAAGCTGTTGGTGGTTTAAATATTGACAAAAATCTTTTTCAAAGAGCGATGCGAAATTCTAAAAAAAACGGAATGGCCATTTCAGCCTTTGAAAAGACTTTGGCCGAGCTTCTTATAATCAAATGTGTTGTGAAATGTTTGAACACAAATGATCGAGAACTGGACCTACAAAGCTTTATGCCGACTCCGAACGGCTTATGTTCTCAAGAAGCTTTTCAAAGCAGGTTTTGCTCTCTGAGGTTTGCCATTGTGTGTAGTGAGGTGACGGCCGAACAGAAAAATGAATTCAATTCTACCATGTACAAATTAATTCAATTCTACCAAATTGAAACAAAATACGAGTTTATACAACTCTTACCACGCACTTTAAACTCGCTGTTTTGAAATAAGCTATACTACGCTATCCATCATATTTTTAACTTCATACGCAATATAAGTGTTTCTGTGCTGAATTTATATGAATGACGACTGTCATTCAGCCGCGTTCTGCAAGCTGATTTGACTACTCGAAATAAGATTTGTCAGTAGCGTAGCAAAAGGGAACCGGGTGCAGCCCACCCCGGGTACAAAGCTAAAAGGGGTGAAAAATTAACAAAAAAAAGTGTTCAACATAAATCCGTTATATAACGTACAATTTTTTAATAAACATAATCTATATATTTATTCCCCTTATTCCAGAGAATCTACAAACGCTACGGCAACACTTGATATATGATTAGAAATATCTTGAGCTGTAGGTAAGCCAAAAATTATTCGATTTTTGATAACAGATATGAGCTTTAAAGTTGAAAAAATGGCAAAAAGACTTAAAACACGAACTCGCTCTAATATGAATAATTGAGACGAATGTGAATGAATGATTCCAAGTTTCACGTTTGTCAAGCATAACCACGGATGAAAAAAAACAACCTTTATATAAAAGCTTCGTATTCAAAAACTTTCGGAGTCTAATGACATGGGTATGCTAGGCAAACTTGTTTGCTGAGCTTTTTTGTTTTTAGTGTTTAAGAGTACAAGATAAAACCTTATTTCTCATTTTATGAGTAAAATACTAAAAAAACTCAACCAAGTTTGCCTAGCATAACCACGGCATAAGAGGCACCGAGTTGTAGGCTTTATGTGAACTTTTTAACGAAGAAATTTAGATAAAGCGGGAATTGATGTCAACCCAAGTTTTGTTTCTCTTTATATCATGCGCACTTCCAACAAGAATCTCGACACTAAATTTCACCATAAATAGGTACTGAGATTGCCCCATGCCACACGAGCTGACAACTTATAAAATTAAACAAAAATTTAACTGAAAGTGATTAGCTTGGACAGTTATCAATAGATTGAATTTGTTTTAGGGCGCGTTTATATTGCCGGCTGGTTGCTGTGCCGAGCCGAGTCGAGAAGGAAAGCTGGAAAACGAAGCACATACAATTATATAAAAAAGCTCAAAGTGTGTATAGTGCCAGTCGAGCAGGCAACTTAAAGCGACTTGGAGCTAGTATTCAGAGTGTCGATTGTTGCTTTTTCGCTCACTTGCACGGTTTGCATATGTTTTGTTTTATTTTAAACGTTGCTTACTTATTATTTTTATGAAATAACATAAAAAAGAAAAAAAAAACAACAAGGAAAACTTTAATAAAATATATACATTAGGGCGGATCAAATTTTTTGACGGCAAAGATTATAGAAAAAAAAATCTACGGAATATTCTAAGAAGCTATACCGAAGGAGCCATGGGTCTTAAATCAATATCGAGCTGTCGGAAATTTCGTTTAAGTTTGGCAGACGGGAAAACGCTAAGTTCACATTTAAATATGATTAAAAAATTATTAGATTTTTAATAAAAACTTATGGATATTTATTTTTTCCTAAGGTAATGTGTGGCAATTAATAATTAAATCAAAATTAATGTTTGTTAACTATAAAATTATTAAAAATAGTTAAGTTTTTCTTTTCTATTATATTTTTAGTTTCATAAAAATAAATTTGAATAATAAGCATTTTTTAAAAATAGATTCCTCGTACCCAAAAACCGCCATGGCATGTTTAAATGAAAAAATTCATAATTTTTTAATCACATTTGCATCTGAATCTACTATTTTGTAACGTTTGCCTCACTTCCAAACTTAAAAGAAATTTCCAGCAGCTCGATATTGAATTTAGACCCATAGTTCTTTTAGCAAAGTTTCTTAGAATTTGCCATAGATTCTAATTTTGCTATACTCTTTGTCCATTTTTTTTTCTGTCAAACAAATTGACCCGGTCTAATATACATATAGTATGCTTTGAATTCATATACGTAATTGTTTATAATATAACACTTTTATTGACATACATCTATATATATATTTAAATACTTTTTTCAACATATTTTTCGTAATATAGTAAGATGGAAGTGAAGCTCATTTTTTTTTTTGTGTGAGGGGGCAACACTGGACAAATTAAAGCCTACACCAGAGGCGATTTTGTTTTCTTTGTGTTTTTACATACTTATGCTTAATTGCGTTACTTATTGATATTGCTTCTCATAGTTAATAAGCTGCTCTACCACGTTTTTTATAGGTCTGACTTCATCATCACTTGTCTGCATAAATTGTGCTTCCGTTTTGCCGGATGCCTCATCAGCTGCATATCCGGGTTGCGACGCAGTGGTGCTGGTAGTTTTTGTCAATGTGCCATCTTTTTGGACAGTTGTTGTTGTCGTTGTAGTTGTAGTTTTTACTGCCGCATCGCCACTACTCTGTGAATCGTTGCCATTTTCTTTTTGGGTCAATGTTATTACTTTTGATGTAGTCGTTGCCGTCGACGTCGGTTCATAATCTGCGCTCGAATTTAAGTTCTGTTCCACCAACTGCTTCATTAGATTGTCCTCCACCTGCATTTGTTTTTGCTGAAATTCATCATATTCGAGATCAGGCAACTTATGCCCACCTTTGGTAACAATGCGTGTGGTTGTTGTCACTATTTTTCCACCATCGCTAGTGAGAGAGAGAGAAAAAAAGAAAGAATAGAATAGAAGAAAATATAATAAATTTAGTTAAATTTTAAAACTACAGTAGAACTGCAATTGATGTACTAGTTTTAATTATTCGATATGCTTCAAGATCTTCGAAAAATGCTTATAATTCGAATTATAATAATTATAATTTTCACTATACAACCGTTCTTAATAACTAAACAAATTTATATGAAATATAAAATCACTTATATATGTAGGCAATATTAGAGTGTCCCTTAAAAATTTGAGTTGTTTTTTTTTCTAAAGCTTAACCCCTTAATTTGTTTGTATGATGTTAAAAGAAATGTAAATAAAATTTGGTGTACCTAGGACCACGGGAACTCGTGCCGACAAGCATCGGTACATGTCAGTACTTGGTTATATGGGAAAGAAGTGATAAGTTTTAAAAAAAAACCCAAATGACTTTTGTATTAGTGTAAATTTTGAAAAAGGTTTTATTCTAATTTTAAAATAAGCTGTCAAACATGAAAATTAGACGAAAACCTTGAAAGTTACACGTACGTGTAATTCGACCGTACGTGTTCTTTGGCTGCTAGCTGCTTGCTTTACGGGCGACAGCATTTGATTCAAAAATTCGATGGTAAAGGAAACGAGGGGACATGAGCAAATATAATGAGCATAATATAGATCATGATAACTGCAGAGTTGCCGTTTATTAAATACTTGTGTATTTATATATTTTTAGCAAAATTGTTTAGAATTGACAGGTAATGTGTAAGATGAAATTGAATTTATAATTTTTGTGGTTTCAATATTTTTTTAAACTACTGTTACTTTCATAATTACTTAAAATAAAACCGCGATTCCATAATCAATGTGTGGAAAAACGCAGCTAATTACAATTAGAGTAAGACCGTCTTGGATCAAGTTTATTAATAACAAATCTTTTAGGTAACGGTTCTTTTCTGCAACGTGTAACATATATCAATTAAATGTGAGAAGAATTTTATCAAGCGAAAGCTTTATTAGTATTCTGCAGCAGACTATGAAATTTTATCAAGCGAAAGCTTTTTTAGTATTTGTACCGCCTGTGACCAAAATTTTACCACATAAAAATCGATTTTTCTTTTGTTTTTTTGCTGAACGCATCAACTCGTAGCCTGCATCAAGGTTCATTAATATAGGTTAAGTCACTTGAGAGAAGCTCGGTCGAACTGTCAGAATGGATAAAAGGAAATCAAGAAAAAAAACCTGAATCTGTACAAATTTTAGCTAACAGCTACTTTGACAGTTGGAGCAAAGGCGGAAAAAGAGTGCTTTTCTCTCAAGTGACTTAACCTATATTAATGAACCTTGGCCTGAACAGAATGAACGGCGGCAACTGTGCTCTCCAGCGGCGGTCAACACAGAAGAGAACGACCGCATCTCCGTTGGAAGGACCAAGTAGAGGAAAACCTGACGAAACTTGGAGCTTCCAACTGGCGCCAGCCAGTTATATTCTTCCTCTCATAATTTTAAATTAAAGATTTTGACTTGATTTAAATTTTTTTGCGGGACACTTTAGGGCCTTATACAGCCTTTAATATTCAGCGTGCAAAGATAAAATGTATGCCAAAATATCAGTTATTTTGTGCATAAAAGGAATACCTAACTTTGGATTTTGTCACTTCTTTAATAAAACCACACGATAGCAAAAGCAAATAAGAAAAATTCATATTTTTGTATGAGAAAAATGCATTGATGATTCAGTTGCTGCTGACGTTCGTATGATTGTTGCTTTAGTTCGTGCCGCAATCTCGAACGCAACATCGTGTTGTTTATTAAATAAAATGAATTTCTCAGAGCTTTACAAGCAAAGCATACGTATATAAATGCTTGTGCCGCTAAGAAGCTTTCAGTCTGCTGGCAGACTCCAATCAGCTAGGGTAACGTCGCTTTGTCCGCCTGATGCCTGAGAAAATAAGATGTTGCAATATGAAGAAGCGATGCATAGTTCATTACATTACTTTATATTTGGTATTTAAAAAACGCAGCGCTACTACATATAAACCATTATATAAATCAAGAATCGTTTTACGAATATTGTTCAGTAACTGCTTGTGTTGTTGTAATTAATACGTATGTATGAAATATTTGCATGCATATATTTAAGTTTGTTTTTGTTAATCCTCAGCAATCTTAGTACAATAAATAATGCTTAAATAATACAAAAAATTATATTACTATTACGCATATACGGAGACTGGAGGCTGGCATGGTAGTTATGCTATTGTAAACTTCATTTATTTTCAAAATATAATAAATTCCAATTATTTATTCAACTATTCTATAAATAGGGGTGGTTAAATTTTAAGGGCCGATGTTGAATGTGAACCACACCTAAACGTAAAGTTTTTTTCTGCATTTCATTTGACATTTCTCAATTTCAGACTAACTCAATTTGAACCATGGAAAGATACACAATCGAGCAAAACGTTAAAGTTATTCAGGCTTATTATGAAAATGGGCGTTTAAATCAAAATGCATATTGCGCACTTCGTGATTTTTTTCGGCCAATTTATTCGTCCAAATGTGCGTACGAGTACAATCGGAAAAATCGTGCAAAAATTTGCGCAAACCTGGTCTGTAGGAGATGTGAAACACCAGTGCATGCTCGTACAGCTCGTACTGCAGAAAAGATTGCTGCTGTTCGCGATAGTGTGGCTGGAGAGCTGTCCACCTCAACTCGTCGTCGTGCCCAACAATCGCACCTCTCACTCTCGTCGTTGATGAACATTATGCATAAAGACTTGCATTTACACGCTTACAAGGTGCAATTGACTCAAGAACTAAAGCCTCTTGACCATTTCAAACGTCGTCAATGGTCAGAATGGTGGCAAGAAATGGCAACAGTGGATGATCAATTTTCGAAGAAAATCATCTTCAGTGATGAGGCACATTTTCACCTCAGTGGATTCGTCAATAAGCAGAATTGCCGCATTTGGACGAATGATAATTAAAGAGTGATTGTCGGAAAACCAATGCACCCACAAAGAGTGAATGCTTGGTGCGGTTTATGGGCTGGCGGCATCATCGGGCCGTATTTTTCCAAAATGAGGTCGGTCAGGCAGTTACTGTGAATGGTGTTCGATATCGTAAGATGTTAACGAATTTTTTATGGCCCGAACTGGAAGATATGAATGTGGACGGCATGTGGTTTCAACAGGACGGTGCCACTTGCCAGACAGCGAACAAAACAATGGCTCTTTTGCGCGACAAATTCAATGGCCGTGTTATCTGTTATCTCACGTGGTGGCGATGTCAATTGGGCGCCAAGATCATGTGAATTGACACCGTTGGACTTCTTTCTTTGGGGTTATTTGAAAGAAAAGGTGTACGTCGATAAGCCAGCAACAATTCAAGAGCTAAAGGATAATATAATTCGACATATTAACGGCATATAACCTCACTTATGCCTCAGCGTATTCGAAAATTTGGACCATCGGATGGAGGTGTGCCGCCGAGGTCGCGGCGGCCATTTGGCCGATATTTTGTTCCATATATAATTGAACCATACCAACATTTCCTAAATAATTTGTGTTTTATTCAAAAGCAACATCGGCCCTTAAAATTTAACCACCCTTTATATGTTACATATTAGAAATATATTTTGTTTGTTAAAATTTAAATTTACAATCAAATTTAAAATATATATAAGTTATTTACTGCAGGAAAAATTAAATAATAAACAAAAGATTGAATTATATTTATTTTTAACCAACATAAAAATGAACAAGAACAACATTCATCAACAAATATATCAAACAAAAATTCTACGTCCACACTTACGATACTATCGAAACTGTGTCTTTTTTTTTATAAATAAAGATTTTTTCATTACTTTTTTTTTTGCTTTAAGTAAAAATTTAAATCTTCTGTACTGCATAGACTTCAGGACTTAAATGACGATTTTTTAAAAACCTTTTGACGATTTTAGGCTAAGAGTTTCTGGCAAGCGTGGTCCCATTGGGGAAAAAAGCTTTTTACATTTGCTTAGTTTTAAAACATGTTGTCGCATGACTACATATTCGAATTAAAATTATATTGTACACATCTACTCAAAAATACCTTTCGATATAAGTTTTATATGAATATGTTGAAGTAAAATTTTTTAATTTGCGTATTAATACATAGATTTATGTATACGAACTATGATTTATTTATATAATTATAAAGTATTACTTACTCATCATAGTTGGTAACTGTTTCAGCTGTTATCGAATCCATTGGTCTCATCATACTGCTGGTGGTGCCCTGATAAAAATCTAATTAAAATTATTTTTTATAGTATCTTTTGTTGCAATGCCTTCATTAATGTTAAAATATTTAATTTTCATATTTTTGTCCATAAAATGTATATATTTATTTATGCACTTTGAGCAGAGTTGCGCGTTCAAGGCACTGTGCGTTTTTAAGTGAAATTTGGCTGTTATCCAAATATAGTGCAAGCAATTTTGAAATTAAACGAAGTACGCACTATTATTTTAAGTTTAAATTTGAACTTAAGCTTATCTAAATTTTAACAAAAACTTTTTTAGTTTTTGCTATGATAGTTTACTAGGTATGATGGTGAATATCTTTTAAAAGAATCTGGCATGAAAATCATTGAGCATGAGACTCTCGACTTTTAATAAAAAAGAAGAGAAAGCAGATAGTTATACAATTTAATAGATGCGCCAAAGCGGCAAATAGTATATATAGTGTGCTCACAATTAGTATTAGTAAATATTATGTAGACAAACAAAGAAGTGTTACGAAAAAAAAGTGTATGAATGGAAGGACCAGGACAATCACAAGGTTGATAAAGAACTATATTGAATGTACTTAAGTAAGTAGGACAAAGACAAAGACAGTGACAGTGCATGCATATATTGAAATGGTAAAGTTTACAGTTTGACGCAATGCAACGGTTGTGGAAGAAAAAAAAAAAAAAAAAATTGGGTCAAGCTCTTACAAGTTTTACTAAATGTAGATAGTACTTGTGTTCTATTTGTAGCAAAATGTATTAAAAAAAAATGGCGGAAGATGTTCGGTGAATTCACCTTAACAACGAAAAAGCTTACCAAACATGTTTGTCTAGCATAACCACGGCATAAGAAGTATGCCAAAAGTGTTACTAACATTAGGCGGATTCAGACGATAAAGCAAGCTGTGAAGTCTTGAGTGATATCCAAAAATTTTGGTTGCAAGTTAACATGTGGTCAGTCTGCTGTATCGTGTGTTCGAACCAGAGATAAAGAGATAGGAAGCTTTACGTTTTACAAGGAAATCTGAAATTTAATCTTTTTCAACTCTATTTTTTATGCAAAACTCACGAATTGTGTATATGAGTTTGTCTATCCCATGATACAATGATAAGGTAGGGCCGCTTCGCTGAATGCTCTCACGCGTCAACGAAGAGTGGATAATGAGAAGGAACATATATGTCAAAACGACGAATTTCGTAGAAATTGCAAATGAAGAAAATATTTTATGTTTTTTTTATTAAGTTTTTATATTTTTAAGTTGCAAACAGTGCGGTCGGGGGTGTTAAATTTGTGCTAATTTGAGTGAAAATATTAAAAAAAAGTGTAATAAAAACTATAAAATGTGAAAGAAGTCTTAAAATTGCAAAAAAAAACCTGTAACAGTTTTAACCTTAAAACAACTGCGAAACGTGAGCATAAAGAGATTCGCGATGAACAGCTGATTTTGACACCAATCTCGCTTTATTCTGCTTTCTACTTCATTCCTCTCCGAGTCGACAGTACCTTATAATTCTGCCATGGTTTATTCTGTTTGAGGGGAGATTCTGTGGTTTAAACATAAAATATTTTCTTCATTTGCAATTCCTAAGAAATTTTTCTTTCCCACATTCTAAAATCGAACTTTTCTATCCCTTTATCTCTCGTTCGAACCATCCAACATTTAAATTACAGCAGCATGCTGTATAGTCTGAACCCCCTCACTGAATTTTAGCGTTCTACTGAGTTAGGGCGCGTTTATGCTGAAAGCTTATTGCTGAGCCGAGCCGAAAAACACATTGGAGCAAAAGAGATGCATGACTTGATTTCTCTTCTATTGTTCCAATTAAAGCTCTTCAAAGAACCATCCAAGCACACTACTTATGTGTTGTTATTTTTTCTTATATCAACTTGTATCGGTTTCGCTCTCTAAGCATTGAGTAGGCATGGAATATTTCTCTTTTACATAACGATAGAACATGTATGAGAGAGTGAAATTATTAAGCATCAAGAATATTAGTTTGACAACATATAATATAGTAATATTGTTATCTCTACTTGGAACATCTGGATATGTGATGTCAAAAGCATAAAGAATAAAGAGCGAATTATTTTAATAAAACAATAAAAGAAACATTTTATATAAGTGTTATATAAATACATTCATGCTATAATGCATTCAAGTTTTGAATTTTTGAATTTATTTCATACAAAAATAAAAATAACAAAGGCATTTTTGTCGACAACTTGATGAAATTAAAAATTAATTAATTAAAAATTAATAAATGTGGGACAAGTTCCTTATATAAAGCTATCAATTCACAGAATCTATATCCATAGGTATAGAACTATCTGGAATATCCATTTTGAATGGATTTATCCATTTAAAAAAAAGAGTTAAAACAGTTACTCTGCTTAGTGGCGCCGATAAAAAGAAAAAAAGCTTACACTACAATGAGAGCCAGAGAAAGAGACGATACGCTCTCTGCTCAATCCAAAACATTTAAGCATAAGTTAAGCTCTACTCATTGTTGTATTTGTACCAATATTATTAAGTTCTAACTTGTTTTATCTGTTTGTACAAGTGGGATGGATGGTTCTCTGCAGACCTTTAGTTCCAATATGCTTTTCGGCTGGGCTCAGTAATAAACGTTCACTATAAACGCACCCTTATTTCTTTTTACTTTTCGGATTATGTTATAATTATTTAAGATGCAAATGCAGAGCGGACGGACAAATAATATTTTTATAATAATATTTTCTGCCGAACTTCCTGAACACGGACATTTTTGCTTTTGTGCTTGCATTGCCAACACGAAAGAGTGAATGAGAGATAAATACTATTGCTGTGGCTATCACTGCCTTATACTGTTGTCGTCGTCGTTGATCTGTCTCTTTTGCTGTGCGTTCTATACCAACAATAACTCTCTTTAATATCGAATATTACACCATTTTGTGGCTTTGAACCAGTTATAGTATGCACATTGAACCAGTTACGATTTTAGTTACTTGTTTTTGTTAACAATTATCTATCAGTTATCTAGAATTTGAATATAAAAAAAATTTTTTTTTTTTTTTAAAAAATATGTGTATAAAAAAGTGTTTGTATTGCTTGGCTTGTTTTAAATTTTTGTTTATACCTGTATCAACTGCATCCGCGTCGTCGTCTTCGCTTAGTTCGATGCCTGGCTCATGCAATGCTATATCGGAATCGCTTGAGGAATCGAAAGTTTTGTTTGTTATTTGGTTTTCAAGCGATTTTGTGCTGCTTGTTTTTGATTTCGTTGAAGCTGCTGAGGAGACTTGAAAGAATGGCGAGTCGATTGATTCGCCAGAAACGATGTTGGCTGAATTTTTGCTACCATCAGCTGCCTTATTATCGAGCGTTATAACCGTGCTCTGCACATCTGATGGCAGTATTGTTCCATCGGCAAGTCGCTGCGTTGTAACTGTTTTGCGTACAAGTATCACGCTACCATCGTTTTCGTTGAATTTTCGCTCTTCAGTTATGACAACATGTGTCTCGGAGCCATCGGCATGGCGCGCAGTACGCGTATTTTTCGATACCTGACGCTGTTGTGGTTCTATTGTGTACTCATGCAACATTGGCTGGTTTAGTTCCACGTTGTCGTTGTTTCCACTTTGTTCAAGTTCTATTGTTTGCACAATTAGATCCTTATCATAGTCAAGGCCATAACTGGAGCCTGTGGGCGAGATGACCTCTGCATTATGTGTAAGATTTGACAGATGGTCTGAGTCGATAACGTCATCGAGTATTAGCGAACTGATTTCCTTAATATTATCGGAAGCTGCCTGTGGCTGCATGCCTTTTGGAGCCGCATCAACAGCCCAATTGATGGCATCCACAGTTGGCCGTGGAATGTGCGATTTCTTGGTGATGCGTGAACCTTTTTTTATCGTTTTAGTCAGCTTGTCCAACGGTGTTGAAGCATTGATCAAATCAGCTTCTAATGGCAGCTCCAATTCAGTTTCGCTTAAGCACGTAGAAAGGATGTCCTGGTTTGGTGATAGTGGCAGTGACAGCTCACCCGATTGTTCGGTTGCCACCACTTGCTGCATTAAACGTGGCGCTGATGTTGGCACTTCTGATGGTGCCGCCTCGTCGAATTTAGCTTCAACAGTCTTTTCTAGATCTTGAAAAATTTGAAGTGCTAAATCATTGATTTCGTCATCAGGATTTGGTATTATTTCTTCGTCACAATAGCGTTTGACAATAACTGGCTTTTCTTCAGCTATAAAGCCAACTTTGCGACCGTTATTTAAGAATTCTGCCAACGCATATGATAATAATTGTTCACGATACAACAAAAGCGATGTTTTGAAAACAAATTTGGGCATCATAATGCGCGTTATAATTGCAACAAAATATTTTGATCGGCAGAATCGGCAATAATACAGGTAACAAAATTTAACCAATAAATGGAAATGTGAAAAAAACAAATGGAAAAAAACAAAAGAAGAAAAAAAACGAAATATATGATAAGCAAACATAAACATATGAACACATGACAATATAATGAGAATGATTAATAAAAAGGTGATGCATAAAAAAGCGAAAAACAGCGTTTAAGTTCGAGTTTACACTTGTCAAGAATTGACGGTCAAGTCTTGTTTATGTTCGTTATCGAGCGGATTGTAACAGAGGGGAAGGCAAAAAGCAAATTGACTGTACGTCAGTGATGACCAAACGCACACAACTTAAAACGCTTGCATGCATGTGTAACGTTAAAAGCTTATTACTGAAATAAATTTAACGTTTAAGCATTTTGAAAGCTTCCTGGATGCTTTATGTGCAAAAAACCATAATGAGTCTACACCAACCGAAATATAAGTAATTTATAGCTTTATTTAATATTTACGTTACTATTTATAAGTCAACGACAAACAAAATTTACCTAAAAAACAGAATATGTGTACATAAAATGGGATTATTATTAACTTGCAAACTACGACAACAATGTTTGTTTATGCGAAATAGCGCTGCGTTTTTGAAGTATCGAATGTAAACTAATATAAAGAACTACGCATCGCTTCTCCGTATTGAAATGCATTATTCTTTGTATGCACCAAGCAGAGTTCGTAAATACTTATCATTGAGCAGTAAAATATCCCCCACACACCGCAATACAACTCAATTAAGTGCATTTCGTTTTGTTTCTTTCATTGGAAATGAAAAACAAACGAGCGATCATTCGTTAATCTCTAATAATGAGCGAGCAAACCGTTTATTTGCATTTCTCTCTTGTTGCTGGTCATAGCATGCGCTTTTGAAGAGCATAAGCCCATATGTGAGCTCGTTCTATTTTTTTTCCTCACTTAGATTATTTGAAACTAATAAACTCTTTAATGATAGTTGTATGCCATGAGTGCTGAGTGAGTTTTATTTTGATGTCATAATTTTTTTATCATTCGTCTATATTGGAGTTTGTTTGTTTTCTGTTTGTTTCTATTGAAATTTGTGTGTATAAACTTGTTCGCGTGTTTTATTAAATCAAAGCCAATATTGTTGTTCGTGTGAAAAACGAGAAGATTTTTAAATATTGACAAAACCAAATATTTATCGTTTTGTAATGTTATTTAAAAAACATTTTCATTTTGTTGACGTTAAATTTTAAAGAATTTTACTTTTTTATTTTTAATTTAATGAATAAATGAATTTTAGTTTATTTCTGCAAATGTGTTTTTTCTATTATATAAAGAAACATTTTTGGATAACGTATGCGTTTCATTTCACTTAATAGCTAATAACAAATTATCTTCAATTCAAATATTTTTCAGCTCAAATAAATAGCACATCATTTGCAGAACTCGGGGAATGAAAACACTGACGAGTTGCTCTGAAAAGATTATTTATTGCGTCTATTTTTATAAATGTTAACTCGAAAGAGAGCGAGAGCGAATTTTGAGTGCTCTACGCACTCTGGTATCAAGTGAATAAAGCGACGCTACTGCCGTGGTAATGATAGGTAAACATGTTTGGAGAGCTTTTTTGTTGTTAATGTTTTACGCATAAAATGATAAATAAGCTTTTCTGCTCAACAAAAACAGCTCACAAAACATGTTTGCCATCACCACGGCTTACTTAAACTAGTTGAAGTCTGCCTGCAGACTGAAAGCTTTTTAGCAGCGCAAGCATTTATATATGTATGCATTGCTTGTAAAGCTCTTCGCTCGCGAGGCAGATATGATCGGCACTGCTGTAACTTAATTTTTTGGAAATTTGCTTTATAGTTGATGTGTGTAACTGTCAGCGTCATGTTTAAAAGGGATTAAAAAAAAAATCCGTCAGTTCTTGACAAATGTAAACCGGGTCTAAGCAATCAAACGCAAGTATTTTGGAAACAAAAATATGCAGTTGGCCCTAGTGGAAATTCTTAAGCTGCTGAAATAGAGAGTGATATCGGTTTTATATATATAAAAAAAAAACATGAAATGAGTGGAATGCAGAATTGCGGATGCAGAAGATTGTTTGAAGTGGACACTAAGGAGCAATTATAATTTATACAATTTATACAATCAATTAAATTTAGAATATTAATATAGTTCGAAGTTTCCAAATTTCATGAAAGCCTGTACCCTAAATACCGGAAAGTTATTTACATAACTTATTTCGATAAATAAATAGTATAATACTTAAAACTAACATTATCTTAGGCGCAATAGCTAACAACCCAGTCGCTCGGCTGTTGGCAGCATATCTTTTTGGACATGTCATCTCTCAAGCCTTGACAGTTATGCCCTTTCCCATACCACAAAAAATTCAGCGAAGAGATTGACTGTTAATACTGTCAAATGTTTCGTGAACATTTTTTCTATCACGCGACAAATTACACAAACAACAATGTGTATTTGCGGTGGAGTTCTCTCTGGTTTGAGGCACTGACACTGCGAGTGTCGCATCGTATAATGTTCAATTTATTTTCGTTCGCGACAATTTTTGTTTCATATTGAAGTGTCATCGTGCGTGAGTACATTAAAATTGAAGTTAAAAGAAAATATTGAAAAATAAGTAATAAAACAACAACTAAATTTAAATAAAAAAGGAGACAAAATAATTTCATATAAATGACAACAAAGTGTGGTGTGGTGGGGTGTTGTGTTTTTTGCTCCTTGCGGCAAGGGAATTCGTATGCCCATTAGGACAGGGGAATTATAAAGCCCGCGGTAATGCACGTGGGGTCCGTTCGCCTCTGTCAATGATAATGCAAAATAAGTTGTGAGTGGATAGGCGAAGGGCATGCTACTACCACTGAGGGTATGTGAATTCGCATACCAAGCAGTAGGTCAACCGAACTACAGGGTTACGCACATTTATACGAATGTGTGTATGAATTCCTATTTCCTCTATAGCTTTTGCTTGCGAGCTTGCACTTTGTGAGTTCACTGAGCTAAAACATTTACGTGCACGTATTTGACGGAAATTCGCTCTTGCTCATACATAAGCGTGAGCGTAATTTTATTTACACACTTTCCTGGTACAATGAAATAAGGTATATGCGATTTTTTCACCCCTTTTTTAAAAATATTTTCGCTACTCTTGTCACCATTTACTTTACTACAGTGCGCCTCTATCTATCAATATTTTTTGAAAACTGTAGCAAAATTTGTAATGCAGTGGTTACGCTAGGCAAACATGTTTGTTGAGCTTTTTTGTTGTTAGTGTTTTACGCATAAAATGAGAAATATGCTTTTCTCCCTTATGCGTAAGACACTGACAACAAAAGAGCTCACCAAACATGTTTGCCTAGCATAACCTTGGCATAAGGGTGTTGTAATTTCTTTAAAAATGTTCAGTGTATATTAAATGAATATAAAGAAAAAACTAAATTAAAATGTTTCTCTATCGCTATAATTCAAAATTTATGTGTGCACTTTCTTTTCAATACAGCCCCTAAATAAAAAAAGTTAGAAAAAACTAGTATCTGCTTGCATTTGACTAAACTTTATTAGGCTTTGGTCAAAGATCATAAAATATAAAGATGCGCCACCGCCATACAAGCGAATGGCACAGTAAAATTTGAATCTGGATTTATCATAGCTCCACTTTAAGGCTTTCAGAGAGTCAGCGAGCGAATGAGTTAAAGCAGTGTCGGACATCTTTGCACACTTGCGATTGTGTTAGTGCAGTAAAATATGTATTCAACGCACGTACAGAACTATCAAAACTTGAGAGTTCTTTGAATACATGACGAATAGTTGCGAGATTTTGCGCTAGATAAAATTTCATGTTCAGAAGTTCTTAAGAGTAAAACTATTTTTTTTTAGAAAATAACAGCATGGCGCCATGGTGTGTCGTGTAGTGGTGTGTTAAGAGGTAATGCAGAAAAAATTATGAATGGTAATGGATAATGGTAATGGTATGAATGGTAAATTATAATAGTTTGCATGGCCAATATTAAGTAATTTTAGAGGATGCGAGAAAGAAATGATTTAAGAGCGGCACGTTCACATAATATTTCACTATTCGACTGCCTTTTTACAATACATGTCCGTCTGCATGTACTATTTGTACTTCACATTATGTAATCTATGCTTCAAATTATCAGTCAGTCGATCTGTTTGATTTTGATTGTCCGTCCACTACACATCTAATTAATTTTGCAATAGAGATGAAAGCACAAAAAAAAATCACCCTATGGCTCATAAGATTTCTGCAAAAAGCGCTTTAGCACTACTTTGTTTTCAGTGTGAGCATTAAAGCGCTCATTAATATGTACCCAAGATAAGAGTATAGGTGTGCAAAGCTGCTCGTCATTGAATTAAAGTTTTTGAGAGCTGGAGAAAAATAAGCAACACTGTGAGCATAATATTGAAAAGCAATTAAGAGAGCATATGTCAAGTTTTGATGTACGAAACATCTCAGAAAACGATTTAGCTGCAACGAAAAGGTAGCGAAATTTACTCGCGTTTTAATTTAAATTAAAGTTATATTATCACTTCTTTTTGTTGGAAAAATTTCAAGAAAATAATATTCGAAAGCGTATATAATGACAAAATGTGGGTATTTCTTGCGTGCTGGCTTTGACACACGCATTTTACATGGTCATATTTCTAGTGTACATTATTATAATATTGATTACATTAACAGATCTATTCTGCGCGTTATCGGTAATAGTAATCTTGTTACCGAAATTTGTTACCGGTCTTAGTATTTGGTATTCTGTACACTCGGTAACACGCTTTCAAAAGCCGTAAGCTCGTTTAAGAACAAATGACACTCTTTCCATGCATCTAACTGTTTTGCTTGTTACCACCTAAGGAGATGGTAACAATATTCACTGGTAACGCTTGCTTGTAGAATACCAAAAGGATGTAAATGTTACCAAAAGGTGAGTTTCTTTGGTAATAAGATTAACGGATTAACGTTACCGCGACAGAATCGATCTGTAATTGAAGCGTAGTAACCAATTAAGCTGTCAGCGATATTTTTAAACCTTTTTTTGCGGTTTAAACTTTGTACTCTCAGTTCGTACTCTCAGTGGCGGATCTGGAAACTGAACAGAATGAAATTAATAATTTTTTTTTTTTTTATATACTTTCTATGGTATATTAAAAAAACAACTAGCACACCATGCAAATCGATAAAAAGTATTTTTGTACCCCAACGCGTACTGCGTAAGGGGTATATTAACTTTGTCATTCCGTTTGTAACGCCAAGAAGGAGGGGTGGCAGGTATAAAAAGATATATATATTTTTGATCAGCATCACCTCCTAAGTCGATTTCCGTGTGTCCGTCTGTCTGTCCGTCTATCGACACGATTACAGCCGCAATTTTAAAGCTATCGCGATGAAATTAAAAAAATAAGACTATTTTTAAAAAAGGAAGATCAAGTTCGAAAATGGGCCAAATCGGATGAAAACCACACCTACCTCCCATACAAAGTGACTTTATATTAACCGTAAAATGTCTTTAAAATCCACAAAAATTAAAGAAATGCCTTGACACGTAAGCTTTGCTCTTCAATCTTAATCATGGCTATGAAATTTGGAAAAATCGGATGAAAACCACGCCTACCTCCCATCAAAATCTGCAAAAACTAAAGCTAAAGACTTCGAATATACTCCAATATGGAAGCGGGGGGGGGGGGGGGGGTATTTTAGCTTCGGTACCCTGCCGAAGCTTCATCCTTACTAGTTTTCTTTTTACTTTAAATTAATGTATCAATAATAAGACACAGGATGCCTCTGTCCACTTATAAGAAAGAGAAGTATCTGTAATCTGTTATCTGAAAATTTAAATAATTTTAAATCCGCAAAATCTCTTTCTGATTTCCTGCAATGTGACGAAATGCCTTATTGCGCTTTTTCAAAAGTAGTAACTATGAAGTCAGGGTACAAATGCAAAGCTGGATACATATAATTCAAACCTGTTTATCAACTCCAAAAACATATAACTCAAAATCGTTAATCAGTATCCTTAGCTGTTGGTCAATATAAAAAATAGTCAATGTCAATTCAATTTAATATACGTCGCATAAAATAAGGAAACCGAGCTCATTTGCTGTCGAAATCATAATGAAAACAATGCAAACAAATAAAAACTTTTGTTTCTGTGAAGCTGGGATTACTACTGGATGGTTAAAACAACATCAACGGAAAAAACAAATACAACACAAAAACTTGCTAGCTATGGGAAATCATACAGAAAAATCATCAGAAAAGCGAAAGAGCATTGCAGAAAGAAAGTGCAGACAAAGTTTGAATACTTTTCTCACAAGCAAGAATTTAAAGATTTTTCGCATGGCACTCACTAAAGCTTTCGTATTGATGTGAAAAATATTTGTTACTTTATACTTTATAATGTTTATACTTTAAAGTATAATGTTTATACTTTATAATGTTCTACGTGGCTCATCCATATATTATATGAACTTAGTTTTGAGACAGCTCCTTGCAAGATTGATTAATATAGGTTGAGTCACTTGAGAGCAGCTAAGTCGAACTGTCAGAACGGATGAAAGGAAATTAAGAAAAAAACCTGAATCACACAATTTTTGGTTAACAGCTACTTTGACAGTTTGAACTGTCGAACAAAGACGAAAAAGAGTGCTTTTCTCTAAGTGACTTAACCTTTGGCTCTTTACCTCAACAGTTTAGGTCGCTAAAAGAAATAATAAAAAAAAAAAAATCTAGAAACACTTATCACTTTCAGGTTCCGGAAGCACTACCGTTCATTAATATTATATAATCAAAATAAAAATATCAAGGCTTGACGTTAAACAAACCTGATGAAATGAGATAATTTTTTGGCTGTCGCTTTGCAAATTAGAAATAGATTAAAGTGGGCTATAGCAACAATTACTGCCAAATAAATGTTGACAAAAGTCATAATTTTGACTGCTACTGTTGCATTAAATGTGTTCAATCAGGTTTAAATGGTTTTCGAAGAAACTTGAAATTGCTGCTAGGAAAATATTTTTCTTAACAAGCGCATTTAACAAAGTTTTTGACTAATGTTCTTACTAAGTAAGGTATGAAAATTTCATAAATCAATCAATTTCAAAATCATGAATAAACTATTTACAATAAGTTAAAACTTACAAAGTGTTATGAATGACCTCAAAAACAGTAGAGCGTCTCGGCTAAGCACATAGCTGCATATATATTAATTATATATATATATATATTCTTTTTAATTAAATTCGTCGAAAGTTTGCTTATAAAAAAAGCTACCGACTTTGTTCGTTGATCAATGCAATACTTCATTTTTTTGTTTCGTTAACAGTTTTAGGGTATATTAAGTGTAGTTAAACACATGTTTTTCAGTGCCATTTTACTTTCTAGTGATTTAAACTAGCTTACCATCGTCTCTTATTTTTTGTTGCGCATCTTCGATAACCTTTTTTGTGTGTTCCTCAGCAATAGGCCGTATAACGGCAGCTAGATCTTCATCATAAATATTTATATTTTTGTTAGTCTCAATAGGAGTGGGTGGTGGTGTAGCGCACTTGACGGCGATAGCATCATCGGTTATTGAATCTTGATCTAAGTCCACTGTTGTGTTTGGCCTTTGCGCGCCACTTGTAAGATGATCACCGACTGTGATGAAAAAAAAAACAAAATTTAACGAAAATTCTTTAGTATTTTTTGGTTTTTTATTAAATATTGTTTTATATAAACTAATAACGCCAATGGCCGAAATTCGACTTTATTAAAATAGATATTTCTTTAGTTTTTTTTTTTTTGCTAAGCGCATCAGAATGAACAGACGGAACGGTCTATCTAAATTTAAGATATCCCTATAAGTGTGCACGATTTAAATTTTGTGCCACTTTTGAAGAATGTTCTGAAATTTGACACCTTTGAAATTTGATTAACACTTAATCGGAACATGTCTACTTTAGAATGCAATAAAAATATGCACTTTTGTTAGGGCACCCTGTGTTTTGTTTTGTCCAGTAACGCTGCTCGAGTGTGCCCGAAAAATAGGAAAGAAAAAAACACATACACACAGCTCTGTTGAAGCTTTTGGCTTTTTTTGCACTCTCTCATTCTACTCTCTCACAGCAACACTTTTGTACAGAGCCAGCGAATATAAATTTAATAAGGGCAAAACACATTGCAGGCATCGCGCATCAAGCATCGCCGCAAGGCTTTGACATTTCAGTTGAATACACGAATGCTTACGGGGCAACACACATTATACTTCCAGGCATGTAGGCATCGCATGCTT
Organism: Coremacera marginata; assembly: GCA_914767935.1. Classification (NCBI taxonomy): domain Eukaryota; kingdom Metazoa; phylum Arthropoda; class Insecta; order Diptera; family Sciomyzidae; genus Coremacera; species Coremacera marginata. Next base: position 5,237,509 of record OU612048.1, read on the forward strand.
GATGCCTGGAGTAGGCAACTTTTCAACTTTTTTCAAGCTTTGAGGCATTGACAGCTAGAAAACAGCTGATTGTGAAAACGTTTTTTAGAAAATATTTCAATTAAAATTTAAAAAATGTCGGAATTCGAAGAGCTGCTCATAAATGATATAGATAAATTCCAATGCATATTCGACAAAAAGAACTGGGGATTTAAAAACAAACTGCAGCGGGAAAAAGCTTGCGCTGTAATAGAGTTTCAGTTGAAGCTTTGGGCTTTTTTTTCCATCTCGCATTCTACTCTCTCACAGCAACACTGTTGTATAGAGACAGAGAATATAAATTAAATAGAATTTGCATCAACTCTGCTAAATATCTGGCATGTGTTAATAAAGGTTAACAGAGTTTTTATTCTTCGCGTTTTTAGACGAAAATAACTCTGTTCATACTTGCCAGAGATTTAACAGCGTTGATGCAATATTTTCTATCAAATACGCAAAAAAAAGTTTGTGATCTCCTTTTACTTTCGTTAACTTCAACATATAAACACAAACCTTATAACGATGGAAAGGTATTTTCGAGTAGATGTGCACAATATAATTTTAATACGAATATGTTATTATTAAGATAGGTAAAACCAAGGTATATTTAACATGGTAGTGTCGTCTGGCAGAGCTCGGTGCAGCAGCTTTTAAGCACATAGTATATTATAATTTGCAAGTTTTGTTCATGATACAATAATAAGGTAGTGAAAGAAGATTCACCACACCGACCTCTAATTTCAAATTAATAAGATATAGTGCTGCCGTGGGTTAAAAAATATCCACGAAAAATCTATGATTTTTCCTTGAACCGTCTGAAAATAGAATTTTCATTGATTTGTGGGCGGTAAAAGAGGGCGTGGGAATCCATTTTTGGTACCATTGCAAAGCAAATTTTAGTCTCATACAATTGAAACAGTTGGAAATATTGCATTTTTATTGATTTGTGGGCGGTAAAATGGGGCGTGGTTAAAACTAAGTATGCAATAACCTAATCTAGGTTGCGAGTAATACACGTTTTAAGTTTAAGCGAAATCCGTTCAGCCGCTTAGATTTGTATAAAAATCAAACAAACAAACAAAAAATGATTTTTTATTAATATAGATTTGAAAATATTTAATAATGTCAAAATAAAGTTCTGCCATATGTCATATAACATGAAACAAAGATAATTTAAGTGTTTTTAAAGTTCCAACAGATTAAATTAAAACACTTCAAATATGGAATAAAAGCACTATGTCAATTTTCAAAGACAATTTTTGATTTATGTTTAACTGTTTTTCTGTCAGACGGCAATAAAAAAATTATGTATTACATTTAAAGTGGAAATTAACATACAAATTTTTAATATTAAATTAAGAACACAAAAAGCTAAAAAAAAAACCTAATGGGCAATAACATTTTACTGAAAACAGAGCTTTAAAATTACAAAACAACCATTTATTTCATTGCAAAAACATTTGTCCAAATTTATCCCAATTATCCTACACATAGTTTCCATTCATATTATTTGTCCTACATTTATCAATAATACAGAAAAGTGGCAATGCTTAAATACATTTTGACATTCGAGGTCGGTGAATCTCCTTAACCTACCTTATAATTGTATCATGGTTTTGTTATTTGCTTTGCTTTTATTAGTAACAACCTGCTTTTGACAGGTGCTGTACCCCCCACAAAAGAGAACTTTAAACCATTACCTCTACCTTGCTTGTCTTATTATACCATGGGTAAAACAAAGCAAATGTAAAAGCTTTTTTTCTCCAATGAGGCAATGAGAAACCAAAAACATAATAAATAGCTACACAGCTCTGTTGAACATCGTTGCTATAGTATGCACGAGCAAGAGTAGAATGCGAGAGTGACGCAGACACTTTAAGAGCTGTGTATCATTATTGTTGTTGTTGCTTTCTCTTAATTTCTATCTCTTCGAACACACCGATAGCCTGAAAAGAATGAATGTGCCACCGCGTCAATGTCAAAAAAACTGTTAAACTGCTGATTGCTTCATATAATACATGCAAAGACATTTACAATTTTTTATTTTGTTCAATTTTTGTGATTTATTTCGAGATAACGCTGCGACAGAGAGAGCCGCTGACGTCGTTTATTCTGGTTAGGCTGATCGCACTCTCTTCTCAGTACCCATAATTGTCAAAACCAGCCAATTTTGCGAATGACTACGAAAGAAAAACGGATGATAATAGAGAGCACTTGCAGATTTTTTTATGAGCTGTCAACTTCGATTTGACAGCTATGGGTACTCGCTCTCTCCATTGCGACAACCTTATAAATCAACCTTTGGTTATAGGTTGGTTTGTTAAGCAAAAAAAAAAAAAAAAGAAGAAAAATCAAAGCTTTGCATTTTGGTATGTGTTGTCTTTAAGGCGTTTAAAAAGGAATTTAAACTTTTTTATTCACGTATTACTATTTAGATTTAAAATGATTATGTTACTTTATATAAAGTGTTCTTTTATTGCTTTATTGAAATAATTCGCTCTTAATTCTTTATGTTTTTGACGTCACATATCCAGATGTTCCAAGTAGAGATAACAATATTACCGATATATCTGTTTGTTGCGTATGTTCTCAAACTAGTATTCTTGAAGCTTAATAATTTCACTCTTTCATACATGTTCTATCGTTATGTAAAAGATAAATATTCCATGCATACTCAATGCTTAGAGAGCGAAACCGATACAAGTTGATATAAGAAAAAATAACACATAACTAGAATACTTGGATGGTTCTTTGCAGAGCTTTAATGCATACTTGTCTGTGAGCCCGAGAGAGCGCGGCAGCTCTGCTTCAATTTTTTTTTTGTACGTAAAACATTTTCGTGAGAAAGTTGCGCATCGAGGTTTTGCCTTTATGAATGCTTATCGTCAACTGACATGCTTTGTGCTGAGAAAACGATCTTAATGTGCGGCAGAATGCCATTGCTCGTTCATCGTTTGTACGTTTCACGAAGTTGCTTATAGCGTAGCATGATACAATTATAATCGCTACTTATAGTACTTGTAATTATTCTAACATGTGTAAGCTTTGCACTGCAAAAAAAGTGTGTTGCTCAGCGTAAAACTTTCATATAAAAATGGCAGCGTAGGTTTTTTTTTTTTCAATACGTGTGGAGAAAATGCGTATCGACATTCTACCCTCATGAATTTTCAAACCACGCTAAAAGCTCTAGCAGCCTACGTGTACTAAAATACGTGTGGTGGCAGCGAAAGCTTTTGACCTATGCTGCCGCGAGATGCCGAGCATTGTTCCAAAAGCAATAGATTTCAGCATCAATTTTAGTACATTTCGTTGAAAATTTACTACATACAGGAGTAGAATCGCTGTTAAGGGAGCAGATCTGAGAGAGCAAGACGTGAACACTATTACAAGTCAATTTTACAACACCAAAGCTATAATTCTGGCCCAACTCTTAGTGATTTTTTCTTGCCGACACGACAACGACGTGATTCTGGTCAGACAGTTAATATATAAAATTAGTTTCAATCACGATCTAAAATTTGCTTGGCGGCAATTACATCAAAATTGTACTTACCTTGTTCACCATTTTCCGGTAGATTGCTGCTCACAATGCTTCTTGTGTGCTCATCCTGTTTTCCTTGTAATGATTCAGGTTGCGTGTCGATAGCTTCTTTAACTTGCTCTGGCTGTTGTTCAGCGGTTTGTTCACGTTTTGTGTCATTTAGTACTGAAGAATCATGTTTTGCTGTAGGTGCCAACTTATCTGCAATCGTTGTAGTTGTTGTTATAGAACCATTCACTGTTACTGCTGTATCATTCAAATCATCTAGGAGGTCCTCCGAACCAGACTGATCTAGTTGCAATTTAGCCATAGCTTGCTCCATGTCATCTGTCACCAATTCGAGATTGAAAATGCATTTATCAACAATATCACTGCGTCCGATCGCGTGCAACGCCTGTTCCAGCACATTGCCAGTCGCTTGTGGGCCTTGCTGGCGCAACCAGAGGCGTAACATGACCATGGCCTGCTGTGATGGCCGATCAATGTATTCAACTGTGATCAGTTCAATATCTTCCTTTGGCACATTCAGCTCTTTGGCCAATTGCACCCAATCGCCCTCCAGCAAATTGCAAATATCTGAGAGCCGAATGTCTGCCTTGTGTATTTTGTCACCTGCATGCGCAGTAGAGAACGTGTGCAGCGCAGCTGTCTCCTTGGATTTGTAGCCTGCATTGATTAGATCGCGGTAATTTACTCCATGATCTATGGGTACGTTGCTAAGACTTCGCTGACTGCCGTTGTGTCGTGCACTGTCTTCGATTATTTCGCGACCTTCCAATGTTACGTTAAGTGCACAGATAGGTTGCTGCGGTGCTTCACCCTTGCCAGCCTTGGGCTCACTCATAAAACTAACACGCCCAAACGGCTCCTCCTGGTCCTTGACATACACCACAAATGAAAGACGATTCTCACGGAATGCCTGGAACTTCATGCTAAGCTGCTCCCCAGACTTTAACACAGGCACCAGATTACCGGCTAGCTCTAGATAAATATCCTGATCCTCGAGCACCTCAACATCGCGACTCTTGGCAACTTCGGTAAAAAATTCCTGTTGCTCAAGTGTTTTGTCCTCCTTGTCGTCTGTCATGCAGAAAACAGAAAGTTTTGCCTCATTGCTGGAGATGCGCTTGGCAAAGACTACGAATTTGACCATGAACGGCACCTGTGCCATGTAAGAATAGAGCTCAGTGGCCATACGGCTGGCATCGGCTATATTACGACAATCCATGAGCCAAAAGCGTGCTGATACCGTTGTTGTAAAGCTGACGCTGTCTTTGACAAATGCCAGCGGTGTCGAGCCTGTGACGTCCTCCCATATAGCACGATTTTGACCTCCAGTTATTGAGCATAACAACCGCAGTGTCGGTGCATTGCCAGCATATTGCGAATTGACCATGCCTTGTGTGTAGGCCTTCGGAGCGGGTATGCTTAACGTAATTGCCTTGTGAAACTTGCGGCGACGTGGTTCCACCGTTACCACAGGTGATACGGCTACACCCTGACCGAGCAATTTACAACAGCCATTCAAATCGACTGGCTGCGCCTGAAGGCCGACGCGTATTTTCTTTGTGAGCGCATGCGGCGGGAATATCGCCTGTACATGCGGCACAGCCTGTGACGATACGGTGCCACCATCGGGACCGATGGCATGCACCTCCTGCCGAATGCGCGACACTACGGCAAAGAAGTGCGGAAAATTTCGCGTTACAATTCGTATGATGCGGTTAGTATGCAGGTCTTCTAAAGGATTTAATTCGCCCGAATCGAAAGTTTCGTTTAGCACATCTCGCACCGCTTCGTCGCTATCATTGAGAGTGTGTTCGCGCCAGCTTTCACCGTTATCTGAGCGTAAAATGATGATTTCACGTTCCTTGTCGCGCAGCGAGCCAAAATGTGGTACCTCCAAGATAACGGGGCTGCATATTGAAAAAAAAATTAGATATCGATACGTCACAGTTGTCACAAAACTTACCCTAGAAATTTGGCCTCAACTGGTGATAGTTCCATGATGCGGCTCACCAGAGCCTCACCCTCCATCAGTGGCGGCGGATTCGGTACTCGCTGTGGTTTCACGTAACGGCATGTAATGCGCGTCGGCTGAGCGCATGATTTAGGCGGCACAATAACGCGAACGCCGCTATGACGACAACCACGCATGGCACCGCCGCGCGCATCAACCAGAAATGAAACTAAAAAGCTGTGAAAAAGAAAAGTTAATTGAAATTAAACTAAACTAATTGATATATAAATATATACATATATGAAGAGCAAAAACACAATATTAAATAAAAAACAAAATTTAATTGAGGTTATGAAAATGTAACTTTTTTACACATTTAATATTTGCAGCATATTAGAAAGCATAATAAAATTCATAGTGTAAGTTTAAGCGACGATTTCGTCAGTCAGGCGTTAGTTTTCATACAAAAGTTAAAATATTTAGTAATGTGCAACATTTAAAAGCGGCATTAGTATAAACATATTTTTGACCACATATCATGTGTTAAAAATGTCTTTTAAAGAACTGTGGAAAAATAATGAAATATGCACTTACAATATCGCTACTGAAAGGACGCACTGGAGCTTGTCTATGATTACAATATCATTAATATCAACTTTAATAGAAACTAGTATCGCTTTAATAGAAACTAGTAAATATTTTACAAACTCGAATTTACGCAGTTTTTTTTTTTGGGTTTCAAAAAAGCTGTCAACTCGTTCGATCAGCTGTTAATTTGCAAGTTTCTACTAGTTTTTTTCTACTTTGTGACATTTCTTTTCTCAATTCTTGTTTTACCCTCTCCCTGCAAGTAAAGTACGTGAACAAACTTAACGTGTTTGCGTGTGTTATATGATGCAAGCCGCAGTTTAAGTTTTTTGTCGCTGACGCGGTAGCAAGTTCATCTGTTCAGGCTATCTGTGTGTTCAAAAAGAGAGAAATTAAGAGAAAGCAACAACAACAATAAAGATGCACACCTCTTTTAAAGTGTCTGCGTCACTCTCGCATTTTACTCTTGCTCGTGTATGCTACAGCAACGATGTATCTTGTTGTTGGTTTCTCATTGTTCATTGGGACAAAAATAGTTTTACATTTGCTTAGTTTTACCCAAGGTTGATTTATAAGGTTGTCGCAAGGGAGAGAGCGAGTGCCCATAATTGTCAAATCGAAGTTGACATCTCATAGAAAATCTGCAAGTGCTCTCTATTATCATCCGTTTTTCTTTCGTAGTCATTCGCAAAATTGGCTGGTTTTGACAATTATGGGTACTGAGAAGAGAGTGCGATCAGCCCTGCGACAACCTTATAAATCAACCTTGGTTTTACTATTACAATACAATATACAATATTCGAATATTGTACAAATCTACTCGAAAATACCTTTCCATCGATATAAGTTTTATGTGAATATGTTGAAGTAAAAGCAGGTAAAAAGGGCTCATAAATTTTTTTGTTTGCGTATTAATATATAGATGCCAAAAATGTTAGGTTAAGTTTAAACAGCCTTTAAACCAGTGGTTGGCATTCGTACACAACCGCAAACGTGGCGTATGTATTTCAGCTTTTTGTAAGTTTTGCACTGTTAAAAAATTGTATTGCGCAACGTAAATCTTTCATATAAACATGGCAGCGTGCGTGTTTTTCAATACGATTGTAGAAAATGCATATCGACAACATTCTCTCATAAATTTTCAAGCTACACTGAAAGCTCTAGCAGCGTACGTGTGCTTAATAGCTTAGCACATTGAAGAGGGCTGCAACGACAACCTGTCAAATTAGGAATGATTCTATGTCGACGACAAAACACTGCGTCAATAGACCAGTTTCTCTCCATAAGAAATACATTGAAAACATTTTGACAGATGTTGCATGTGTAACGTTTAAAGCTTCTCACTGAAAGAAATGGAACGTTAAAGCATTTTGAAGCTTTCTGAAAGTCTTATGTACAAAAATAATAACAAATAGATTATTTTTTATTATATACAGGGTGTCCCGCAACTGTGTGCAACTATTTACGGAGGTGAAAGGTTATGTCGATCTGAGCAAAAAATCTTATGGGGCAATACAATCACCTTTCACAAGGTATATCAACAAACCCCACCGACTTAACCATTACCGAGCTGTGCTCGTGTGAAGATGAAATCAATCGGTTGAAACTACTAAATTTTAACTTTAAGTGCAAGTTTCTCAGAATTTTGCGTAATAAATTAAATTTTTTTTAAGACCAGTTTTGTAATTTATTCAATTCTTTTTTCAATGACATATTCCAAAAATAAAAATGTTGGCTGTACTAAAAAAATTATACTTATTAGAAAACAATGATATCTTCTGCATAACTTATTGCAATGAGATTGTATATCATCATATTCTAATAAGTATAACTTTTTTAGAACAGACAACTTTTTTTGTTTTTTTCTTTTCGGTGTACAAACACAACGTAATTCTATTGAAATCCAGCGAACAAAACCGACGTAACACTGCCAGCTATGAGTCTGCCTGCAGACTGGAAGCTTTTTGGCAGCGGAAGAATTTATATACGAATACATTTTTGAAAAAGCTCTTAGCTCGCGAGCTAATTATGTTCATAGCTGTCTAGGCTATAAAAAAGTGTGACAGCAGAGAAAGCTCTTTACCTACGCTGCCACGAGTGCCTAGCACTAATTTAAACGCAAATTTCGACGTTTAAGTAACACGAAGACTTTAAGCAAATGTGAAAAATATTTATATTAATAAATCACGTTTTCGTGTTTAAGTGCTGTTTAAAGTTGGTTAAATTTCAGATTGATTTGTTGATCCGTTATATTTAAAATGGAAGTCGAAGAACAGTTTCTGTGTATTTTTAAATTATTTCTTAGCCTAGTGTAAGCAGTTTGTGCATTAAATGTGTTGATCATGCTAAGACATGAAGATTAATATTCAATAAAATATGTTGCTTAATAAACCAAATTTATATTGCATTAAAATTATCAATTGGAATTAAAGAAAAAAAAAGGTTACATTTTGACTGCCATTAAACTGAATATGTACGCATTTAGATTAAATTTTTTTTTAAGTTTGTCTCCCGTAGATAGCACATACTTTAAAAATATTTGTATTATATAAACAGTCCTTGATATCCCAAAAACTTTACGATGACCTACAAAATGATAATACCTCAAGATTTTAAAATACAATGCATGCTTATTTTTGATTTATCTTCTTATACATAGAAATATCGTGTCACGTTGTTTGTGTATACACTTCTTTCAATAAATTATTAGTTTTAGATGCGGGTTTTCCAAATTTCATGTGAAATTTCACAACAATTCGTTGCTCTACTGTTACACTTAACATTTTTCCGGCAAAATAAAAAAAAAAAACAAACGACTTTTATGCGAACGAAGGTTACGGCTATACTGATTTGTTTATGCCATGGTTATGCGAGGCAAATATGTTTGGTGAGCTTTTTTGTTATCGTATGCGTAAAACACTAACAACAAAAAAGCTCACCAAATATGTTCGCCTAGCATAACCACGGCATTATACGTAAAATACTAACAACAAAAAAGCTCACCAAACATGTTTGCCTGGCATACAAGATTGCCAGTTAAGATTCGAAACAATTCCCACGGAAATTACCTTTTCCCCATAGTACCATAAATTAAATACCACCAAAATTACCGCGAAAAAAAATTCCCACAATTTAAAATTACCACAAAAATCCCATGATCATTAAAAATTACCAAAAATATACCACGCTTTTTAAAAATACAACCAAAAATCCCATATGCATTTAAAAATCCAAAAAAAAATCCCATACGCATTAAAAACTACCACGATAAATCCCAAATTAATAGAAATTTTCGCTAAATCTGGAGATGTTCAGAAAGCACTTTGTTATTAGGGAAAGAAAACGTACGAACAAAGGTCTTAAGACTTCGGTTACTCTAACTCTCTTTACAACTAAAAAACCAAAGATATAATAGTGGTATTCAATGAACGCCGTATTTGTGATGTTAATGGCGTACGAGCGATATATTTACAGAAGCGTATTTTGCAATAACAAAACTTTAAGGAATTTTACATACGTAACTTATGACATAACATTGTGGTACAAAGAGAGCGTTTAATGCTTATTATGGCAATGATTTCATATGAAGTTTTTGCTTAATAAATGCGAAAAAAAATCATTTGAAGGAAAAAATTCCTGAATTCCCACGGAAATTAAAAAATACCGCACTGAATTCCAACGCTAATTAAAAAATACCACGCAGAAATAAAAAATACCAGGGGAATCCCCAAAAAAAAATTCCCAAATACAATAAAAAATTACCACGAATGGGATTTTTCCCACACAACTGGCTTTCTTGCTAGCATAACCATGACATTACAGAAGCGAGAGGCACATCATTTGAAAGAGAAGGCTTCCGGATTACAGCTGTGCGCATGCGCACTTCTTCTGAAGCACCGTAAGAGTCTGACGGTCAGATTCGTTATTTAATAGCCACATCTCGTATACCTTTCATTTGCTTATTATTTAAAATAGCGATCTGAAATTAATAACCAAAATATTTAACACATTTGCTTAAAGCAAGTTTAATAAAAAAAATCAAAAAATGTTTCCAATAAAAAAGATCTCTTATGCCGCTATGGTAAGCAAAAATGTTTGGTGAGCTTTTTTGTTGTTACTTTCTTATTCGCAACTGTTTGTTTAGTGGTTATGCTTTGTTTGTTGTTCAGTTGCACTTGAAAACAAATTCTTGACAGAAAGCTCTTCAAAGAAAAAGAAAAACGGGCACAGAAATTCAACGACTCTGAGATGTTTGGTGTAAGAGCGTTATGATGAGCACGAAAGAAAACCTTGTTTATCATTGTGTGCGTAAGACACTAACAACAAAAAGGCTCACCAAACAGAGTTGCCTAGCATAACCACGGCATTAATGATATTAGTGAATTATGTAAGAAAATTTTTTCAGGCGCCCAGAAACCGCCATAAGAAGTTTGAACTGCTTTGAACTGCTTTACGACACGACAAAAGAGAGAAATGTAGTCATATCGATGGCTACTGGATTATTTTGAAAGCGACGCAACAAAAAGCTTTCCCACTTTGACCGAGCTTCTTTTGATAAATTGTGTTATGTGTGTTGTGAAATGTTTGAACACAAATGATCGAGAACTGGGCCCACAAGTTTTATGCCGACTTTGAGCGGCTTATGTGCTCAAGAAGCTTTTCATGGCAGTTTTTACTTTTTGAGGTTTGCCATCGTCTGGTAGAGAGGTGACGGCCAAACAGAAAAATGAATTCAATTGAAAAAACTTTCTGTGTCATTACGCCACGACCGCCATTTCCACACGCAAAGCCAAATTATTAAGTTAACAAGCTTTCGACATGCTCTCTAAGCAATTAAAAACGAACAATATTTGTCGCCTGTCAAAATAAAAATACTTCTTCTATGTCGACGACATCAACAAGGGCAACAATGTCGTTGAGACATATTCACCAAACTCACTTCATAAGAAATAACAGTGGTCGCACAATGGTTTTTTTGAGGCAATAAAATTATTGTTTCAAATATCATATTTCCTTAATATAAGCAAACTATATTATAGTCAGATAACCAGATAAGAAAGCTCTATAAACATTTTATTGAAAAAGTGAAAGAGTTTTTTTATAAAAATCACGAAACTTGTGTAATTTTTTTTTAATTGTAGCTACTTAGTAAAAATGCACAAAGTTTGGCAATTTTAATTAAAACCTTAAGTTTAGCAATGTGTCTTAACCCATTAAAAATGCAGAAAAACTAGTAAGGTTGGAGCTTCGGCAGGGTACCGATGCTAAAATACCCCCCCCCCCCCGCGGCAATATTGAAGTATATTCGAAGTCTTTAGCCACGACATACACGATGACATTCAGTTTTATATATTAACGAAAGTTTTCCTATTTTGATGACGTCACTTTGTATGGGAAGTAGGCGTGGTAATGTAACGTAATTTAATGAATCTAATGTAATGTAAATTTCAAGGCATTTCTTTAATTTTTGTGGATTTTAAAGACATTTTACGGTAAATATAAAGTCACTTTGTATGGGAGGTAGGCGTGGTTTTCATCCGAATTGGCCCATTTTCGAACTTGATCTTCCTTTTATAAAAATAAACTTATATTTTGAATTTCATCGCGATAGCTTTAAAATTGCGGCTGTAATCGTGTCCACAGACGGACACACGGAAATCGACTCAGGGGATGATGCTGATCAAAAATATATATATTTTTCAATACCTGTCACGCCTCCTTCTTGGCGTTACAAACGGAATGACAAAGTTAATATACCCCTTACGCAGTACGCGTTGGGGTATAAAAATCAATCTTTGATTAAAAGTTTTCTTTGTTCGCGCTTTTTATCGATCCGGGCTAATTAGTTTTAACATCATGTAACTGCTCAAAACTGCGACCCCGATAATTAAACCTATTTTTCTAAAATTTTATACGGTTTCCTATGAAGATGTGCATTTTAAAATTCAAACATAAATGCTTGGCAATAATTTTTTGGATTTTGGTGTGATTTTTACAAAATTTTTTTCAAAATATCCAATCTTTCAAATAAAATATAAAATTTGAAAAAATTCTTTGAATGCTATCGTCACGCGCCCATTAAACACTATTTTTCCAACTTTATCTCATAATATTCAGATGTTGAAGTTGCAATTTTGCTTATTCCACTGAAGTTACCGGTTTAAAAGATGAACACAACATTACGTCTAAAGTTTGTGAAAAGCTTTTTCAAATCGACTAATGAGTTCAAAAATGATTTATAGCAACTCCCGAGTAACACCGGGTATTCAGCTAGTTTTGTATAAAAGTTTCAGTGCGTTCCTATCCACTTCCCACGTTTTTGACCCTAAAAAACTTCCAATAATTTCCCATAGCCATATGTTATACTAGCTGTTATAAAAAATTAATTTAAAACAAGTTAAGCTGTGAATTTGTTCGTGAGTTTCAATATATATATATAAAGTTTCAGTAGCAAGAAACCGAAAACAGTATAAGTCACACGAAATATTTGAAATAAAGTAATTTGGATTGGTACATCAAAAAAGTGTTAAAGGAAATTTTGGAGTGCTAGAGTTATTTTAATAATTGTATACCTTTCCCTGTTCATTGGGATGGTTTTCATGCGTCCGCCAAAACTTTTGAGGCAAAGCTCAAGCACAGTCAAAAGAGAATAACTATCAACATCTTGAATATAGCTTCGGGATTTTTTAGGTTTTTTCTTGTAGTTGTCTTGTTTTCTGTGTGTATCATGGTAGTTTTTTTGCAATACATATATATATATTTTTTGTAATATTTATAAATTTTTGATGAAATGTGCGCATCCAAATCCGTAAAATTCAAATGTAATGAAAAAAAAAAAGTTAAATTCGTTGTAAAATAAAATAGTTCATAAATAATATTACGTGAGAAAGAAAAATGGTAACAAAATTGCTTAAAGAATTAATAATAATAGTTAACTAAATACTCAAGAGTGGTTAATTCAAATAGATTCTATGGTTAAAAGTAGGAAACGTTTAATAATTTATATATTTAGTAAATCGTTATCGGTGATGCCATTTTTAAATTTTAAGCACAATTTTTACATAAAAAATACTTATTTTTTTAAAAGTTCCATGAAAATATACAAGAGTTTTGCAATTATTCTCGTTTTGAGTCATTGGTAGACTAACACAAGAAAGAGTGATTTAAGTCACAAAAAAACTTCCACTCAAATCTACTCAAGCTCGTTCACGCACGTCACACTTATGGCTCATGACTTATGTATGGAACACATTGAAGACGGCAACGATTTTATAAAACGACAAAATAGAGAAATATAACTATATCGATGGCTACATGATTATTTTGAAAGCGACGCAACTTTCAAAAAAGCTTTCCCACACGCAAAACCAAATTATTAAATGAACAAAGCTGAAAAAAAGAGCTGAACAGTTTTTTACATGTATTTCTCATGGAGGTAAGTTTGGTGAATATGCTTCGACGACATTGTTGCTTTTTTTGATGTCGTCGGTATAGAATTATTTCTATTTTGACAGGCGACAAGTATTGCTCTTTTGTTTGCTTAGAGAGCAAGTCAAAAGCTTTGTTCATTTAATAATTGGACTTTGCGAGTGGGAAAGCTTTTTGTTGCGTCGCTTTCAAAACAATCAAGTAGCCATGGATATGACCATGGTAGAAAAAGACAAGGTTGTGTTAGTAGTTAAAATTCTCTCTTGTGCTAGGTACCGCATCTGTCCAATCGAGGTTTATACGAATAAGAGCAAAACAAAAAACAAAATTTGCAAATGATGATATTCTATGTGTTTGACAGCTGCGGTACCCACTGCTCCGATACGACACTACCTAGTTAAATATACCTTGGATATGACTACATTTTTCTCTTTTGTCATGTCGTAAAAACGTTGCCGTCATGAATGTGTTCCATGCATTAAACCTAGAATACTGAACGTAACGTGAACGGAACGTGAACGTAAGGTTAGCATTATAGGGTTAAGTATACAAATTTCACTTGATCTCTGGTGGCCAAGGCATATCACAAAATAATACTCAACTCACTAATGTTTATTTTTCTCTATTTTTTGTGAGTGAAAGAAACCGACAAATGTTTTCAATCATTTCCGGGCCCCTAATACGAATCTGGCACCCAGATTTCTGCATCACTTCAGGATTATGAGAACGAAGTGTTCAAGGTCAAAAAAGTCTCCTAAGAGAAATCCTCTTGAAGCATCGAAACTAAAAGTGGTACCCGATTTGTACCCGATTAAAGATATGTGTTATAAATTGATATAAAAATGTTCTTTTATACTTTCATCCCGAAACCTTAGAAAAAGTTTTTAGTATCATTTCACAAAAATGCACGTATTGACTTGATACTTTATACCAGGAAACACAAAAGAAGCTAAACAAAGCGTATGTTAGGGTAATGTAGAGTTGCGGTTTTTGAGAGACAAAGAATGCAGAGAGCGAAAACAATTTAATTGTGGTTGCGATTAGTTAATTTAATGTATCTCACCTACCTGCTATCTGCCACCTTTCTTTGGGTGACCATACAAAAAAATCACAAATTGCAAAAACTGTGAGCTGCTGCTATTATTTTTTGCCCCTCAACATTTCTTCTGAACATACCTATCCCCTAGTAGTCACCCTTCTTTGGATCACCATACAAAAACTGTTGAACATAGTTTACATCTCCCGCAAATGGACCCCTAGAGGGGTAAAAATATGAGCTGATCTTATTATTTTTTTAATTTTAACATTTCTTCTGAACACACCCAATACAAAAAACACAAAAACTGCAAAAACTGTCGAAAATAGTTTATATCTCCCTCAAATGGCCTCCTAGATGGGTCACATATATGAGCTGGTCCTATTATTTTTTGTCCTTCAACATTTCTTCCGAACACACCTACAATCTATTTGCCAACCTTCTTTAAGTCCCCATACAAAAAACACACTAACTGTCGAAAAAAGTTTATATCTGCTGCAAATGGACTCGTAGAGGGTTCAAATATATGAGCTGGTCCTATTATTTTTTGTCTCTAAACAGTTCTTCTGAACACACCTACCCCCTATCAGCCTCCCTGCTTTGGGTCCCTATAGAAAAAATACAAAAACTATCGAAATTAGTTTATATCTCTCGCAAATGGGCTCCTAGAGGGGTCAAATATATGAACTGGTCCTATTACTTACTGCCCCTCAACAGTTTTTCTGAACACACCTTCCCCCTATCATCCTCCCTATAGAAAAAATACAAAAACTATCGAAATTAGTTTATATCTCTCGCAAATGGACTCCTAGACGGGTCAAATATATAAACTGGTCCTATTACTTACTGCCCCTCAACAGTTCTTCTGAACACCCCCACCATCTATCTGCCAACCTTCTTTGAGTCCCCATACAAAATACACAAAAACTGTCGAAAATAGTTTATATCTCCCGGATATGGACTCCTAGAGGGTTTAAAACTATGAGCTGGTCCTATTACTTTTCGTCCCTCAACATTTCTTGTGAACACACCTACCCCTTATCTGCCACAATTCTTTGGATTTCCATACAAAAAACCTAAAACTGTCGAAAATAGTTAATATCTTTCGCAAATGGCCTCATAGAGGGTTCAATTATATCAGCTGGTTCTACTATTTTTCGCCCCTCAATATATATCTCTCGCAAATGGACTCATAGAGGGTTTAAGTATATGAGCTGGTCCTATTATTTTTTGTCTCTCAACATTTCTTCTGAACACACCTACCCCCTATCAGGCTCCCTGATTTGGGTCCCCATACAAAAAATACAAAAACTGTCGAAATTAGTTTATATCTCCCGGAAATGGACTCCTAGAGGGTTTAAATATATGAGCTGGTCCTATCACTTTTTGCCCCTCAACATTTCTTCTGAACACACCTACCCCCTATCAGCCTCCCTGCTTTAGGTCCACATACGAAAAATACAAAAACTGTCAAAATAGTTTATATATCCCGGAAATGGACTCCTAGAGGGTTTAAATATATTAGCTGGTCCTATTATTTTTTGTCCCTCAACATTTCTTCTGAACATACCTACCCCCTATCTGCCACACTTCTTTGGGTCCCCATACAAAAAATACCAAAAACTGTCGAAAATAGTTTATATCTCCCGGAAATGGACTCCTAGAGGGTTAACATATATTAGCTGGTCCTATTATTTTTTGTCCCTCAACATTTCTTCTAAACATACCTACCCCCTATCTGCCAACCTTCTTTCAGTCCCAATACAAAAACTGTCGAAAATAGTTTATATCCGCCGCAAATAGACTCCTAGGGGGGGGGGGGGGAGAGGGGGTCAAATATATGTACTGGAAAAAGGAATTTTTTAGAAGGTGTCATGCATAGTGAAATCATGCACAATCTTCATAAACGTTCAAGCTATCAAAATCGGCAAATTAATTATGTTAAATCTATATGAAGAAAAATATAACAAACATACAAATGTTATTATACCTTTATTATACTAAATTATAAACACAAAACTTATTAGTCAAATAATAATTGGGACATACACTGCCAAATTACTGTGGCAGCACTAAAAAAATACCTACTTAATCTCAAGTTAAATTAAGTTTTTACTACATGTGTCAGATATAAAGAAACTGAACTTACCCGAGATGTATCGGAGGGCGCGTTATGGCAACATTGTCAGTTTGCTTGATTGTATACGGATTGCTTGCAGAGACGTTGTGGTTAACATAGGCGTGGTTTATGATCTCATTAACAGCTGCTGTGGAACGTTTTAAATAAAAAAAAAACAAAAATAAAATTTTAATAAAAAACAAAAATTTGAAATACTTTCGTTCTTAGTGTGTTTAAGTCAAATTAAAATACCTGATATCCATAGCCTAATGCTAATGATATGTGAGAGAAAAGAGCAAAAAAAAAATCGTAGTTTAATTACCGTTATGTCCAGCATGATGCTCATCATTATCGGTTGTATCGTAGTTTTGTTGATCGTGTTCGTTTATCATTGTTTTTAAATCATCCGTAGCCATGTATTTGTATTGTTGTTGCTGATCCAAATGATCTTCACCACCTTCGTCTTCGGAATCGGACATGAAAGCTTCATGTATTGACTCCGGAGCAACTACTTTGTATTTCTCTTCGAGCACACCAGTAACGGTATTCGTGATAGATTTTTCGGTAACGACTTTGAGTGTTTCAACAGCAGTTACATAGCCCAATTTATCCGCAATATTTAGAGCTGTTTGGCCATTCTATTGAACAAAATATAAATAATATTTAACTTTTAGATTGAACCACTTGAATTTTTTTTTTTTTTTTCAAAAACATTCTCATATTGGCATGTAAAACAAAAATTTTTGTTGTAGATGCTGCATCATTCCAAAAACAATTTGTGTATTCCAAAATTTATCAGTACATCTTATAAGATCAATTTTATTTATAGCTCTTATTTCAACTTGAAGTTTTAACCTAACAAAAATACTGTAGATGTAGAAAAATTTTGAAAATTTTTATAAAGTTTAAATTAAGTTTTTAGTTTTTTTAATTTTTTGCGTTTATCCATGCTGTAGTTTGGAATATTTACATTCTTTATTTCTTGTCTAACTGCCGAGATTTCTTAAGACGAACGATCTTTGTGTATTTTTTAGATCTCTTCAAATAGAAACAACTTGCGCAAATGATGAGTAAACTTTTTTTTTTATATATTTACAACACAAGCGTAGTGTAGTCAGAGTTGCCATTTCCACAAAATAGGCGCATACTAGAGCAGATAACTTTTGTTTTCTAGCAGAACTGTTTTTTCAATGCTATCCATTAAAATGAATGTGTTTGAATTTTATTTTAAGTTAATGATTTAAATCATACAGTTAGTTGTTTTAAAAATATCTCTGAAGTTTTTTCTACACGTTGTTTGTTGAACTGCACGGTGGGGCAAATTCTGCAAGTGCTTTAATTATCTTTTTTTTTCTTAATATTTTCATTACTAAAAAATAGAAAATTTACTTTATATAAGCTTTATAAAATACAAGCTGACATTCAGTTTTATATATTACATTATTATTAAGTGTCTCTTTGCTCGGGGGCTCTCTTCGTTTTGTATCTTTGTCGGGTACTTCAAATAACGATTATCGCTATAGTTATTTCCGCTTTAACCGTTACGTGACTGACGAGGTAGCCGGGTACATTTCGCAATTTAAAACAAAGAATTTGATCATTAATAACCACTTTAAAGGGCCAAGCTAAATTGTTTTAAATTGTAGAATACACGTAACATCGATCTAGCTGAACATTAAAGCACTTACACGCTATTTTTCTACATAAATTATATGAAAATACCCGGATACTCCGTCAGTCTGATAAAGATGTTTTTCGTCAGTCACATAACGGTTAATTATTTTATAGCAATTATTTTTTATCTATATTTTTTTGCTCAGAATTAAAAAAAATTTTTTTTACCGCCATTTTTTCGATCAAAAATAAAAGTTGTTTTTTGAACGTTATTTTTTCAATTAGTTATAAAAATCATTTTGTGTTCGTTATTTTTTTAATCAGAAATAAAAGTTAAAACCAGAAATTAAAGTTATTTTTGAACCGTTATTTTTTTCGATCCGAAACAAAACTTAATCGTTGATCTATATTTTTCCGATCAGAAATATAAAATTATTTTTTGATAGTTATTTTTTCGATCAGAAATAAAAGTTATTTTTTTGTAAAATGTGTGTGTACATCAGAGATCTGCAACCATACTTTGAGTATACTTATCGTGCATGCATGAAAAAAAAACGAAATGGCTATTTCAGCCATTGAAAGGTTTTACGCCGACTCCGAACTTCGAAAAGTTCTCAAGAAGCTTTTCATGGCAGTTTTTTACTCTCTGAGGTTTGCCATTGTCTGCAGAGAGGTGACGGCCGAACAGAAAAATTAATTCAATCGAAAAAACTTTCTGTGTCGGATGGGGAATTCGAACCTGGGTTCTCTGCCGTATAAGCCGCACACTCTACCCACTACTCCACGGCCGCCTGGCATAGAATATGCATGCAACTCTCGAAAATATTCATCATATCCATAAATACTCAACCCATTCTCGTAGAACTGAATATAAATCATACGCATACTCTTGCAAAAGAGAGTGTTAGTATCAGAAATACTTTGGATGCAAATGATCTTTGAGTGACACTTTGCTGCTGCGGCACAATGCTGGCATGACGCACAACGTTGTTTGAGGGAGTACCCAGCCGGAAATTTAATATAATGTCAATGTCGCCAATAGTTCTATAATAAGTATATTTTAGGGCTTCCGATTTTTTTCGAGCGAACACAAATAGAGGGGTATATCTGCACCCCATTTGCCATATTTATAAAGGGGCCGAAACACGTGTTTGGCTTACAATTTCACCTACGGTGGACAGTTAAACACGTGTTTCGACGTCTTCCCCTAAAAATGTGGAAAATGGGGGGAATGATAGACCCCTATATTTGTGCGTCTAACTAAGAAATGCTTCGCACCTTAGAAACCCCAAAAAACTATTAATTTTTACCTAGTTTGCTACCCCTTCGAGATATGGCACTTTTTGTATTTTCTCGAAGATTTTTTGATGGTTTTTCGAGTATTTTTTGATATCTTTCGATGTTATGTTGCTCCATATCTCGAAGGTGAAGCAAAATAGGTAAACACTAATCATATTTTTGAGGTTGCCAAGGGAAGAAGCATTTTTGAGACACAAATAGGGGGTCTATCTGCTCCCATTTACCATATTTTTAGGGGGCCCAAACACGTTTTATTACAGTGGACAGTTAAACACGCGTTTCGATGCTTCCCCCTAAAAATGTGGAAAATGGGGGATGATAGACACCCTCTATATGTGCTTCTCAGAAATGCTTTCCCCCTTAGAAAGAAAAATGGGTAATTTTTACCTATATTGCTTCCCCTTCGAGATATGGCACTTTTTCAATTTTTGCGAGGATTTTTCGATATCTTTCGATTTTATGTTGTTTCATATGCCAACATAAGCAGCTACATAAGTAATGTGGATATTTTCCATGACTCTAAGTCAGTGATGGCCAAACACACACATCCTAAAAAGCTTGCAGGTATGTGTAACGTTAAAAGCTTATTACTGAAATAAATAAAACTCTAAAGCTTTTTAAAAGCATTATGTATAAAAAGTCATAGTAAATCTACAAGATCTGAAATATAAGATCTTTTTTTTTTGCTCAGGCAATAATTATGTATATAAAATCGGATTATAATTAACCTGCAAACTACGACAACAATGATTGTTTATTTGAAATACCGCTTTGTTTTTGGAGTATCAAATGTAACGCAATATAAATAACTATGCATTGCTTCTTCGTGTTGCAACGCATAATTCTCTGTGCGTATCAAACGAACAAAGCGACGCTACTCAAACTAGTTGGGAGTCTGCCTCCAGACTGAAAGCTTTTTAGCAGCGCAAGCATTTATATACGTATACATTGCTTGTAAAGCTCTTCGCTCGCGAGTCAGATATGGTCGACACTGCTCCAAGTACTTAATGAGTATCAGAGAATCATTGAAATTGAGCTCAACTATTTTAAGTATTTATTATTCAAACGATTTAGAATCTCTTGTAAGCAGACTTCATGTGCCTTACACGCATGCTTGTGTGAGTGGATGGGATGTGAGAAGTATGTGTTGAGGGTTGAATATTTATTTATACTTATTTTTTATGAGTATACTTTGAGTGCTAAAAAAGCGATTCGTTGCAGTTCTCTGGTGTACATTACGGTAGCCGTTACTTAGAATTCCTTTAAGTAAAATTGCCTTTATCTGCTACTTTACTATTTTACTATTTCTACTATTACACTTTTCCACTTCAATTTTCTACTACCATTTCCTGCTACTATTTTGTCAACTAATTCACCTAATATTTCTTACTACAATTAATATTAATGTTTTCTATTTGTGTTCTAATGTTTTGCATTAGTATTTTTCACACAAAATTCCAAAGTAAAAAATACACCCCTTTCAAAATTTCCTTTTTAAAACTCGAACTTTAACGAAATTCCCCTTTACAAAATTCTTCTTTTCATACCTCTACATTAAGAAAATAATAAATTCATATACCTTCAGTAAACAAAATTTGTAATATTTGTAGGAACCGCTACGGATTTTATAAAGTTGAATTATGTGTAGGGTGAATTTTGTAAAGGGAAATTTAATCAGAGGAATTTTGTATAAGGGGACTTTTGAGCTGAACCCTTTTTTCTACTACCATTTTCTGTTACTATTTCTACTTCTTTATCTACATATATATATACATATATTGAAATCTTTGCCCAACTCCTTGTCTAAATACTTGTCCTAATTCTTGACAAAATCCTTGTCTGAATACTTATCCAAATTGTTTTCCAAATCCATATCTAAAAACTTATCTTTATCCTAGTCAAAATCGTTGTTCAAATCCTTGCTCCAGACGACATGTTTGTATGATACTACGAGATACCAAAGGATGGTATGTATGAACTTTATTTTTAGTAGTCTCAATAGCTTTTTGAGCCATTTCCGACTAGTTTAGTTTTAAAAGTTGTTAAGTTTTTTTAATGAACTACAAAACTGTGATCGATGAATAAAGCTTTCGGAACGTCTGCGGCTTCGATGTTGATTAAAACCCAGTTTTTTTTTTTCAGATGCTACAGTGAGCCGCAATCACGCCCGCAATGATTTTTCAATGGTTTTTTAAAAAAATTCCAGTGCCATATCCGCACACTATCTTCAAAAGAGACACAACTCAAAATTTTAAAATTTTCAGAAGCAAAAAGCAATTTTTTTTCAACGTACTCCATACAAAACAAAGAGACAAAATGATATTTTTTTATTAAAGAGTAAGAAGAGGAGTGAACAATTTTGATAGTTGATGGAGGTTATCACTACGATTAGTTTAACATTAAAAAGTAAAAATTTGTAAATTTTGAGTTGTGTCTGTTTTGTAGATGGAGTGCGATATGTGATTAAAAACACCAAAAAAATTTATTTGTGTAACTTTTTATGCCTAAAAAATATGTGTAATTTTTCAGAAAGATATCTTATTTTTTATTATTCAACTAATACTCATTTTCAAAAAAACCTCTTAGAAGCACACAACTTTCGACTTCGATCAATGTTTTGCTGCAAATACCATAAAAAATTTTTCACATCGTGCTCAGTAAGCAATTTGATGTTATTTAATTAAGTTATAAGAAGACATTTTTTTTTTAGTGTTTTTTCGTTTTACAATGGGAATGAACAAAACACAATTAAATATTAAAATGATCTGATACTTCACAGGTAAAATTAATATCAATAGTAAAACAAAGTAAGAGAGTAATAATGGTATTATTTCAGTTATCAATCGATTAGATATAATTTTCGTTCAGGCTTGGGCATTCTAGCACAGTCACATTTTATTTTGACTTGTTAGTATTTGTATTTGTTAGACATAGGTCATCACAGCATCACCGTCAACAAACGACTGAACAATATTCTCTTATGTTGTGAGCTTTGTGTACATGTGAAAAGTTACACTCAGAGAGCGCTCAGTTAGCTATGGAGCGCCCAGGCCTGTTTTAGTTTGCTATAACTACTCTCACTACATATAAACGCTATCACAAAAAAAATAAAAAGGGAATATCTATGTAGGGCAAAAAAATTTAAAAATATTTTTTAAAATAGTTCTTCTGGAATAAACGAAATACTTCTTAAAGTTTACTAATACTTTGCGAGATTTAATTTTCTTAGGGTGGCAGATTAGAATGGTAAGAACTGAGATCTGGTGGGTAGGTACTAACACGGGGTACTTGAGGTCGATAACCTATGGAGCAGAAAATTCTTTGTGTTCTCGAGACTGAAACATCAATACATAAAACTTTAAGATCGGACTGTAAATGCCAAAGATATGATGAAAAGTTTAAATGCACGAACCCTACGTTTGACAAAAACAAAATTTTTGACTTTTTACCGTCCAAACCGAAATTACCTTCCAAATGGCTTCGGATTCGATGGTGTACGGTGGACTTTTTTCTGGTACAGTCCAGTGAACAAGCTTGCTTTAAGTCGACTCAGAGCGTTAGTTCTGTTCGTGTGCTTATATTCGAGTAAATCTACAAAAAGAGCTTTGCCCAAATGCTTATACTGTGGTTATGTTAGGCAAACATGTTTGGTGAGCTTTTTTGTGGCTACTGTTTTGGACGAGAAAATGAGCACGGAAGAAAAGCTTATTTTTAATTTTATGTGTAAAGCACTCACAACAAAAAAGCTCAAAAAACATGTTGCCCAGCATAACCATGGAATAGAAGCTGCATGACTTTGTTGTAGCTCAATTCAATATTAAGGGTATTCACATCACTGCTGAAATTTCAGAAATCGAAAATTTCAGAAGAGTTGAAGTGAGCGACCGTTTTTAATGTTACGTTTTTTTTTCACATGCATCTTAGCGATGCATGTTAGCAGACAAGGAATCTCCTTGTCACAAAACATATACTATCGCTACCTTAATATATCAAAAGGCCCTAACTCAGTAGGAGAAGGAAAAAACTTTGTAATAAATAAAGTTCTTTAGTTCCGAATTTTTTGCAAACGTTTTTTTTTGCATGCAGAGAAAAAATATGTTTATATATGTTTGGTTTCAAAAACAAAATATTCAGAGGGAATCACCTAATGATTAAGAACTTTCCTTCAATAGCATTATATTTCGATATAAGAAGATATTAGTTGTGTCCAACATTAATATAATTGCCTTAGCTAAAAAACTAACGTCTACATTAATATGCTTGTGACAAAATAGAATTGTGTGTTTCTACCCACAAAAATATATTTGCATCACTGTTAAAGTCAAAAAGAACAGAACTCTGCAAATATAAAACAAACAGAACTCCTTTCTTTTATGTGTTTCGCCTAGACATACATATATCTGTTTCTTTTGAACTTGCACGAAATATAGCGGAAACCTTGTTGCTTTATGCGCTTGCTTTTAACAGTTGCCAAGTCTTGGCGTCATTTTAAGTTTCAAGCAGCCGCGCCAAACGTGTTGAAAAGTTTAGCTCTTGTGAAAAGTGTTTCTGAAAATGTTCGTTTAAATTAAAAGTGTTTGTGTTTTCAAATTAATAAAATAAAAAACAAAATAAAAGAAAAATAAGGCGGTTCAGGAGTAAAAATATGTGAGTTTTGAAGCAACTTTGCTGATAAAGCGGTGTGTGTTTATAAAGTGGGCTTATACAAATTATTGTAATGTCGGGTAAACATAATAGGTGTGTTTCCGTACTCACACTGTGTAACTTGTGGGACACTATTTTCTGTTTCCGTACTTTCTGTGCTTAAAATGGGAGAAGAAGAACAAGCATAAAACCGCTCTCTCGAGCACACAAAGTGCACAGAGAGTGCTAGAACTCAAGACTCCGAGTAAAGTAAGAACAAGCATCAAGAAGAACAAGCATCAACTTCACAAACAAATTTACGATAATTTTAATTGGCGCAATTTACGTTTGACATGTCTGCAGTCAAAATCAGCTGATTTGTGCTTGAAACTTACTAGAAGCTGTTTACGTACTTTTGCAACTATTCTCACATTTCATTTTTACTCTCTCAGTTTGAACTTACACAAATCTTACACAGTGTAGAGTACAGAAACACACCTAATATGGTTACTTCTCAACATAATTAAATCCGAGAAAAACTTATTTACTGTTTTCTAAACATATTTTGTTTGCTTCAAACCAACAATTACTTCTAAGCAAATATTTTGAAATCACAGTGAACAACTTTTGGCATTTCTTTTGCTAAAATATGTTTCCAAGTTAATATAGTGTAATCATAGGTAAATATATTATGTTGTTATTAAGTATCGTTTTGAAAATAAGTGCTTGACTGCAATTAAATTATGTATTCTCCAATTAATATATACTTGTCCGTGAATATTTAATGTTATTCTTGACTAAATTATATTCCCAAGCAAACAAATAGTAATAGACTAAAAGTGTTCTCAGTCCATTTATAATTACAATATATTTATATGAAAACATATTTTCTTTAAAACAAATTATATTGTTTTTAAATTCAAACAACAAGTGCTAAGGTACAATTAAATAATGTTAAGATGCAAATATATATATAAAGAAAAATTGCATTAATTAATCATATTATATGTGGAACCAATTATGATTACTTGTTTCCAAGAAACATGCAAAAATATATACTTCCTGCAAATTATGTTTGGGAAGGCCTATTATTTTTCAGCGTGTATAAGTGATGTAATGATACAATTTTTTTACTGCAGAAATTGCAGAACTTCGTTTTTTATTGAGTTTTTTCTTCTTCTATAATGTAAAAAAAAAAATGAGTTAGGGCCTTTCTATATTAAGGCAGCGATATGTACTTAATACTTTAAAAATTTTAATTAGCGGCCATAAAAACTATAAATCGATTAAACCGATCGAATTGTAATTTCGTTCTAGATTGCAGACATTTCATTAGCTTTTAGGCGGAATTTGACAGAATGTTCTTCTTCTTATCGAAATTATCATATTCACAATGACTCACACTTATTAAACAGATTCGCTTATGATTACTGAACACATCTTTTCTTAACGTAGTATATTTTGAGCTTTTATACACACATAAATGTGAATGATTTGTGTGACACCCACCCGGCACATATCTCGTTTATAGCGAAATTTTGTTTGCAACGAAATTTTACCGAAGAAAAAAATCGTATTTTTCGCTAAATGGCGAACAAAAACCGAAAGTTATTCCATACCCGTGTTACTGCATTATTTTTTAATAAAAGTGTGGCTCAAGATGTATGAATCGCTCCGGAATTGTAAACGAATACTTTTTCGAATCATAAGCGAACCTTTGCTTACGAAGTAACCATTACAACCGCAAAACGTATCTTTTTCGCATCGTAATCAACGCGAATTATTCGTAAATTTTGCAATTTTTGATTTCGCATTCGGATTTTGTGCCGGCTGGGTAAATATATGTGTAGTCTTGACTTATTACTTACATTGGTCAGCGCATTTGGATCCGCCTTGTGTGTCAACAACAGATTTATGACGAGTGTGTGACCTTGTTGTGCTGCCTGATGTAGCGGCGTGTAGCCAATATTAGTGCTCATCTCAATGTTGGCATCATTTTCTAGCAAAAATTTGACCATATTTATGTGACCATAATGGGCCGCCACGTGAAGTGGCGTATAGCCAGCTTTGGTGCGCTCCGAAATATTCGCTTGATTTTCGAGCAGTACTTGAGCTACATCGGTTTTGTCTTCCTGCGCACTCAAGTGCAGCGGCGTCAAACCATTCTTGGCTACCAAATTAGCATCGGCACCATGCTCCAGCAGCAAGTTTACCATTTCGATGTGTCCCTCCTGTGCGGCCAGATGCAGTGGAGCGAAACCAGACTTACTCTTTCCATTCGGATCTACGCTATATTGCAGCAAATGTTGCGCAATCTCCATTTGATTTTTCTTAGCGGCAATGTGCAGCGCAGTGTGCCCATTTTTGGCACTCATATCAGGCGTTGCACCTTTTTCAAGCAGTAATAGTGCAACATTCTGGTGGTCATAGTGCGCTGCGACATGCAGTGGCGTGACACCGTTTTTGCCTTGGCAATCCACGTTTGCACCCTTCTGCAGCAGCAACTGGGCCACTTGTACCTTACCATACTTAGCAGCTAAATGCAGTGGCGAAAATCCTTTCTTTGTGGTTGCATTCAGCTGAGCGTGGTTCTCGATCAATAACTGAGCCACCTCCTCTTGCCCTTCCTTTGCAGCGATGTGCAGTGGCGTGTAGATGTCTTTAGTGGTCGCATCTACGTTGGCACCATGCTGCAGTAGCAACATAATTATGTCAATATTACCAAGACGGGAGGCCACATGCATGGGTGTCTGACCCTCACGCGCCTTGGTGTTCACCTGCGCTCCGTTGCGCAGTAAAATGCGTATGATGTCTGTTTGATTGGCACGAGCTGCCAGATGCAGTGGCGTCTCGCCACGCACTGTCGGCGCATCGGGATTTGCGTCGTGCTGCAGCAGATAGATTACAATGTTCATGCAGCCCATGAAGCTGGCCACATGCAACGGCGTTAGGCCGGACTCGGTTGTAGCACTAATGCTAGCGCCGTGCTTCAGTAGCAGCTCAACGACCTTGATGCGGTTCTTCTTGCAGGCGATGTGCAGCGGAGTGAAGCCGTTCAGTGCGCGCGCATTAGGATCTGCATTGTAATCTAGCAACAGCTTGGCCACGCGCACGTGTCCGCAGTGCGCCGACACATGCAGGGCGGTCAGATAGTCGACCGTGACCTCGTCCACGGGCGCCTTATGCGCTAGAAGTATGCGCGCTGCTTCATCGTGCTCACCCTGTGCGGCCATATGCAGCGGTGCTAGGCCATTTTTAGTCTTTGAGAGTATGGGTGCGTTATTGGCCAGCAATATTTCGATAACATCCTTATGACCAGAACGCGCGGCACAGTGGAGTGGCGTGAGACCATCGCGCGTAGTGGCATTGATACGTGCGTGCTTCGATAGCAACAGCTTCAGAATGTTTGTTTTGCCCCACTTACAGGCAACGTGCAGCGGAGTAATATTATGCTTGGCAATGTAGTTGACATCGGCGCCACGTTCAATAAGTAGATTAGCGATATTAACATTTCCATAATGAGCGGCGATATGCAGCGGCGTGAATCCAGATTTAGATACAATGTCCGGATTGTGTTCGTTTTCAAGCAGTAGTGTTGCAGCCTTAACGTCATCTTTCTTGGCGGCAATGTGTAGTGCAGGCAGGCGTACCTTGCCACGTGAATCGCTTTCAAGCAGCACAGCGACAACTTTGTCGTGACCCTGCTGCATGGCTACAGCTAGCGGCGTAAAGCCATCCTGTCAAAAATCACAAAAAAAAAGAGCACAGTTAACTAACTGGGGGAGACCAAAGTACCGTATATCCCAAGCCCGCATCGGCAGCAACCTACCTCTGTGGCCAACGATGGATTAGCACCTTTGGCTAGTAAGTAGCGCACGCAGGCATCATGATTCTCTTGAGCTGCCATGTATAAAGGCGTAAAACCGTTCAATGACTGCACATTTACGTTAGCGTTGTACTGTATCAGCAGCTTGATGACATCCTTCTGTCCAGCCAGCGAGGCAATGTGCAGAGCAGTATTGCCTTTTTTTGTTGCATTGTCAACATTGGCACCACGTCGCAGCAGTTCGCTCACAATATCAATGTATCCATCTTTGGCAGCCAAATGCAAGGCGTTCAAGCCATTCTGTTGATTAGGAGGGGGATGGGGGGAGAGAAAAATTAAAGATACGCCAATGATTTCAATGGCAAAGGCTGTTTCAATTGAATGCATAAAAAATGGCAACGGGAGTTAAGAAATTGAGAACTTACCGCATTGCATGTGTTGATGTCTGTTATCTGCATTTCTTCGATGAATTCTAAAACTTTCTCCAGATCACCGCTACGGGCAGCACGCAGAAATGATATTGTAGCATCTGCCTGGAAAAATAAAAAAAAATTAAATGTTAAAAAAGTAATGAAGTAGTAATTACTAAATAAAAAAATGTATGTTGCAAAAAAAGTTCCCTTCCAAAAAACATAAACAACCCTACGCAGAGAAAGCTTTATGTCAAAAAGCTGCAATGGAATCGAAGAGCTGAAGCGTTCGTGACTCGGCTCTCACACCTGCTTTAAAAAAGTCCTTCTCCGATCACAGTGGACGACACACATTTTCCACTCTATGAGTGAGATTGCCAAAGAGGCGATTGGCTTCCCTCAATCTCGCCGAAACCAGTTATAAGAACGCATTGTCGCGACTCCAATGCAGAGAATGAGGCCGTCTGCAGTCGGTTGTGCAGCTAAGAAGTGATATAGAGAATAGAGAGGGGAAAAAATCGTGATTGCGACAAAATGAGATGCATGGTGACTGAAATAAGGCCCGAATATTTTTAGAAAAGATAAGAAGGCTGGTCGATGGTTTTAAGCAGGCAACGAAAATAAACGGAACGTTATTTTAGTGTTCCGTAGAACGCATGGCTCAGTCTTCAGTTGCGTATATGTTTGTGTACACGAACGCAAACACATACACTACACTAGGATGGCGTGAACAAAAAATTGGCACAAACATACGTTACTGTATGTACCCTGGAAACAGCTCTTGGAAAATCTCTTCTGCAAAAGAAATATACAATGATAGCTTTAATTGATATAGAAGCTGCCTTTAACAGCGTCAAAGCAGAGGTTATCACAAATACGCTGATGCACCTTGGGGTGGATGCTGCGCTGGGAGTATTTATAAATCAAATGCTAGAAGGCCGGATTATAAGTGCAAAGCTCGGCGCGCGATAATATAAACTTTTCAATATAGCTTCTCGATAATATACACTTATTCCAAATATATCTCTGGATCATAGGAACATTTTTTGAAAGAAGCGAAGGAATGAAACGTCCGACACGCTGGAATTTGCCTATATTTGGCATTTCTAGAAGTCCAGTTGCGGGTGATACAAACTATTTTCGGCAGTTTTTGCGTTTCTTGTATGCGGACCCAAAGAAGGGTGGCAGATAGGGGAATGTATGTTCGGAAGAAATGTTGAGGGGCAAGAAATAATAGGACCAGCTCATACGTATATAATTGACCCCTCTAGGATTTCAGTGTCGGGGAAAATAAACTATTTTCGAAAGCTTTTGCAGTTTTTGTGTTTTCTGTACGGGAACCCAAAGAAGGATGGCATATAGGGTGTATGTGTTTGGAAGAAATAATGAGGGTCAAAAAATAATAGGACCAGCTCATATATTTGACCCCTTTACGAGTCCAGTGGCGAGAGATATAAACTATTTAGAGCATATGTCTACTTTCTCTTTTTGTAGGAGGACCACCAAAAGGGAGACAGAAAAGGGGGTATGTTATTTAAAGTAATGTTATAACATGTCGCCAAATTTAAACAAACTTTTTTTTCAAAGCTTTAGCATACACAAACTTCTGACCGATTTCAGCGTTTTTGTTGTGTGAACTGAATTATTAGATCACTTTCTGGGTTGATGACAACATTTTATTATGTCATACAAGAAATACGGCTAGACATAACTGCTGACACATACCTACAGATAGACAGTTGAATTATTAAAAAAGAATAAACGAAGATGGATATGCAGATATAATACCCAGGGAAAACATAAGTAAATAAACATAAGTGTGTGTGTGTGTGTGTGGTTATGACACTTATGTTTATTTAACATGCGAATTTATTTTGTGCATGCAAGTTCTATCTCCAGAGCTACACGCCGCTGTCGTCATCATTTTTGATCACTTAAGTTCTTACGTGTGTTTATTTTTCTTGTTTCTCAAAACAAAAAATAGGCAAAGCATAAACTACAGCAACGCATAGTAGGCATGGGTAACGTAGCGCTGAGTTGCGTTTTCGCTTTGAAGTACTTAAATGCGTTAACATAATATTAGGGCGTATCGAGTTACAATTTTTTCGAATTTCATATTTAAAGAGGGCTCAAAAGTTTCCTTGGATTGTCAAAGTCTCCCAAAAAAAAGAAAAAAAAAAGTGATGTCCTACGAGTTCGCTTTAACAAATATTACTCTGTCAGAGACAATGATATTTACGAATTTTTTTTTTGCGTTATCCTGTTTGGAGGATATTCGAAACAAAACTCACACTCGAGATAGCAGAGAACTTTTGATCGGTACAAAATGATTTCAGTTTTAGTGCTACTTACTATGCTGTCAATGTATGCCGCAAACCTAGAGAAATAATTATCCAAATGAAATTTTACCATGGTTTTCGCGGTTATCGATAAATCGGCAACTAATCACAACTTTTTTTTATTTTTTAAAAAAATTTTATATACGGTTCTTAACCTTGAGCAACAGAAGTCGTATCAAAAATTATTTTACTAATTTGATCAATTTGAATTTAAATAATTCTTAAATTCGAATGTGTTGGTGCCACATTCAGAAATTTTATTTTCAAGACCAGGTGAAGGCATCATGGCCTTTTATTGGTATTTTATTATTTAAAAAAATTTCTCATTCATTTTGTAGCTGTCGGAGGTATATTATAAACTAACAAAATTATGACATACTGTAAGGAATTACAAAAAAATACTAAAAATTCCATTTTTAATTAAAAATTTAAGATTTTGTATGTAAAAATTATGCAGGCAGTTTGTGGAAGATTCGCTTAAAATAATTTTTAAGAATGAATTAAAGAAATTAATGCCTTAATAGGACAATGTTTTCAAAACGCCAAAAAATAGCGGTGCTGACCTTGAAAAATGGGAAAATTAAATTCTTTCATTACACTGTGGTTATAAAATTGCACCGCGAACAAGATCATTTCAAGGTCTTTAAAATATGTTTTGAGCATTTTTTTATAGGATTTATATATGTTTTGAAGAGATAGTTTTTTTACTACTACATGTCCAAATGAATGCAGTAGGGGGACTGCCCACCGAAGTGAAAACTTAAGGCTATAAAATAGGGTAGGTTAGTATGGTTGAGACGGCTGCCCGTCTCGTGCACTTAGGCGGATAAAGGCCCCTTGTGATACCATATAATCTCCTTCAACTTTGTGTTATAAGAGTCCTGTCTCCGTTGAACCATCCCGTGGATTTTATGAATCTGTCGATTTTCTTTGGATCTATCTTGGAGATTGAAGCAAGGGAGTAAAAGAGGGGTCGACTGAGGGTATTTAGTCTCGTAATTAGTAATAAGATTATAAGATCATAAGATTACGACTTAGAGCGGGGCAGTGGCAGAGAAAGTGCTGTATGGTTTCTTCCCCCTCGTCATCTCTGCAGCTTCTGCAGAAATCGTTGGCTTCACAGCCTAGACGAAGAGCGTGAGAACAGAGAGATTTGGTCTTCCGAGTCTCAGTAGGGAGGAGGTGCGATTGCTGTCGTAGGAAGGCCAGGTAAGTCTGGCTGTGGCACAGGTGACCAGGTTATTCCACCGCTCATTGGACTGGCGCAGCGTGTTTCGCCTGCACTGTAGTTTAAAGGTGGCCAAGGGTATACCTACCCCATCCTTCCCCGAAAGAATTCGTATAGCCCTTCGAGCCAGTTCGTCAGCTTTGCAATTGCCTTCTACGTCACGGTGCCTAGGCACCCATACAAGGTGGATCCTGAATTGCTCAACCATCTCGTTGAGAGATTTGCGGCATGCAGCAAGAGATTTTGAGTTTTGGGTATAGGAGCATAATGCTTTTAGCGTCGCTTGACTGTCCGAAAAGATATATATAGCTTTCCCTGAGGTGCTCAGCTGGTAGAGGTGCTGTGCTGCTTCCTTGATGGCTAAAACCTCCGCTTGGTAGACGCTGCAGTGATCGGGCAGTCGGAAGGAGGTCTCAATCCCCAGGTACGGGGAAAAGACTCCCCCACCCAATCGCCCTTCGAGCTTAGAGCCGTCAGCAAATATGTCTATGGCCACCTCCATATAGTGAGGCCTGCTTTCCCATTCCTGTCATGTAGGAATGCGGACATTGTATTTTTTATCAAAGATTACCTGTAGTGAGCAGTAGTCTGTGTTGGAAGGGATATTGGCCGAGGTCAGTATCTCCGCGTGCCCGCTACCATCTCTGAACCAGGATCCAGCCTCTCTTAGCCTCAGAGCTGTGATAGTAGCGCCTTCGATGGCAATTAGGTCTAAGGGAGGTAAGTGCAGGATGACCTTAACGCATCCGCAGGAGTAAACCTCAAGGCTCCTGTTATACATAGTTCGGCACTTCTTTGTACTTTGAGAAGCTTGTTTAGTACGGAAGACTTACGAGTGGCCTGCCACCAGATAATCACTTCAAGGAGTATAATTGGTCGCACGATAGCAGTGTAAGTCCAGCGGACTATGATGGGAGAAAATCCACATTTTTTGCCTATTGATTTCTTCCAAGCGAAGAGCGCTATGTTTGCCTTCTTGATGCGTTCCTCAGTGTTCTCGTTCCATAGAAGCTTTCTGTGTAAGCTATGAAATAACATAGCTGTTATTAATTTCCGAAGTAGCTAGTATCGGCAAATCCGACGCGTTCTACTTTTTTAACTCTTTTTATCAATTTATGCGCAATTTAATTACTTTGATTGGTTATTTGGTAATTGGTTCGATAATCGGTTGGTAATCACATCGTTAATCGGTAAGTAATTGCTTCGCTAATTGATAATCGGTTGGTAATCGCTCGGTAATCGTTAATCGGTTTGGTAATTGGCTCGGTAATTGCTTCGGTAGTTGGTTCATAATCACCTCGGTAATTGGTTCGGTAATAGGTTGGAAATCGCTTCGGTAATCGGTAATGTGTTGGTAATCACTTAGGTAATCGGTTGGTAATCACTTTGGTAATCGGTTAGTAATCGCTTCGGTAATCGTTAATTAGTTCGGTAATGGGTTGATTATCGCTTTAGTAATCGGTAATTGGTTCGGTATTCGTTTAGTAATCGCTTTGGTTATTGGTTCGGTAATCGGTAATTGGTTCGTAATCACCTCGGTAATTGGTTCGGTAATAGGTTGGTAATCGGTAATGTGTTGGTAATCACTTAGGTAATCGGTTGTTATTCACTTCGGTAATTGGTTAGTAATCGCTTCGGTAATTGATAATCGGTTGGTAATCGTTAATCGGTTAGTAATCGCTTCGGTTATCGTTAACTAGTTCGGTAATTGGTTGGTAATCGCGTCGGTAGTCGGTAATTGGTTCGGCAATCGGTTGGTAATCGCCTCAGTAATTGGTTCGGTATTCGGTTGGTAATCGCTTTGGTAATTGGCTCGGTAATTGGTTCGGTAATAGGTTGGTAATCGCTTCGGTAATCGGTAATGTGTTGGTAATCGCTTAGGTAATCACTTTGGTAATCGGTAATTGGTTCGGTAATCGGTTGGAAATCGCCTCGGTAATTGATAATTGGTTCGGTATTCAGTTAATAATCGCTTTGGTAATTGGTTCGGTAATCTGTAATTGGTTCGTAATCACCTCGGTAATTGGTTCGGTAATAGGTTAGTAATCGGTAATGTGTTGGTAATCGCTTAGGTAATCGGTGGGTAATCACTTCGGTAATTGGTTAGTAATCGCTTCAGTAATTGATAATCGGTTGGTAATCGCTTCAGTAATCGTTAATCGGTAATCACTCGGTAGTTCGTAATCACTTCGGTAATCGGTTAGTACCTAATCGCTTTGGTAATTGGTTCGGTAACCGGTAATTGGTTCGTAATCCCCTCGGTAATTGGTTCGGTAATAGGTTGGTAATCGGTAATGTGTTGGTAATCACTTAGGTAATCGTTTAGTAATCACTTTGGTAATTGGTTAGTAATCGCTTCGGTAATTGATAATCGGGTGGGTAATCGCTTCAGTAATCGTTAACCGGTTGGTAAATGCTTCGCTAATCTTTAATTAGTTCTGTAATGGGTTGGTTACCGCGTTGGTAATCGGTAATTGGTTCGGTAATCGGTCGGTAATCGTCGCGGTAATTAGTTCGGTAATCGGTTGGTAATCGCTTTGGTAATTGGTTCGGTAATCGGTAATTGGTTCGTAATCTAATCGGTAATCGGTAAATTGTTCGGTAATAGGTTGGTAATCGCTTCGTTCTTTGGCTTAGTCGATGCTAGGTAATACCTAAAAAGGAATGCTGTATAGCAATAATTTGTGTTACGCTAACAGCGTGATGATATCGCTAACAGCGTTATGGTTTTGCTCTCTACCAAAAAGTGCTCAACTCGCCTAAAGTTTGCACTTCAAAAAATTACAAAACCATCACTATATTTGACAAAATCGTATAAAAACCACGCCTAACTCACATACAAATTGGCTTCTTTAGCAGTCTAAGTCTACAAATTACTCTATGTGTCAGCTTAGGGTAAAATAAAATTAAGCGTATGACTTAAATATTTTAGGTAAAACTATTATGTTTAGATAAAACATAAACATTTTATAGACACGGGGGGGGGTGGGCGGGTTTAGCTTCGGTACTCTGCCGAAGCTCCATTCCTTACTAGTTCTATCGACGCGGAAAATTTGAAAAAAATCGGAATCATCCAAATCAGTTTTTGGACAAAAGCGTCTGATTTGACATGGAACCACCGATATAGAAAGTGACCGCGACATACAATTAAAAAAACATAAATACAAATATGAATAAAATAAACTAATTGTTATTTTCAAAAATGATTAACTCATGTTATTAATCATCTATCTTTACAATTGTGTCCAAAGCTGGCAGAACAAAATGTATGAAAAGCTGAAAATAAAAGTTTTGCGATAGCGCAAAAAAAACATGCTTGTAAGTGGTAAGTATCAGCACGATCAAACAACAATTAAGCATACTTGCTTAACAGATTCTTTCCCGCAGCCCCCCTTTTTTATTTCACACATGCAATAAATGTTTTCTTTCAGTCTTCCATGGTTTGCAGTTGCAAATGTTCTGTGCATCGAACAACTGGACTATGTTCCATTCTTGCTTTCACATTTTGTACATATCACTTTTACTTGTACTAAAAATACATCCCCTCTCTTCCCCCCTTTTGCTTGAAACTAGTTATATAAGGATTTCTTAAATTCGATAAACCTTGCACAATGGAATTTTTGTTTTACTTATTTTTTTAAATTGTTACTGAAAATTATCTTTTGCACATCTTGATTGAAAAAATTTTTCTTTTTTCTTTGAATTTTATATTTTTTTCCTGTATTTGTTATTTCTGTTTTTTATTAAAAATTGTCTAGTTGAAAATAGTGTAGTGTAGTAGCTATTATAGAAAAATTGATATCCCAGTTTTTGCTTTTTAAAACTATGAACTGCAGCAAATACTCATTCATTACTGCTGCTGATCTCATCGCAGAAAAATGCGCTGCTGTTGAAAACTAAATAATAATACAACTAGACACACATTTAATTGCGTGCGTCAAACACATGCGTGACCACACAGTGAAAGCTACGAAAAAGCGAACTGAACCATGACTGCGATATTTGTAAGCGACTCAAAATACACATTAAAATACACTGAGGCATTGTGTTGCAAGTATAGCTGGCGACTTGCAAGTGATATGATAACTGTTAAGCCAAAAACATTTAAAATTCCATTTACATCTAAGAACTAGCATATGAAAAAAAACGAATTGGCAATTTCAGCCCTTAAAAAAGGAATTTGAACGAGCTTCTTATGATCAATTGTGTTTGAACACAAATGATCCAGAATTGGATCTATAAGCGTTATGCCGACTCCGAACAGCTTATGTTCTCAAGAAGCTTTTTTACATGACAGTTGTTAGAGCGGTGACGGCCGAATAGAAAAATTAATTCAATTAAAAAAAAAATCTGTATTAGATGGGATTCGTACCTGGGTTTCCTCGAATACCAGCCATGCACCTCAACCAGTATGCAACGGCCGCGACTATGGTTCATAATTAAAATAGGGTGAGGTAGGATAATGTGTAACATGGGGTGATGTGTAACACGGCAATTTTTCGCACAAAATGAACATATGAGTGTATGAACAAATGTAATATGTTTCTTTTGACAACATCTAGTTTTTTATAAGTGTTGGAAGTAGGCAGACTCACACATTTTGTTCGAGTTCTTAAAAAGCGAGAACAATTTCTGTTAAAAAGTTTTTTTATTAACGAAAAATAGCGATTCGGATAAATTTTTTTCAGATTTTAAAAGTGAGTAGATGTCAAGTGTGGTATTGTTAAATATCTATAAATATAGCAAAAGATTTTAAATTTTTTTGCGTTGTGTTAAACATCCCTCAATGAGAAAAAAGTGACTTACATTGGGATGATGTGTAACACTCAAGGTGAGGTGGTGTGTAACACATCTTACACATTATTATTGCCATTAAAGAGGCAACAACGTCAAACTGTGAAATGCAATCACATCAACGGCATTAAAAGAGATCGGCCTAGTTCATACTATTTCATACCCAGACCAAAATCCAATCGTGGTAGGAAGTCAATCAAAAGCTGTGTTCCAACAACGCAACCGAAATGTTTACAGTTGCAGGAGGTGGCAACGACAAAGAAAGCTACAGGTGCTCGGCCGCAAAACCGGCGCTCTGCGTCATCATCCGAAGATCATGCAAAAAGATTTGTTGCAATTTTTTGCCAAAACATTTAAATCACAAAAAATTCACTTGAATGCAAGAAATGCAAGCGCCTTCTTTATTTTTTTGTGAGCCATTTAACTTGTGAAAATTGTCACTCCGATATGGATATTTCCAACGAATAATTGTACATTTGAAATGTATTTTTTTTTTTTTTTTGCAATATATTCTATTGAAGTTTACGAGATATTGCTATTATTTCTTTAAGGTCTATCATCATACTTTAACTAAACAGAAAGTCAAAATCAACATAAAAAATTAAAGTTCCTGGTCTCTAAAACAACATTTTGTTGGTGTTACACATCACCCCACTGATTTGAAAAAGACCAAAAAAAGAAACAATATTTAAAATTTTTGTTCTACTTCGTTCATTTCACAAAATTTTTAACAGCCATCACAAAACACTCACTTCGAATTGGTTTTTCTGCTAGGGATATGCCCTAAAATCAATCAAAAATTTTATTTATTTATTTATTGTTTCATCAAGCAGAGCTGTTAACTCTTGGAGACTACTTACAAATTGGTATAAGAGCATACTAATATAATATAACAATGATAGAATATAATTAAATGTACCTAATGGTTAAAAGATTAACAGAGGTTGAAGGTAATTTAATATATAACAATAAACAATTTTTATAAGAAAAGACAAAATATTAAGGTGAGAGATGTTTAAGTTACGCATCAAGGCTCATGAGGACAGCATAGAGGGTATTTTTGAAATGCTTACGAGAGTTAGTTACGAATATGTCTATTAAGGGAAGTATGCTGTTAGCTGCCCTAATGCAACGGGATAAAGGCTCGTTCAGTCCGTAGACAGTTCTATGAAGGATTTCATGGAAATGAAACTGACACCGAAGCCGTCTCGAGGGTATATGTAGAGTAAGCATGCCCAATAGATCAGGGCAATCAACATTATTATGGAGGATATCTCTCAGAAAAATAATTGATGATGCCATTCTTCTATATATGCATTTAAGAGTACTTAAACCAATCAGGGCGCATCTAGTTTTATATGAAGCGGGCTCTGGTAAGTTCCAATTTAGTTGGTGAAACATAAACCTAGTGAATTTTCATTGTATTTTTTCGATACGTTCGGAATGCAAGTGAGTCGAAGGGTTCCAAATAATAGAAATGTATTCTAAGTGAAGCCTGACGAGAGATGAGTATAGAGACTTTTTAAAGTGTAAGGGTCAGTGAATTCCTTGCTATTTCTCTTTAGGAAGCCGAGCACAGCATTAGCTTTGTTGACTATGAAGTCGATATGGTCTCTAAAGATAAGTTGGGGGTTTAGAATGACTCCTAAATCTATTTTAGAGAGGATTCGCTCCAGCGATTGAGAATTTAATTCTCAATAGGGGAAGTTAACCTGGTAAAAATTAGGAAGTGGCATTTGAATATGTTGAGAGGCAAGTGATTTGCTTCACACCAGGCGAAAATGAAATTTAAATCCTCTTGGGGAAGGAGGCAGTCATTGATTGACTTGATTTCACGAACAAGTTTTAGGTCGTCCGCAAATAGGAGACACTTAGAGTATTTGACTACTTGAGGGAGGTCGTTGATGAATAGAAGGAACAGTAACGGGCCTTGGTGACTCCCCTGTGGGACACCTGAGGTTACCCTAATTGGATCGGAAGTGCA
Source organism: Coremacera marginata (assembly GCA_914767935.1). Taxonomy (NCBI): domain Eukaryota; kingdom Metazoa; phylum Arthropoda; class Insecta; order Diptera; family Sciomyzidae; genus Coremacera; species Coremacera marginata. The sequence continues at coordinate 5,276,316 of OU612048.1, forward strand.
GTCGTTGATATAGACACCCTGATACCGACTTGTCAGATAGGATTTAATCCAATTTAGCAGATTGGAGTGAAATTCCATAGGAAGTAGTGGATTTCCCACACAGTAAACTGTGTTGGTAGGGAGACATAATGTTTTTCACAGCGAACATTAGTTTTAGGTTGACGTTTGTTTCGAACAGTTTAGGGATTGCGGCAAGTAAGTCTATAGGTCTATAATTTATGACCTCGTGTTTGGGACCAGATTTACATATATATTGGAACTATATGTGATAGTTTCCAACTGTCTAGAAATACTCCAGATGCTAAAGATTTTTTAAAAATACTTAATGGTTAAGGGTAGTGAGATCGATGAAGCACAATTTATTAGTGCGATAGGAGCAATCTCGTCAGGACCTTCCATTGCATTACTTTTAAGGCTAGCGTGAGCAGAAACGACATCCGATTCGTTATGGTAAACGGAGCCTAAGTCAAAAGTAGGGCTGAGAGCAGGAGAGCTTAATACTAGAAAACCCGAGGTATACACCGATTTAACGTACTCCGCAAATAAGTTACAGATAATGCGGCTATCATCGGATGATTTATTAAGGTACGACATTCGAACTGGAAAGCCGTTAGATTTTCTTTTAATATTGATAAAGGTCCAGAAGTATTTACTATTCAGTTTAAGGCTAGACCCGGTAGAGATTATATAGTTACGATCCAATTCAATTTCTTAACACTTTTATTAGAGCAAATAAAAACATGTTACACATCACCCCACTTCAGCCTAATTCTATAATTTATTTCTTTCAAATTCGACCGACCTTCTGTCTAGAATCTAAATAGTGAATGATTTTTCTTCATGAACAACGCCTTTTGTGCATATGTATATATTCAGTGCTTGTTGCTGATCTCATCGGTGGAAAACGCGCTTCTGTTGTTTAAATCTAAACAATAACTAGACGCTAGAATTTGTTTGCGCACATTACACACACGCGCAAACTTGGCGCGCTGAACCAAAACCGCAAAATTGTAGATGAGGAAAAACATGACTTTGATGGAAAGTCACGCATTTTTACAAGTGAACTTATTGCAAAAATTTCTAGTCTTCGTTGGAAATTACGTATTTTTGTTTTTTTTTCGAAACCGATTTGCTTTAAATTATTAAATTGTTAGTTTTATTATTTAATGATTTAAAAAGTTTCGAAGTCTACTTATTTTCGGTGAATTCCAATGCAGAGCACGGTCTGATTGCTTAGAATGCCAAAAAAAGAATGGAGTTAACCCATTATGGACTGTCCAATGTTCCCGTTGAGTTGGAACGATGAAACTTTCCAAAAATGTTTAGTTTGGTCTAACTCTAAGAAAAAAAAATTAAAACATATAAAAAAATAAAAAAAATGGAGTTGCCATATCGAGATTTTTAATTTTCAAATTGATCGATATTGAACGATATTCAAGCAAAGTCGAGCATTTTGCACCAATATTGATCTCAAGAATTTCCACAAAACAACAAAAAATATACAAAAACGTATTTCGTTGAAGACCAGCGTTGTGCAAGCCCGAGGGAGCCGAGTATATCTGCCGAACTTCACAAAAATTTACAAAAGTTAACTATAAATTCTAAGAAAGACGATCGTATAAAGACTATATTTTACTTTATCTTTTTTTAGAGGTTTTAGAGGTTTAAAATCAAAGATAAAAAACAAATGGAAAATTCTCAAATTTCCCAAGCTTGGAAATGTAAGTAAACGTAACTGTTCAGCCGTGGGCGAAAACAGGTCAATAAGATAAATTCTTAAAATGTTATACAGTCAAACCTGTTTTTGTGCGGTAGATAGGGACCGCAGAAAAAAAATCGCACAAAAAAAATTCTTCGGAGACTTCATAAACAGCTATAACATAAAACTTTAAGTAATCTAATAAAGAAAAATTTTTTATGCGGTTTTTTTGTACCGCATAAAAAAAAATCTCACCTAGGAAACATTCTATGAAAAAGCGAAAAAGTGGTCTCGAAGCCAAATAAATAAATAAATTACACACGGAAACGTTAAAAATATAGTTTTAATTCTTCATTTTAAATGTGAAAAATACGAAAAATTATTCCATTAAAAAAATGAATATTAAAAAAATAAATTAAAATATGTATATGTTGATAGTCACAAATTATGACTATACGCACTTTGAAAGTCGGTTAAAAACTAATATATGTACTTGATAAGAAGACATAATATGTAATGAAATCGGCTGATGCAATATATGTATAGTATATATAACTGACCTAACTTCGCTGCGAATTTACTAGGGCGAACAACTTGCACATAGCGAAAATTAAGAGATTTCACGTTTCAAATGCGCGCAACCTCTCTTCTACAATAACTTCTCTGACATAAAATAATGTCTCTCGCGCTTTTTTTGGACATTTCAAAAACTTCAGAATTGCGTTTTGCTCTTACGCTTTTCTCTTTATTGCTCTTTTTAATGATAATTTCAGCTAGTGCAGAGTTTTTTTTTGCATAGAAAAGATCGCATACAAGAAAAAATATAACACAACTCGCACAAAAAAAAATTCGCACAAAACAAATCGCATAAAAATAAAAACCGCATAAATAAAATCGCACAAAAAAAGACCGCACAAAAACAGGTTTGACTGTATTCTTTTTGGAAATCATGAAAATCTATCACTGTATAACCTCCAGGTTAAGAAAAGCATACCGTTGCGTATTCGCAACGCTGGACAAAAATGGGCTAAGGACTCTATCTACTTGAAAACACCACAACTTTATACATATAAACTAGCTTTGACCTTGTGCGCTTCGCTTCTCTAGTTGAAATTAAACAAAGGAACTATTTTTATTTCAATGTATTTTTAAGCGTTAGAATACATATATTTCTGTATTGTATTCAGAACAGGTCATTTAGATATTATTTAATGGCTCTATCTTTATTATTTTAATTTAAACCAAAATTCTTTTTACATTATTAAAGTATAACTATTAAAAATTTATCCTTGACATTTTGGTTCAAAAATATTCGTCGATAAGGTAGACAAATGCAATAAATTTGCTGTGAGCAAGATATATGAAAACTGGTTCATTGGAGATGAGAATGGAGATTTATAGCTAAGAGCAGGGAACGAAAATAAACGGAACGTTATTTTAGTGTTCCGCGGAAAGTACGACTCATCATTCCGTTTATGTTTGTGTACACGAACGCAAACACATGCATGAACGCAAACACATATGCTACACTACGATGGCATAACAAATAAACACAAACATGATCACTCGGTACCGTTCAACAGGAAAACATACGGTACTATTAGTAGTGTTTGCGTGGTAAGTACTTAACACAAACGGTATACGTTAACTTATAGTGTGTCAGATACGGGGTAGGTGTGTTCCGAATAAATGTTGAGAAATAATAGGACCAGCTCAAATATTTGACCCCTCTAGGAGTCCAGTTGCAGGAGATATAAACTATTTTCGACAGTTTTTGTATTGAGACCCAAAGAAGGGTGGCAGATAGGGGGTAGGTGTGTTCAGAAGAAATGTTAAGGGGCAAAAAGTAATAGTGCCAGCTCATATACTTGACCTTTCTAGGAGTCCAGTTGCGGGAGATATAAACTATTTTCGGCAGTTTTTGTGTTTTTTGTATGAGGACTCGAAGAAGAGTGGCAAATTGGGTGTAGGTGTGTTCACAATAAATGTTGAGGTGCAAAAATAATAAAACCAGCTTTTATATATTTGACCCCTCTAGGAGTCCAGTTGCGGGAGATATAAAATATTTTCGACAGTATTTGCCTGATTTGCCTTTGTGATTTATTGTATTGTGACCCAAAGAAGGGCGACAGAAAAGGGGTAGGTGTGTTGAGATGAAATGTTGAATGGCAAAAAATAATAGGACCAGCTTCTATATTTGACACCCCTAGGAGTCCAGTTGCAGGAGATATAAACAATTTTCAACAGTTTTTGTGTTTTTTGTATTGAGACCCAAAGAAGGGCGACAGAAAAGGGGTAGGTGTGTTCCTAATAAATGTTGAGGGGTTAAAAATAATAGGACCAGCTCATATATTTTACCCATCTAGGAGTCCAGTTGAGGGATATATAAACTATATTCGATATTTCTTGTGTTTTTTTGTATGGGGACCCAAAGAAGGTCGACAAAAAGGTGGTTAGTGTGTTCGGGAGAAATGTTGCAGGGCAAAAAATAATAGGGCCGGCTCATATACTTGATGCTCTTAGGGGTCCAGTTGCGAGAGATATAAACAGTTTTTGTGTTTTTTGTATTGAGACCCAAAGAAGGGCGACAGAAAAGGGGTAGGTGTGTTCCGAATAAATGTTGAGGGGTAATAATAATAGGACCAGCTCATATATTTGACACCTCTAGGAGTCCAGTTGCGGGAGATATGTGTTAAAATATTTTGGACAGTTCTTGTATTCAGGCCCAAAGAAGGGTGGCAGATAGGGGGTAAGTGTGTTCAGAAGAAATGTTAAGGGGCAAAAAATATCAGGACTAGTTCATATGTTTGACCTTCTAGAAGTCCAGTTGCGGGAGATATAAACTATTTTCGACTATTATTTTTTTTTTATTTTTTTTATTTTATTTTTTTTTTTGTATGGTGACTCGAAGAAGAGTGTCTATTTCTAAATGTTTTTGTTGCATTTTTAGCCGTATTTTCTCGGAACACAATTTAATTTTTTTTTTTTGTGAAGACATTCTAAAAAAAATTTATTATATTATTTCTGGGAGAGAAGCGCTATAGTAACGTGTTTTTTTTATATGTAAGTCCGACCTATTTTAAAACGTCGCCCAAAAAAGTTTCTGGTTGCGCCCCTGAGTACACTATATAAAATAATATAAATAATTTATTTTTGTGACCTTGGCCCATGATTTAGACACCGAAATGTGATATTTTTTGTACTAGTCAAATCATTTTCAGCGCTCCAAATTTTCAAATGTGCACTTTGCTAGTTTGGCTTCTGAAGAAAAATGATCGTGCAATGTTTAAATCAATTTTATCACCCAAGTGTGTGATTTAAAAATGATATAGACAAAGCATGTCTATTTGGAATAGAGAGTTTTTATAAGGGTCATGTATAATGGCGCAAGTCAAAGGTATATATATCGCACTCTATCAACAAAACAGGCTCAACTCAAAATTTACTAATTTTTACTTTTTAATGTTAAACTATTCGTAGTGATTACCTCCATCAACTATCAAAATTGTTCACTCATCTTCTCACTCTATAATTAAAAAAAATCATTTTGTTTCTTTGTTTTGTATGGAGTCCCTTGAAAAAAAATTGTTTTTTGTTTCTCCTGAAAATTTTAAAATTTTGAGTTGTGTCTCTTTTGTAGATAGTGTGCGATATATACATGCAATGATACTATAACTCCGGGCCTTGCTTTCACACCTTTGTATTCTTAAAATTTATTATCATTCTAGCTGCACCTTGAATAAATTGACAGCCAAAATAAAAGTTCAGCCCAAAGTCAATACAGAATTTTTATTCCTCTTCTCCCTCCAACACCAAGTTAGAAAACTAATAAACTATGGCACATAATAAAAAAGTTAAAAAACATAGCCACATTAATAAATAAGATATTAGAAGTAAGAGCGATAAACAATTTTTTGTTGTATAAACTAAACGTACTCTAAAATAGCTTAAGCGTGATTTTTTTAGCTTGTAGTTTTTTTGTTGTGTCTTATTAAAAACTATTTTAAATTCATAATACATTAGCTATGAACCGTTTCAGCACTTAACTAATTACAACCATTTTTTTGGTAAAACAACAAATTTTCCCCTTCATACAAGTGCACGAATACCAAAACACTTTGCTGACTTTAGCCAACTTGTGCGTAATTTGGGTACGATGTGTACAATTGGTTTTTGAAATTTTTTTGTTTTTGTTTTTTTTGGCACCGAAGCTGAACAAAAAGAAATTATATTATGTTATATAACAGGTACTTCCGGTATAATTTTAACGGTTCGGTGCGCATCGCTGAATTGGAGTGTTTAATATTACATTCAAAGAATTTCAATGAAAAAGTTTTGGTATCCGTGCCAAAACAACAAACAACTACTCCGCTGGCAATGCCCAAATGACTTGTTTCATACATTTGGCATTTTGGAGTGCTTAAAACTTGAATTCAACTCGAGACATAAAAATAAACATGGGCGTAGCAAGGGAGACTATTAGCGGGTAGCTGCCTACCTAAACATCGAAAAAATTAAAACAAAACTAATATTGAAAATAATTCTTAAATTGCAGCGATTTTATAATTCTTGATCATTTTATTTTAAGTTCAAATTTGATTGACCTCATAAATATAAATTTCTCTATTTCAAGTCTACCTTCCTTCTCAGACCATTTTCCTTTATATCTCAAAATCACAGTTCCCAATCTTGACTTTGTAATAAATACTCCTAGAACTATAATCTCCTATAAAAATACTAACTGGGACAGCTTTCGTGAAGATTTAAATTCTATTATAGAAAACATTACTCCCCCTTTTATCAGAAATCTATCAAACTCAGAAATTGATGAGTTAATCGACATTATTACAACCTCAATTCCCTCTCTCATCAAAGATCACACAGAAGAATTAGTACTAAAAGATAATCACTTCCTTATTCCAGATAATATTAAAAATCTCTTTAAACTCAAGCATCAATGCCAAAAAACCTTGAAAAATATTTATCATCGAAATTTCAATCGTAAATGTAATGAATACAATCTTTTCTCGACTCAAATAAAATTGTTAAACAACATGATCAAAAATCAAGTGAATGCACATCGAGCTAGATTACTCCATAAAAAACTCTCCAAAATCAAACCTGGCCCTTCCGCATATAAAGAACTATTCAAGTTTTTAAACAAAAAAAATGATAAATTTTGTAGCAAAATCCTCTTAGATAATATGATCATCCAAGACAGTTATCTAATTGCAGATGCTTTTAAAAACCGTTACACGGACATCTACAGAGAGAACATTCCAGACAGAGCTAATTTTGACCTTATCGATTCCTCTATTGACAGAGTTCTTTCAAATTGTTGCAATCCTATTTATATTTTTAACAGCAATTTCACATCGATTGATAATGAATCAAATACTCATTTTACTAACCCTGAAAATCTCCAAAACATAGTTGATTCATCAAATTCAAAAAAGTCAGCTGGTCCAGATTCAATTTCAAATTGCATTATCAAAAAACTTCCCAGTTCAGTGTCCACGGTTCTTTCAATTATCTTTAATAATTGCATTAATAATGGTTACTTTCCGTTAAAATGGAAATCTGCTTACATTACACTTATAAAGAAAAAGCCACACTCCTTCGAATTAAATAGCTTTAGACCAATAATCCTTGTTATCTAATTTAGGGAAATTATTTCAAAAAGTTTTTAAATTAAAAATGGATGAAAACATAAACTTTGAATTTATTCCTGACCAACAATTTGGTTTTAAAAAAGGTCATTCAACTGTCAATGCTCTTCTCAAACTTCATGGCGATATCGTATGTAACTTAAGAGAACAATCTTGCACTGTCCTAATTTCTCTTGATATTGAGAAAGCCTTCGATAGAGCATTTCATAAAGGTCTCTTATATAAATTAATAAACATTGGTTTCGATCCATTTATTATTAAAATTCTGTGTAGTTTTCTTTTCAATAGAACTTTTCAAATTCATCTTAATGAAGTTAATTCAGAAATAGGTCTAATTAAAAGTGGAGTCCTTCAAGGAGCTATACTTGCTCCTTTCCTTGATAATATCCTTATCCATGACTTTCCGCATGTAGTAAATGACAGCAAAAGTCACACATATATTTTACTCCTAGAGGTGTAAAATATATGCGCTGGTTCTGTTATTTTTTGCCTCTTAACATTTCTTTTCAACACACCTACCCTCTTTCTACCACCCTTCTGTGGGTTTCCATAAAAAAAAAAAACGAAAACTGCAAAAACTCTCGAGAATAGCTTATATCTTTCGCAAATGGACTCCTAGAGAGGGTAAATATATGAACTGGTCCTATTATTTTTTGCCCCTCAACATTTCTTCTGAACACACCTACCCCCTACCTGCCAGCCTTCTTTCGGTTCCAATGCAAAAACAGTTGAAAATAGTTTATATCTACCGCAACTGGACTCCTAGAGGGGTCAAATATATGAGCTGGTTCTATTATTTTTTGCCCCTCAACATTTCTTCCGAAGACACCTACCCCCTATCTGTAACCCTTCTTTGGGTCTCCATACAAAAACCACAAAAAGTGCAAAATCTGCCGAAAATAGCTTCTATCGCCCACAACTGCTCTCCTAGAGGATTCAAATATATAAGCTGATCCTATTATTTTTTGCACCTAAACATTTCTTTCGAACACACCTATGCTCTTACTGTCATCCTTATTCGGGCTCCCATAAAAAAAAAAACACAAAACCTGAAAAAACGGTTGAATATAGTCTATATCTCCCGCAACTGGACTCCTAGAGGGGTCAAATATATGACCCCTGGTCCTTTGATTTCTTGCCCCTCAAAATTTCCACCGAGCACAACTATCCCCTACCTACCACCCTTCTTTGGATCACCATACAAAAACGCAAAAACTGCTGTTAAAATAACGTACCGTTTATTTTTGCTCCCTGGTTTAAATTCATTTGGACGATTAGTTTGGAGGTTGGAGCATTTATAGATAAAAATTTATTTTTGTTTATAAAATGATTTTTAACCATTTTTATTTGCTTCAGTGAAATAAGTTTATTTCAATGAAAGGAAAATCAAATCAATGCCATCAGATGTTCATCAAATAAATGCCGGTTAATTCAATGAAATTTAATTTATTTCTCTACACATAGCTTTATATATGTCAATAAAGCCTTTAAATATACGTCATTAAAAATGCCAAAAGTATTGCAAGCAAATATATCTGTGTTTACAAAATAATATCTACTTGTCTACGATTAGTGTTCTGGTAGAACGCGTTGAATGTAAAACCATGGCGATGATGATGATGACGATGATCTCATCATGAACTGCTGCTCATCGGCTGATCGCATTCTCGGCGAAAATTTGTGTGAACTTGAACGCAAATAAAATTTTTTTTTTTTAATATACAAGTTTGCGATACATGAATGGAAGTAAATTTTAACTGGCAAGGGCTGGGACGAAGCTTTTGTGCCTGGAGTCACAGGTTAATGGGCAAGAAAGGGGTCGCGTTACAAAGGGGTCGCACATGTTTGAGAGATGTCGCACTGGGCAATGAAAATAAATTTTTTTTCTTTTACTTCAATCGTTTTGCTACAAGCTGAGCTGACTGCGAATTTGAATGATTCTGTTAATATAACTCAAGTGATCTTAATTCAGCTAATTATAGTACATGTGCTCAATTTCAAAACAACACACATGTCCCCACATTTACATACATAGATATCTAGTTAAGAGCATTGTGCTATGTCTGGTTGTTTTGTTTGAATAATTTTGTTTACTCTAAAGTTCTACCGCACAGTTTATTTGCAGATTACTTTAAGTAGAAAAATGCAGAAACAAAATGTAATGGTTAGGTTCAAATTCGACAAAGTCTTGAAATTTTTAAAGTAATTTTTCATACAGTTTTGCCATTGGAGGCTGAACTCAATTTTGAGCTGCCATGAACCAATTAGATCGGATAGAATGCAGAATGACCTTCGGATATCTTTATAGTAAAATAGTTCCAATAAAAAGGTTTAAATTAAGGATGTGACGGATGTCGTTTTGCGGATGCGGATAGCAAAAAATGAAAAATGCGGATAATTAAAATGAATATCTGCGGATGCGGATATTTGGAATGAGATTAAAAGATAGTTTTTTTAACTAAATAACATTTATTTTTATATAAAAGTAGGGGAAAGCGGGGAGTCGTAAGACACTGCCATCTTTCGGCAGTATGTCAAGATAGATAGTTCAACACAACAGTCAACAACGTCTCGTAGCCTAAGCATATTTTCACATTGGTAGTTGACCAGTTCGCCCGAAAATAAGTTTCTGCAAATCTTTTTTTGCGTTCTTGATTTGCATCAGTTTTAAACGTATTGCTACGAACCAACACAGGTTAATGTGATAGTTATTATCGTTGGGCCTTGGCCATTCAACATACAAAAAGAATTTTGAATGACATTTCTCAACAAGTCACTCACACACCACTATGTTGCAAGCTCTCGTCAATGTTCCTCGTCATACTAGTAGGTCTTTTGAGCTACTTTTTATGAACTTTTGCAGAACTAATTATCTGCAAAATTAACCATTAAGAAGCGCTTGCGGAGGCTTTAAACTCGGTCTCAGAAGTTATATCTTTAAATGGAGCAGGAGTCCTGTTAGCATCTCACAATTCTCTCTCAAGTGAGCTAATAGATACACCTACCCACAAGCTCTTCGATCACCGAATGATTAGAATATGCTTACAAAATAGTCTATATATGTACATTGGTGTCGTTTGCATGCCTTCCGGCTCAAGTGAAACCACATACAACGAGCTATGTAAAACACTGTCTGCCTTTATTTCCACTCTAAAAGAGGAAGATAAGGTTGTTATTCTGGTGACTTTAACGGTTCAAATATATCTTTTATCACCGATAAAAATGACAACTATCTTTTTGCTGTTAACCTTTCTAATATCATAGGTTTTACATTGCTTAGTACCTTTTATGGCAGCGAACAGCAGCAGATTTCGTCTGTACAAAATCAAAATGGGAGATGGTTGGACCTAATTTTTACTAACGCATATGAGGTAATGAAGTTTAGTCCATTCAGAAAATAGCTAACTCTGTTCACCATTCAGCATTAACTTATTGTCTGCTTTCTCTACTAATGAAGTTACCTTTATAATAATCGTACCATTGCGTACGATTACCTCAACGCCGATTACGAAAGCAAATGTTCAATGTTATCTTAATGCTCTAAACTGGAATTATATTCTTTCCAATTGAGACGTAGACAGCACTGTCTTTAGATTTTATCAGCACATTTTTACAGCTATCGAAAGTTATGTGTCAAAAATAAAGAAAAAAAAATAATAAGCTTTCAGAGCCATGGCTAGATAGAAATCTCAGATTTAAGGAATCAAAGAAATAAAATTCACAAACTTCTCAAAAAAAAAAAACACTGATAACACTGTACAACACGAAAAAACCCCTGGGGTTTCATGGTTTTTTTTATGTTTTCGAGGTCGCTGAAACCGAATATGAATTCAGTTTTTTCGGGTCACTTAAGTTTCTTCCTGGAGACGGGTCCAGGATAAGCCCTAAGTCCCTACAATTAATGGAATCAATATTTTCCCCTTCTGGAGAGGGCAGGAGAGGGTTAAAATGTATGACCGACTTCTATTATTTTTCCAACAAGAACATTGCTTCCTTAGGACCTATCCCCTTTGACCCCTCCTGAGGGGGGATCCCATACAATGCACCCTAACCCCCTACAGTTAATGAAATCGATATTAACCTCTTTGGGGAGGGCAAGAGAGGGTTAATATGTATGACAGATATCAATTTTTTTCAAAGAGAAACACTTTTTCCTTAGGGCTTATCCCCTCCGACCCCTCCTTAAGGGTGCTGCCACACAATGCACCCTAACCCCCTGCTGTTAATTAAATCAATATTTACCTTTTTCGGAAGGGGAGGAGAGGGTTAATAGGTAGGACCGACCCCAACTACTTTTCCAAAAGAAACATTTTTCTCATTCGGGCTTATTCCCTCCGACCCCTCCTTAGGGGAGCTCCCATACAATGCACTCTACTGTTAATGAAATCAATATTTTCCCTCTTCGGATGGGTAGGATTTTTTTGAAAAATTGTTGTACAGTGTAATGTAAGCGATTAATGTAAAACTAAGGTATGACGAGCTATCAAAAGAGTTCTCTATCAAGTCAGAAGAAGCGTACAAATTGTACACTAACCTTATCTTTGACTTTGTTAACATGAAGCGTAAATCTAGCGGCTATCCATCGTCTATGTTTAAAGGTAATGTCAATTCGTGCAACCCTCATGAAATCAGCAACTTATATGCGGATCATTTTAATGAGGTCTATTGTCAATCTACTACCCAATTTGAAGTCTCTCCTCCCAGCTCAACTACTGTGGTGGACAGTATAAATTTAACGCTGGAAGAGATTTCTAATGCCATAAAAGAACTGGCTTTATTTAAGGCACCTTGACCAGACCTAATATCTACAAGCTTCCTGGTGCGATGTTTAGACCGACTACTTCTGCCATTATACATAATTTTTAACGAATCCCTGTCTTGTGGGACATTGCCTTCATATTGGAAATCATTCCATATAACACCAATTTACAAGAGTGGTGATAAAAGGTCTGTTCAAAATTATAGAGGCATATCAATTTTATCAGCTATTCCAAAACTTTTTGAAAAAATTATTTGTGATAAGCTAACAAGTAATATCAACAACCCACGTCTAAATGAGCAGCAACACGGCTTCCGTTAGGGAGAATTTACAACATCCAATCTCATGATCATGGTGTCGGATGTTTTCATCAATATGGAAAAAGGGCATCAAATAGATGCTGTTTATACGGATTTCAGTAAAGCCTTCGATCGAGTTGACCACAGCATGCTAACATGTAAATTAGAAAAATACGGTTTTACGCGACCCATGCTAAGTTGGCTAAAATCAAATCTCTAGTGGATCTTGGAATAGTCTTGGATCGCAAGATGCGCTTTAATCTGCACTATGACAAAATTTTGTCCAGCGCCAGCAAACAGCTCGGTTTTATAAAAAGACGAGCAAATGAATTCAAGAATATTTGGATCATCCTTATACTGTGCATTAGTGTAGCCAATACTTGGATATGCCTGCATAATTTGGAATACATCTTTCTATTCCCATAGCACCAAACTACATACGCAAACAATAAACCCATCAATCGATGCTGTAGAAAATTCAATAACGTTTTCGTATACTCTCAACTTTCATGTCCAAATCCTATTTCAAGCAAACCCTATCTAAGTTCCTCGTTAATCAAAATTAACTCAGGCTTAAGTTAAAGTATATGTACAGCCTTGTTCGATGAAATAGGAGTGCTCTTCCAGTTTGGAGATATTTTAAATTTTCACTAAAATTACTTGATGTTTATCAACCAACTTTTAATCAAACGTCAAACTACTTTTGTAAAATAAAAACACATGGCAATCCTGGCACCTGACGCTGACATAAATGGTGATTCGCCGAAACTTGCACCAACGTTTACTTGCGCGTTCTATAAAATAGGAGTGGTGAAGAGTTTTCATTGTTTCTTCTTTTTAAATCTATATATTTTAATAAAATAAGACAAAACAATAAAGGTAAGAGCAGTGACATTAAAAACGAACCACCTTTGAAAATATATTTTTGGATTTAAGTTCAATAAAATGGGTCGCGAAAAACATTGTAGTACTGAGAAACGTCTTTTCTTTCATCTTTGAAACTCGAGGTAAAGTTAGGAAATCAACAACCCATGAAGATTCGGCAATACTCAAAGCAGCTAAACGTGATCCTTTTATCACCTACAGAAGGATTAAGGAAGACTTAAATCTAAATATCAGTGCTGTTACAGTACGAAAGAAACTATGTGAGGCACGATTGCAAGCTAAAAGTCCCAAGAAAGTTCCCCTCGTTACTAAAAAGCAGCGCGCCAAGAGGTTAGAGTTCGCGCGAGAATGAGCAAGTTGGCCACGATCAAAGTGGAGGAATATTTTTTGGACTAACTAGACAAAAATTGAAATTTTTGGTTCCAGTGGTACTAGGAAATACGTTCGACGACCACCTTCCAAGGAATACTGTCCACAGTACACATTGAAGGCAGTAAAACATGGAGGTGGTAAAATGATGATTTGGGCTTGTTTTTCGTGGAATGGCGTTGATCCGGATAGTATTTTGGATAAACGACATCATGACTTAATTTGTGTTTATAGATATATTGAACAATACAATGCTGCCGTATGCTGAGAAAGAAATGCCTCTTCGCTGGATTTTTCAGCAAAATAATGATCCAAAGCATACGGTGAAAAATACGAAGGCTTGTTCCAAGAAAAACAAATTGAGGTGATGCCTTGGCCACCTCAATCACCAGATCTAAATCCCACAGAAAATCTATGGACGGATGTTAAAAAGGCTGTGAAAGATGTCGGATCAAGAAATATATCTGATCTTTGGGAAACGTTCCAATCTTCTTGGAAAGCCATTCCAATTGATCGGTGTCGCAAACTCATCGATTCCATGCCCCGCCGATGCAAGGCTGGCATTTAAAACAAAGAATATCCAACAAAATATTAATTATTTGTAAGTTTTTTGGAAAATTTATATTAAAAGACCAAGAAATAATAATTTTTTTATATAACTCCAATTGCATGTAACAGCTTAAATTTAAGATCTTAGAGTTTTCCATTTTTGTTTAAAAAAAATGTGAATATTTAAGTTAGTTTTTTAATTGAATTCATAAATAATTAATATGTTTTATGTTTCTGTTTAAAAAAAAAAAAATAATTTTAATCTAAAAAATTTAATAAATAAAGTTTTATTTAGAAAGGCAGAAGGCACTCCTGTTTTATCGAACACAGCTGTATATAGTTACTCGTATGTATACCACATTTAAACAGGCTCTCTCTAAATTTGTTGGATATAAGTACTATTCAAGTCTCTCTCTCTCTTCCTAGTCAAACCAGCCTTTGATCTTATCTCTTTTCTTCTGCTCTTTCTAGTATGTAAGTACCTTTTACTCATACTTTCTTACGCTTACTCTTACTCTTGACATAAAATAAAATATTATCTGCAGCACCGCCACTGATTCTGATTATGCTTTTTCAATCATTCAGCATTTTCACGAGGTGATGGAGAGCAAACAACTGAATGACCTGAGCCTATTGGACCTCCTCAATTAATCTAATCAACCTGCCTAAAAATGTTCGTGTGTGCCGCCGTTGATTTGGATCATGCTCTTCCAAGGGTATTTTATACTTTCCTGGCGATGTTTGTCAACATTTTCAAGCTGAATTTAATTAAACACGATTGTCCAGAGCGGGTCCACGTTCGTCTCGCCTGGCATATGCCGGAAATAGACCCTGTGCGTCTAGCCTTGCATGCGTGAGCTCTGCTCTAATCCTTGTTTATATATATCTAAATCAGCTTTGAAGAAAATCAGCGCGCGAGCTAAGAGCTTTTCTAAAAATATATACGTATATAAATTCTTCCGCTGCAAAAAGCTTTCAGTCTGCAGACAGACTCGAAGCAGGTAGGGTCGTGTCGCTTGATTCATTTGATTCACCCCTTTCACATTGGTCAAGAATTGAATTCAATTTTCAGAGTTTGTGGGCAATTCGCCGCAAATCAGAAGCGAAGAAAGGGAGAAAAATTGACGGTACCAATGTCTCTGTACCGTAAATTTTTTCGTGTTCCCTTTTGTTCTCACTTTCATTGCTTTCAATTCTTGACCAATGTGAAATGGGTCATTGCAACATAATTATGTTGTGTTTGTTCACCGAAAGGAATAAAATAAAGAAGCGATGCATAGTTATGTTCAATGTTCATTAATATAGGTTAAACCACTTGAGAGAAAAGCACTCTTTCTCTGCATTTGCTCGAACTGTCAAAGTAGCTGTTAGCTAAAAATTGTACAGATTCAGGTTTTTTTTTTTTCTTGATTTCCTTTTATCCATTCTGACAGTTCGACCGAGCTTCTCTAAAGTGACTTAACCTGTATTAATAAACCTTGGTTCTGTTATATTTGTTGACATTTTATACGCTAAAACGCAGCGCTTTTTATTCATGTGAGCACTCCTTGTTTTTATAGATTGGAAATTTAAGAGTTTATTTTATATTTGTTTTGTTTTTAGTTATACGCGGTCTCATATATGCCACTCTGTTTAATATGTATACATAATACAGATAATAATATAAAAATATACGAAATAATAACATATAATTAAAAAAAAATAATCTATTCTAATGTGATTTCATCCTTTTTCTATTCGCGTCTATTTGTTATTATTTTTGTACACAAGGTTTTCAAAAAGCTTTCATAATGCTTTAACGTTCATTTCTTTTAGTGAGAAGCTTTAAACGTTACACATACATGCAAGTAGTTTAAGTTGTGTGCGTGTGGTCATCACTGATCTAAACACTATAGAACAAGGTTGATTTATAAGGTTGTCGCAAGGGAGAGAGCGAGTACCCATAATTGTCAAATCGAAGTTGACAGCTCATAGAAAATCTACAAGTGCTCTCTATTATCATCCGTTCTTCTTTCGTAGTCATTCGCAAAATTGGCTGGTTTTGACAATTATGGGTACTGAGAAGAGAGTGCGATTAGCCCTGCGACAACCTTATAAATCAACCTTGCTATAGAATAGATCTTGATTATAAAGAGAACTTGATTATAAAGCAAGAAAAAAATTGTTCTCTTCTCTTAGTTGCTTTAGGCTTAGTATACAAAAGAAATAAATAAATATAAGGGATTCAATTTTTTTTTTTAGATAGCTGTGTAGACAAAATAGTTATTTTATTTAACTTTACTTAAATTTGTAATTTTTCATTAATGAATAAGGTCGCTTTTTCTGAGCATTGTGTATTCATATATTTATTCATAAAAACTTTACTATCATTTTGAGTAAAATATTTCCTTACCTGTTTAACATTTTTGACGATGCTGCTTTTTTTATCATTTAATCCTTTTTCAATTTGTTCATTATTTCGATATTGCTGCTGTTCTTGCTGCTGCAGTGTTGCGGTATGTGCTGTTGCTTGTAACTGTTTATCCTTAGTTAGTGTTGCCACATTACCGTTTTGTTTCTCACCGAGAGTCATTTTGTACTGTTAAATGTTGTCAGCGCGAAAATATTGGCTTAATTTATTGAATTCTCTTTGTATGATTTCTTTCTTTTCTATTATTATTTTTCGCTACAGAAGAAGATAAAACGTACGGAATTTAAGGGGAGCGAAATACGAACATTTTTTTTTTTAAATGTCCACAATTGTTTTAAAATAAATTGAAAATTATTCCATAAAAGTTATAACGCAAAATCTTAACCCGTAAAGAAATGTCAGCGTGATGTCGGTATGCATGCACACACTAGGTTTTGCAGCGCGTCACGTGTAGCTCACAACTGTCTCTTTTTCTTATTCCCTTATATAAAGCTCATGTACACTTGAATATACCCTGCGATAAAAATATTCAATAGCATTTAAAAACTTGTAATCTCAAAATTAAACTATTTAGTTATATCTTTAAATGCAAAATATTATTCACTTAGGCTTGTGAATGGGCTTGTTACAGCCAATCTTATATTAGACATTAGAGCCCTGTATATATATATTCATCAAGTGAATATACCCTGACTCTCTGCGAGGTAGCAGTCACTGCAAGTAAAGCTGCAAGCGAATAAATGTAAACAACGTATAGCAACAGGTCGTGTAGCGCAAGAGAATAACTTTTTATTTGTTCTCTATTCTCTTTTCATACACTCTTGCGCTCATGGCCGAATTATAAGGTAGGGCAGAGTCGCTTAGTGCCCTAACGCGTCAACGAATAGAGAATGATGAGAATGCCGGCTAGTTGTCAAAACGACGAATTTCGTAAAAATTCCAAACGAAGTAAATATAAAATGTTTCCAAGTTGTAAACTGTGCTGTCGCGTGTGTTAAATTTGTGATAATTTGAGTGAAAACATTATTAAAGCAATGTCATAAAAACTATAAAATGTGGAAGAAGTCTTAAAAATGCAAGAAAACTTTTAGCAATTCTAAGATAAAATCAACTGCGAAACGTCAACACAAAGAATTTATAGAATAGCCGGCATTTTCTCTGCTGTCTACTGCATTCATCTCCGAGTCGGCCCTACCTTATAATTCTGTCATGCTTGCACTGAGGTGAGCAGTTTTTTCTCTGAGCACTTAATAAACTACACGAATACTCAGGTATCTGCTGCAGTGACCTGAATGAGGGTTAATATGTTGGGTTTTCTCCGCAATAAGCTTTTTGTTATTCTTAATGCATATTTGGTTATTTTTTGTTGCTTTATTCGCTACCTTCCATATAAAAACACAAACACTGTCGAAAATAGCTTATTTCGGCAGTAGCTGAACTCCAAGAGGGGTCAAATATATGAGTTGGTCCTATTATTTTTTGCCCCTCAAAATTTCTTCCCAACACACCTATCGCCTATCTGCCATCCTTCTTTGGGTCCCCATACAAAAAACATAAAAGCTGTCGAAAATAGTTGAAATCGGCCGTAGCTGGACTTCTAGAGGGGTCAAATATACCAGTAGGTCCTATTATTTTTTGCCCCTCAACATTTCTTCTGAACACACCTAGGGGGTAGGTCAACCACCCTTCTTTGGGTCCCAATACAAAAAACATCTATTTTTTACGAAACGAACGAATAAAAAAATGTTCGCTAAATATTCAGGGTATGAACACTGATATTTTTGTTATTTTTTATTGCTTTATTTGCTAACTGCGGGTGTTAGTAAAGCATCGTACTCTTATTCCCTTCGTTTCTTATAACTGAATAAAACAAAGAGAGTGTATGAGCAAGTATGAGCAAAGCAGAAAAGGTTGCTGAGTGCTCTCACGCGTCAACGAAGAGTGGATAATGAGAAGCAACATATATGTCAAAACGACGAATTTCGTAGAAATTGCACATGAAGAAAAAAATTGTATGTTTCCAAGTTGCAAACAGTGCGGTCGCGGGTGTTAAACTTGTGCTAATTTGAGTGAAAATATTATAAAAAAAGTGTAATAAAAACTATAAAATGTGAAAGAAGTCTTAAAACAGTTTTAACCGTTTTAACAGTTTAAACAACTGCGAAACGTGAGCATAAAGAAATTCGCGATGAACAGCTGATTTTGACATCAATGTAGCTTTATTCTGCTTTCTACTCCATTCCTCTCGGTGATGACCTTACCTTATAATTCTGCCATGGTATAGAGGAAATTTTTTATTCTATAGCAAGAGAATATATTCAAGGAGGCGAAAAAGCATACTCATGCAGGGCTCTAGCATGGTAGAATAAGAGAAGGTAGATTCATTTCGAAGAGGCAGACTGCCGTAACTGTCAAAATGAATTTGATAGCTCATAGAAATTCTGAAAGCAATGAGAAAGCTTTAATTAGGAAAATGTAAACAAAAAAGTGATTTGTATTGATTTTGACAATTTTGGCTATGAGAAAGAGAGCGAAGTCTGAAATGCATATACCTTCTTTTATTCTACCATGGGCTCTAATACCAATCAGTCAAACCGAAAAAGCTTTTAAAACGCACCATGTTCTCTGTATGTGTGTATGTAAATGTGTATGTGTGTATGGAATGTTTTTTATATATATAAATAGAGAACAAAGCGTCTGATTTCCTTGGGGATTTTTTTATTGTGCTCTTCTTTGCTATCCCATGCTACATACATACGATACATTTTGCCACACTGCCCACAAATCAATAAAAGTTATATATTTCAGACAGTTTTGGTCGTATACGACTAAAATTTTGTAATGTAGTTTGTATGTTTGCTGCCAACAACTGTACTAAAAAAATGGGTTTCCACGCCCCCTTTTACAGTCCACAAATCGATGGAAATGCTATATTTCAAACGATTTTTGTCGTATTCGACTTATTTTGTAATTTAGTTCGTATGTTTATTGTCGGCAACTGTAGTAAAAATGAGCGTGGTCAAACTATAGGTACGCCCTCTTTTTCAGAAATCATTAAAACTGTAGTTCCTTCTTCTTACCAAATTTTAAAAAAATTAAACTTTTTGATACTTCTATGAACAATTACCAGACCGGATTGATATATGACTTATGACTGAGCTCTTGGAATCAGAATTGAAACCGACAAGTATTTTGCTTATGTGTTTTTATACAGGGTGTCCCGCAATTGAGTGCAACTCTTTACGGAGCTGAAAGATTATGTCGAGCTGAGCAAAAAATCGTATGGGAAGAGGGGGGGGGGGGGGTGGTTTTTTTACATTCTTAGGAGCTACAGGGTTAATTTATATTTCCCGACTTTGATTTCCGTTATTGTTTCTAGCAGAAAAACTAACTAACATAAAACTCAGCTCATTAGCTCATAGCTCATTTCAAAGGCAATAAAATCACCTTTCCAACGGTATATCAACAAAGCCCACTAACTTAACCGTTAGCGAGCTGTGATCGTGTGAAGATGAAATCAATCGGTTGAAACTACCAAATTTCAACTTTGAGTGCAAATTTTTCAGAATTTTCTGTAATTAATTAATTTTTTTTTAGATTAATTTCGTAATTTATTCAATTTTCTCCAAAACATAAAAACATAAACATATCTCAACACCAAAAACATAAACATATCTTTAAAAATAAAAAAGTTGGCTGTACTAAAAAAAAAAATTACAAAATTGATCCTAAAAAAAATTCATTTATTACGCGAAATTCTGAGAAATTTGCACTCAAAGTTGAAATTTGTTAGTTTCAACCGATTGATTTCATCTTCACACGATCACAGCTCGGTAACGAATAAGTTGGTGGGTGGAATAAGCTTTGTTGATATACCGTTAGAAAGGTGATTTCATTGCCTTTAAAATGAGCTATCAAAATAGCTAGAAGCAATAACGAGAATCAAAGTCGTGAAATATTAAATATTAATTAATTAATTATTAACCCTGTAGCGCCTAAGAATGTGAAAATAGACCCCCTCTCCCATACGATTTTTTGCTCAGCTCGACATAACCTTTCAGCTCCGTAAATAGTTGCAATCAATTGCGGGACACCCTGTATATACATATATATAGCATACAAGTATAGATACATATAAAAATAACATCAAAATGTATGTAAATGCGTATTATAGCACAATCTTCATTTTTCAATGCGAACGGCTTCCACTACTATGCCTATAATGCCGTCTGATAGAAATGAAAATCAATTTTTTAGCAATATCGTCCATGTAAGTGATGGCGCACTTGCCTGCCATCCAGGGGTCCTGATTGTTTATTTCGGTCTAGCCATGAAGCCAAGCTTTTAACTTTGTTTATTTTATTGGTTATATCTGATTAGCTAAAATAAAATAAAGCAATTTATATGACTCGGGAAGTTTGTGGAGAGTATCTTTTAGTAACTCGGATTGACTGAAGCAAAGGCAAAAGACATTTGCCCCATAAGGGTTTGCAAATTTGCCACAAAAATTCTAAATATTCTGTAAATAGATTTCATAACTTTTTAATGGCAGGCAAGCAAATAATGCTGGTTGTTATTTTATATATTGAGCCAGTAATAAAGCACAACAGAGTAAGCCACAATTTGATTATGTTTTGTCCGGTTTACTCAAGAAATAAGCTACTCTAGACCATAAACTTCAACTTCAATTTGAAACTGCCTTAACATGTTGTGAAAGAAACAAGCCATGCTTGTTTATTTGTAAATTTTGAGACTAGTTGATTTTTTTTTTTTTTTTTTTTTTTTTGTTTTTGTCTATTACGGCTCGTGCGATACGAGCAGGTTAAGCTTGTTTCGTGCTTACCGCTGTGCATCCAATCTATGCGGTTAGTTTTTAAATTTTTTTTTTGAGTTGGCTGTTCTTGTGTTTAGATCATTTTAAAGAATTGAATTAAAATACTAACTAAAAACCTTAAAATGAAGTAAATAAATAAATAGAATAAGGCAAACCGGACGAAACGAATATTGTGTCGAAAAGTGGCAATGCATATGTACCAATTAATGAATGTATACATACATAAGCACGCATCTCTGCAGCATCGGATATAATAGAATAAAGCTATAAAATAATTAAAGTGAATTATCTGCAGCACACAATTCATATACACTTATATATGAGCTATTTGTAAAGACATGTTGGTATGTGTAATGCTGCACACTGTGAGTGTAAAGCTACACAACGAGCCACAGAAGACAGCCTCATCATTAATGCCTGAGTTAACTTTAGTTTAAAATCTGTTTTATTTCCGGATTAGTCCCGCATTTTTAATGTTTTTTTTTTACGTAGAATTACGTCATACAGCGCAGTTTGTATGGGGGGTATTTTCACAAATATTTTCAAGGCCATGCTAACGTTTTTGGGGCACACTTTAGTGTATACATACAGCCTTTAATATTTATTGTATAAAGATAAAATTCATGCCAAAACATCAGTTATATCGTCAATAAAAGGTATATCAAACTTTGGGTTTTGTCACTTCTTTAGTAAAGCCACAAGATAGCAATAGAAAAGGAGACAAATGCGCATTTTTGTATGAGAAAGAGCCCGAACAGAAACAAAAATCGTTGCGGTTCACGATATTGCAATAGAAAAGGTGAAAATGTATGAACACGTCCAGAATGAAATCGCAGGTCGTTAGTCGCAACGATAAATCGCAGACTTGGAATCTATTCTAATTTTTTCTGTTGCGACTAACGATTTTCTCACTAAGAGCCATTAGAGCTGCCATCTTTTTGGTAACGATTAGGCATGTCAAAGTCATTTTCTTAGTTTTTTCTAGTATCGCCTGTGTTCGAAAATCGACCATATCTAAATTAATATTAAAGTCTTCACTTAGTATCATAGTTACATAGAAAACTTTTTCGTAAATATGTTTTTCGAGTCTTTTAGAACCTTCTTTTGAAAAAATTATCAAATTTTCGAATATAAATATCCTTCAACATTTCTTCTAAGCCCACCTAACCTCTATATGCCATCCTTTTTGAGATCTCCGTACAAGAACAACAAATATCGACGATTATAATTCATATCTCTCCCGAATTGACCCCTAGGAATGCCAATATGAGCTGGTCATATTATTTTTTCCCTGGTCAAATTTTGAGCTGGTCCTATAGTTTTTGGCCTTCAACATTTATTCTGGCCACACCTACCATCATCTGCAACCCATGTGGGGGTCCCAATACAAAAAACACAAAAGCGTTACTATTTTTTCTGCTTGCCTGGTAGGTAAATCAGAAATGCTGACATTAACAGTGCGAGCCTAAACAATGCTAACGTTAAGAGTGATGATATTAACAGTGGTGACGATATAGTATTGCTGACGTTAACAGTGCTGGCGCGAATTCATAACTTTTACACCTACCAAAAAGTGCTCAACGCGCCTAAAGAAGTTTCCACTTCAAAAAGCAGCAATAACAACAATGACACACAGCAACGACACTGTTGAAGTGCCGAAGTCACTCTTCCATTCTACTCTTGAGCGCAATTAAATTTCAATTATGAAAAAATAACCAAAATCGAAAAATAATTTCGAAGAAAGTGAGAGAAAAACAGCAACAAAATAGGCAGGTAAGCAAAACCGTTGGCAGCTGTTTGTATGAACAAAAATATAGTGTCCCGATAAGAGTGCATGATTTAAATTTTTTAGCATTTTTGAAAAAAAAATGTGCACGCGTATTGAAACACCCTTTATTTTGTTTTGCCTCAGCAACGTTGATCGATTGCGCGCGAGAAGATAAGAAAGAAAAAGCAAAAACAACCACACAAAGCTGTTGAAGCTTTTGTATTTTTTCACTCTCGCATTCTACGCTCCCACTTGTACTTTGTTGTTGTTTCTATTATATGGGAAAAAAGGTGTTTTTAATTTCTAATTTTTACCTATCTTAATGACAAAATATCTGCAGTTGGCATAAGCCAGACTTTTTAAATGATTAAAGTTTCATTTAAATGTGCTGTCTATAAATTAAGAAAAAGGGGGTTCGAGTTTTATGTTAGCGTATTAATATATAAGAAGGATACAGTCCTTAAGATCACACGTTTTTAACGATCGCAAAAATCCCCCCTCTGTTTGTTGTTCTTCCCTCTCCCCCCTCAAACACCCCTCAACCCATCACGCAGATCCTCCGTATGTGTTTCATTGTCTCAAAAAATTGTCGTCTGCTTATTTTTTGGTCAGTTTTATAAAAACTACTTAATAAACTATACTATTATTATTTCCGTAACATATTTACTTTACAATGCAATAAAAATATAAACTTTCATTGCAACACCCTTTATTATGTTATGTCTCAGCAACGCAGATCAAGCGTGTCTGAGAGAAAGAAAAAGTGACAACAACTACATAGCTCTGTTGAAGCATTTGCCTTATTTTTTTGCTCTCGCATTCTCGGGGGAAAAGTTGTTTTTAATTTAAAATTTTTACCTATTTTTTTAATATCCAGCTCATGGCAGAATTATAAGGTAGGGTCGAATCGCTTGGCGCTCTCAACTTCATTCCTCTCCAAGTCGGCCCTAACTTATAATTCTGCCATGATCGAACTCTATTCTGAATGAAATTGGCCCGGGAATTGAAAAAGGGAGTTTTTATTTTTTAGACAGGGAATAATGCTTTTATAGTTTTTTTTCTTCTAATTTTAACAACTCACTATGCATGCAAATATAAAAATTTGCATTCAAATTTTTCAAAAATTCTGTGAACATTGTAAAAAATACG
Organism: Coremacera marginata; assembly: GCA_914767935.1. Classification (NCBI taxonomy): domain Eukaryota; kingdom Metazoa; phylum Arthropoda; class Insecta; order Diptera; family Sciomyzidae; genus Coremacera; species Coremacera marginata. The sequence continues at coordinate 5,300,706 of OU612048.1, forward strand.
AAATTTCCTTTTTTTCAATTCCCGGGGAGATTTAATTCAGAATTGGACCGATCTATTTTCCAATGTAATAAAAATATGAACTTCTATGGAGACACCATTTTTTCTTTTGTATCAGCATCACTGATCGAGTGTGCTAAAAAGCTAGGAAAGAAAAAGCAACAACCACAAAGCTAGTTTGAAACATTTGACTTTTTTCCTCGGGGAGATTTCATTCAGAATTGGACTGATCTATTTTCCGATACAATAAAAATATGAACTTCTCTGGAGACACCTTTTTTTATTTTATTTTGTATCAGCAACGCTGATCGAGTGTATCTAAAAAGCTAGGAAACAACCACAAAGCTCGAAACTTTTGACTTTTTTTTTCACTCTCGAATTATACTCTCAATAGAGCTGTGTGGCTTGAACAGAGAGTGAAAAAAAGTGAAAAGCTTTAACAGAGCTGTTGAACTTGTTGAAGCTTTGTATTTTGTTGTTGTTTCTCTTAAATGGGTAAATAAGATGTTTTAAATTTCAAAAACATTGATGATATCATGATAAAAAAGCGATTTTGGCGGTTTAAACAGGGTGCCTAAAAAAATGTTTATGTCTATGAAAATGTTTTGAGGTGAGCTTTCAAATAAGTGGGCGGTATTTGCCTACTTTTTTCATCGACCCGCTCTAGTGCCCAGTAATCTTTATTTTTTTTTTTTTTGCATTACAATTACAATCAACGTAATTATTAGTTTTTATAGTTACGATTACTGTCCAATTGTTCCTTATAATCGTAAAATGCCCTGCTCTGTATAATATAAAATGTGGTATAAAAATTACTAAACCTTATTTTATTTAATCAATATATATTGTGCATTCTAGCAATGCGATCAATAATATTGCACTATATATATCTAGATAAATGTGGTACAAGCATGTAGCACAAATTATTATTGAGCGTCTGTCTAGTGGCCGCATAATGCAGTCATCTAAAAAAGCAAAAATTCTGCTGCCTGCAAAACCAATAACAACGCAAATATTATTTTGTTGTTTCATCTATAAGATACGCTATTTTATTGGATAGCAAAACAGCGCACAGCTGCGATCAAGAATAGCTGGTTGCTTTTATTTATTTTTTATGCTTCTGCTATTGATGCTGTTTTAAGCCTATTTATGGTAAGGCAGACAAATTGTTTGTTGTCTTTGCATTAGTTTATCTTTCATTTTTTAATTTATGCATAAATAAAGTCAAATGCTTATTGCCGGCAAGAAAACATATTAACATATATATCTACACGTTCATTTATAAATGACAATAAAATAAAATTTGGGGTAGGTGACGGGAACTCAGTGCTTAAAACAAACGATGAGACGCAGCATTTAGTCAAAAATTATATATGTACATAGGTCATGGTAAAATAAAGTATTCCAAAAGACATATACAAAGGTGGACGCTTTTGGAATGTCACTGTTCGTTTTACGTTTTATGGTATTTGCTTAATTTGTTTATTATTATATAGATATTTTCTTTAAATTTTTAGTAAATTTAGCTTAATGTATGCTACAACTAGTTGCAGCATGTAAAGCATTGATTTTATTTTGCATTGTTTTTTTTCTGCTGCTACTCGTAGCAGTTTGTTTAGTTATCCAGTTTGTCTTTTATTGACACTGCTCTCTAAATTTCACAATTTTATAAAAGATTCGCGACCAAGCCACACACAGTTAATATTGTTAAAAGTTGAGTTCAATGATGTTTTGGTTTGAAAACATTAACACGGATATTCTTTAATTCACTGACTGCATAGCTACATCTATTTTTGTACTATTTTATTAAGATTGTTTGAATGCATTTTAATCCTTTTATTTATTAACGCAAATTTATTGATATATTTGTTTGCTTAACTTTACTTTTTTATTACAAGTAGTGTGTATAAGTGAAATTGTTGTCTTTCTTCCTCAAAACTAAAATCACCCAATTCACACAAATATTTAGATACAACTCGTGAGAGTTGAGAGCGTTTACTAAATTTAAGAGTTTTCTGTGCAGAGTTGCACTGGTACTTATTTTTGTACTTTTTTTGGTAGTTTTTAATCTTGTAGGTACGTAGTATCGACGATTTTATTGTTATGTATTATTATTTTGTGAGTATCGTAACAGAGGGCGAAGGATAAAATTGACTGTACGTTTAATATTTTTGACGGTTTGCTTTTGTTCTTTAGCTGTGCCGTTATTTTTTTTCATATCATTTCTGAAGAATATACGGATTACTTGAATGTTAAATCTTGATCAGATTAAACTGAAGCTTCAAGTTTAGAAGGAAATATGGATAATTTGACACACAAGTCTTAACGAATGTAAGCTGCGGCCAGGATTGCCAGTCCACAATGAAAAATACTGGCTTTAAATGTCCATAAAAATGGCTAAAAATGGCTAAACTTAACAAGAAATATTTTATGATATCTATATCTGACGAGTTAATGTGATATAAGTCTTGGTTTTCACATTAACTCGTCTTTAACATGCACAGAACACATAAATTGCGTTGTGCGCAAAATCTACTTTATCTTGCGTAGCCTTAAAATGACATCAGAGTTTACTCCAGTGTTGTTCCAGTGTTGTTCCAACTTGTTGTTCCAGTTATAACATATTCTGAGCTTGTTTACAGTAGGTTAGACTCAAGATCCAAATACAAGCTGCAAGCTGCTTTTAACCACTCCGCTCGCTATGTCCATAACATTCTGAGATTTGGTAACATATCAGCTTTTAGGAACATTATCCTTGGTGGTGACAGCATAAATTATCTCAACGCCCGTTATTGTATCTTTTTGCATAAACTTATTTTATCCAAAACTCCTCGATATCTTTTTAAGAAACTACAATTTTGCCAGTCGGCCAGAAGCAATTTCTTAATTATAATTCCAAATTGGAAATACATCAACTCAACCAGTTTTTTTCATTTACCTAACTGTATTAAATGTTTAGATAGCAAAGGTGGTTTTAGGCAGGCTGTTCTTAATCACTTTTCATAAAAATTTCATAAAATTAAGAAACCAGATTTCAGCTTTGTACACTCTTCTTCTTTATTTACTTTTTCCCGTTCTTTTTTTTTAAATTCTTCTAATTTTTTTTTTCATTGACATTTATTGTGCATTGATTTGAAAGTTTTCTGAATCAAAAACTTTTCCTTACACTAAATGCAATTTTTTTTTATTAAACACGCAATATTATAATATATTTAATTCATATGATATACCTTCAATTTTAAATATAATATATAATATCTGAAAACATTATTTTTATTAATCGCTTAAGTTACTACCTTTTTACAGCAAAAGAAATTTTCTTATTGTACCTACTAATTATAATAGTATATAAAATAAATATATAATATATAATAATCTGTACATGAATATGTATAAAGCAAATATTTGCATGGCATGAATTATAAGTACAAAAAACATATGTTCTTTATTTTATATGCTATCCAGTCTTTATTGCTGTTTGCACCAAGATATTGCATTTGTACCAATTTTTATAATACAAGGTTGCGGGAATTCATAGTTGTAACAACATTTCTTGTTAATTCCCACCTTATATGTAAAATTGCATTAACCGTTGAAGTTTGTAGTCGCATTGTACGTGGTAGTACACGGTTGTTATAATCAAAAAATCGTCTGTCATCATGTTGACTTTAAAAAATGCATAACATATATTCAGAAAAGTATGAAAAACGGCTAAATTTCTGACTCATAGTATTTTCAAAATTTTCTGGCAAAACATTTTTTAAAATGGCTAAATATAGCCCGAAAATGGCTAAATTGGCAATACTGATTGGGGCAATGAGACTCTGCGTTACCATTTCGGATGTCCTGCCCCTAATAGGCGATTTTTTTTAAATTGCGTTGATTTGCCACTTATCGTAACAGAGTGCGACTTTATCCCCTTTCCCAAAAATACAACACATAATTCAGTATAGGAAATTCATAGATAGGTAACCATTAGAAGAATGGAATCCAAGTTCTATCCTCGTGACCAAATATCGAAAGAATGTTAAAAAAAAATAAATATCTTGAAAAAACAGGTTGCTCCAAACTTGTGTGTAACTTGCTCGTGATGAGGCGAATAAAAAATTATATGGTTGGGGGGTGGAGAATATTTGTTTGAAAAAAAATAATTTGTTTAGAATTGAGGTCCGCATAACTTTTTCAGTTGTGATCTTATGGCAAAAAATTGAACTGACTTTTAAAAAAGCTATTTAATAATTTGTAATAAAAAATAACAATTTGTTACTCACCCCATCATGGAAAATCAGCACCTCCGATGTATAGCCAAATTCTGATGCACCCTGTTTTATAGAAACTAGTTTTAAATAAAATAGGTTATACATTTTTTTATTAAATCGAGGAGGTTACCTTAAACTTTCCAAAATTTTTTTTGTCTATATTCCTTATAAATTTTTAATTTGAATTTATGTGAATTAAAGTTTTTATACATTTACTTATATGTTTGTTGCTTTTTTTGTTGATTATTAACATTTTTTTTTTAACTTAATACACATTTAAAAAACATTTTATTGTTGGATTCATATATTCTCTTTTATTTCTGAGTCCCTTTTTTGGCATCTTTCAAAATTTGTCAACGGTAACACTGATGAGACTCTTTTTGCTCACTACTTTTAAAAGCAGTGTGGCAGAAAAAGTAGCCTTTCAAATTTAAGCACGCAGCACAATGCTGGCGACACGACTTTACGACACGACAAATGAGAGAAGTGTTGTTATATCGATGGCTACTTGTTTATTTTGAAAGCGACGCAACAAAAAGCTTTCCCACAAGCAAAGCTTTTGATATGCTCTCCAATGCCGTGGTGAGACATACGATTATACAAAAATGATTACATAAAAACATAACATAAAAATGAGACATACGATTTTCTCTTCTACTCATTATCGGGCGCAAAACAGTAACAATAAAGAAGCTTATTAAAAATGTTAGCATGGGTAGCATAGCCACAATAAAAGCAATGAAAAAACAATATTTGTCGCCTGTCAGAATATAAATAATTTTATACCGACGACAGCAACATGAGCAATAATGTTTTTGAAGCAAAAAATTTTATAAATGGCGTGAAGTCACACAGTGCTTTGCGCTCATAAAAATTTCAAAATAAATAGAAGAAATTAGTCCTTCGGGGTACCTCACTTGCACCAATATTAAATTTTTACATAATTTTGTATAGAAGGTAGACATAAAACTTGACTGATCTTAACAGAACTTAGAAAGCTTAGAATATAAAGTTATATATGTATACTTAAAATATTTCAAATCGATTAGTTTCTAGGGATACCTCCCATGAACTTTTTTGAATTTTTACATAATTTTGTATTGGAGTTACATACAAAATTTGGCCGATCTTGGCGAAATTTGGTCAGAACAATAGTACTAGTGTAACGGTAAGTCCCGGTTTACACTCGTCAATAATTTACGATCAAGTCTTGCATTTGTTCATAAGAGATGCGGACATCAACGTGAGAGAGGGTAAATTTTAAAGGGGAATAGCAAAGAATTGACGTCAACACTTGATCAGTGTAAATCAGGTATAAGCAGAAAGTGTTTCCGCCTTCATTTAGATATCGTCGTTGGGCGTGCAATGCCGCGTATCCGCCACTTGCAATAGCGCGTATATTGCAAAATGGCCAAAATTGGAATTTTAAAAAATTAATTAGTTAAAAAAATTTTTTAAAAAACCGTTGATAGTTATCATGGTAGTAGTAATTATCAATCCAAATTTGCAAAATCTGTCGTTAACGGTATTTTTTTTTTAAATTCAGGAAAAAAATATTTTTATTTTTTTTTCGAAATTCTGAAAACCAAAAATGGAGCCAAGATTTTTCTTTAAAAGGTTTTTACATATGTATTTTTTTGATAAGAAATGTATTTTTAGAAGAATTTTTCCTATGAGCATCAAGTACACATCGGAAACTACCGTGCACATTACTAAAATTGGCAATTCTTACATAAAGGATCTCTGCCTACGTTTCTAATTTTGAAGCAAGAATATTTTGGACTTACCTTAATTGGAGTATTATCGATTCGATTGATACCAAATTTGTACAATTTCGAGAACAAACATTTTTGGAGTTTACTCCTTTAGAAACGATTTTATATAGCGAGTGAAAACAAGTGGTGAACTTTTTCTCATAAGCTTCAGATGCTGGTGCTACAATGTTGTTTATTCCACTGAAGTTACCGGCTTGAAAGACCAATACAACATTCCCTTTGTTTGTGAAAAGCTTTTTCAAATCGACGAATGAGTTCAAAAATTATTTATATCAACTTCCGAGTAACACCGGGTATTCAGCTTGTATGTAATAAATATGTATTTTAAAATTGAAAAAGTAGACAAGTCTTTTAGTAATATAAAAGATGCCTTTATTCACCTCTTTACCTTTTATATAGATACATCTCAAATTCCAAGGTAATAGATCTAGAGGAGTAAGCTCCAGTCGTGCGTCAAAGCTGACACACACACTTTGTTTTTTTATTATTTATTTATTTTCACTGCGCAAAGCACTGTGCGTCGTTGTCGTCGTCAATGTATTCCAATCATAAACTTTGAATGATGTGGCTCGGTTTTTTTGCACATCAGTTTTGAAATGGCGGAAAATATCCGCTGACGGAAACTTTTTGACAGAAAATATCCGCTGTTTTTGCATGAGGTACTTTTTTCTTAGTTATCTATTAACACCGTATATCAGCAACATGGTTTAATATTTGAAATAAATATTTGTAAGATATTTCAATAACGATAATAAAGATATTTTAATACCAAAAACGAAATCAGCCTGGAGATAAAGCGAAGAACAATAATTGCTAATAGGTGCTACTACGGGCTCAGTAAGCAACTAAGTTCCAGAGCCCTCTCTCGATCGACAAAACTAACACTCTACAAGACGCTCGTTCTACCTGTGCTGCTTTATGGCGCTGAGGCATGGGTAGTTTCGCAAACTGACGCAGCCGCTCTGGGGGTGTTCGAGAGAAAAGTTCTTCGCAAAATCTTCGGTCCTGTTCGAGTCGGCGATGACTATCGCATCCGAATGAACCACGAGCTGTATGAGCTCTACGATGACATTGACGTAGTTCGGCGTATAACTGTGCAGCGACTACGCTGGCTGGGTCATGTCCATCGTATGAACGACGAAGCTCCAGCGAAAAAGGTGCTCGAGGCGAGGGTCGCTGGTCAACGACGACGAGGGAGACCATGCCTCCGATGGATGGACCAGGCTGAGGAAGCCCTAACCGCAATTGGTGTATCCGATTGGAGAAGGCGCGCGCAAAGCAGAGGCGCCTGGCGAGAGCTGATGAGGTCGGTTGAAACCCGGACACGGGTTGTTACGACCAACTAAGTAAGTAAGTAAGTAAGATATTTCAAAAGTGGTAGAGACACTTCGCTGCCGAAAGTATTTTGCACTATTTACGCATCAGAATCGTGCAGAAATCTGGAAACTAATCCGAATATCAGACTCCATACAAATTTTGACAGTTCTAATTCGACGTTTACGTTTTTTCCGATTTTCCATTGTATGAATACCAAAGATATACAATACTTCCAAGAAAAATGAAATAATTTATACATAAAATGATATAAAATTGATTATTTAAAATTATGTATAAAATATTTAATTCAACATGGTAGATTCGTCTCGGAGCGGTGGGTATCACAGCTGTCAAACACGCGGTATATTATAATATACTAATAATTATTTGTTTTGCTTTTATTCGTAAACACCTGATTTCGAGAGGTACTCTAAACTGTCAAAACTCAGAGAAAATAAGGGCAGCCGTGTATTTACCTGGTTTTATTATACCATGACTCCTACCATGTTGAATATATCTTGGAAGTACGTTTACATATTTCTTCGTGCAGCCCTGCTTGTGTGTACAGAGTTGCACGGGAAGTTACTTTTGTACTATTTAGAGTACGTTTTTATATTTTGAGTACGAAAAAAATGTCTTAAAAGTAGTTTATTGAGAATGCTTGCATTTTCTCGCAAAACGAGTGCGTAAGAAAGTGAGAGACTAAAAAGTAGCTACAAGTTCCTGTTAGCAAAATTTCTACTTTAAAATTTCTAAAATTTGTTAAAAGTTATTTCAACTAAAATGGACGGAGAGAAATTATTTCGCAAAGACCATTCCATCCTGCCAGTTTCGCCACCATTTTCGAATTTCACCTAGTTTTATAAGAGCGGCTAAGTGAAAAATTTGCATAAAGTTAAATTTACAGCGGCCTACGAATGGACATTCGCCTTTCAGACAAATTGTATCTTTTGCAGTTTTATAAATTTTATAAAATGCATTTTTTTATATGGTATCCTGGGCATGAAGCCAGGAAATTGACTGAAAGGGCACTATGAGTATATGCTTGCAACGAAAAAAAGAAATTGATCAGCATTTTCGTTGAGAGTCCGGGCTCATCACATGATAGCTGGATTTATCAAAACTTTCCTATACACATTGCCTTTCGGAGGTACCACCTTTTACATATGAAGGTAATTTTTAATTCATGGGTGACTAATTAAATTTAAAAGGATAAACGCCGAACTACGTCAATGTCTTCGTAGAGCTCATACAGCTCGTGGTTCATTCGGATGCGATATCAATATCATCAGTGTACGCAAGGAGCTGGACACCTTTGCAGAAAATAGTGCCATTACGATGCACACCGGCCTTTCGTACGATCCCTCCATGATGATGTTGAACAGATCGCAAGACAGTGGATCGCCTTGTCTGAAACCTCATTCGGTATCAAAGTTTTCGGAGAGGTCATTTCCTACCTTGACGGAGCCGCATATGTTGCTCAACGTCATCCTGCAAAATCTTACCAACTTTGCAGATATACCGAACTCAGACATTGTTGAGCATAGGCAATCCCTTCTCGGGCTATCGAACGCAGCTTTGTAATCAACAAATAGGTGATGTGTGTCAATTTGGTTTTCGTGGGTTTTCCAGGATTTGTCGTAGCGTGAAAATCTGGCCTATGGTGAAATTTTCAGGTCGAAAGCCACACTGATATGGTCCCAACAGTGTTTTTGTAATCGGATTTAATCTTTCACACAGTACGCTTGAGAAAACCTTATATGTATGTGATGGAAATAAGACTGATACCCCGATAGTTGACGCAGATTGCTGGGTCTCCTTTCTTATGTATAGGACAAAGTACGCTAAGATTCCAATCTTCGGGCATGTTTTCGCTAGCTATATTTTGCTGATGAGCAGATTGATGCACCTTATCAATTCATTGCCACCGGTTTTAAACAATTCAGCTGACGGGACGTTAGCACCCGCTGCTTTATTGTTTTTGAGTCGGTGGATAGCAGTTTGAACCTCTTCATGGCTAGGTGGTCGTACTTGAACTCCGTCATCGTTGATTGGTGGTGCTGAACTGTCCACCGGTGGTGTAGTTTTCTCGCACGGTTCGCATTGTAGCTGACTGCAGCATTTTTCTGTAAGCGGTGTTTTTTACTGATGTCGCGAAGCCACACTCCTCATCGTAACATTGGTTCCAAGTTTGTGGGCAGCGCACATGGAGTGGGATATATGCGCCCAAAGTCCGCCGACGTCGTCGGGTTCAGAGTGTGTTTGGTTAAGCTAAGCCGAGAGTTGAGCGGAATAGGCCTCTGCAGCCCATTGTTATTGCAGCTTAGCGACATAAAGCTTTCTGCGTATTTCGCGCCGCTGCAAAGTAGTTCAGTCTTAGACTGTTGTTCGTGGAGGTCTCATGCAGACTGAACTGAGCAACAGTGGGGCCATAAATGCCTTCCCTTCCGACTTTCGCATTAAAATCGCCGAGAACTTTTTTCACGTCATTGACCGGAAGGTGTTCGTATACGTCCTCAAGACTAGCGTTGAAAGCATCCTTGACGGCTTCGTCCTTTTCCTCCGTCGGGGCATGCGCGCAAGTAATGCTGATGAAGAAAAATGTTGCCTTGATGCGGATCGTGGCCAATCTTTCGTTCACAGGGAAACAAGTTGGCGTAGTTTCCGGCTAACGACGAATCCACATCTGAATTCGCGCTTCTCCACATGGCAGCTGTAGTAGATATAGCAGATTGATGATTAAGAGCAGCCTTGCCCTTTCCATCGCATTTCCTGGATGGCGGTGATGTCTGCCTTTATTATTTTGAGGGCTTCCACCAGTTGGATAATGGCAGCTTCCCTATAAAGGGTCTGGAAATTCTAGGTGCATATCCGTAAATCATTGTCCGTTTTTGGTTTGCGGTGGTCGTCAACGTAATTGAGGTTCTTATCCGAGGCTGGTTTAGTTTTCATTGAGCAGTAGTAAGTGGCGGGACCCAAACCCGGCGCACATGCCATGTTTAAGGTCCCGGCGCTCAAATTAGCCGTCAAACTAACGGATGCCAGCTTGCCGTTACCCAGGGAACACTACGAAAAGGTTTGATTCGACTTGGGACGATTTCGACATGGATAATGCTGGCCTCGCTCGGTTGAGGCAGTCAGACACGTTGCCATGTGAAGGTTCGCCTCCTGATCCCCCCTGTTCAATTATCACAGGAAGAGCAGCAAAATCGGGAACTGACCTTCAAAGGCAATTGAAAAATTACTTGGGGAAAGGAGTTTAAAGAATAATTGTTAAGCGAGAACTAAGAAAAATGGGTTGCAAGGCACGGCAAGAGATAAAGAATGCTCTAATAACAGCACGTCACAGAAAGTTGCGGCTAGCGTTTGCAAAAGCTCCTGCAAATTAGTCTTTGAAGGAGTGGTCTACCGTGATTTGGGCTGACGAATGTAATATCAACAAGCACGGATCAGACGAAGTCCGGTATGTGTGGAAAAAGCCATCCAAAACTTATCGCTATGATATTTCTACCGTCAAATTTGAAGGAAGAAACATTTTATTCTTGGGTTGTTTGACGAATTATTTTTGTTCTCCGATTCATGTAAAAATATTTTATTTACAAGCGCGGCAGAAAAATATTTAAATTTTTGAAATAAAAACAAACATTATGCATTTAAGCGTTTTTGCTTCTTTATTTGCTCAATTATGTTACAATTACTAATTATGTCTTACGCAGAATCTAACATCTCTGGACGTGTGCTCACAACATGTTGTTCATTTCCTTTTGGTGATTCAGATGATCTCGATGATGAAGATGTCAGCAGTGTGAATGAAGTGGATTTTGGTAGTTCTAGATTAATGTCAAGCTGCATTTGATTCACTTGCGGAGAATGGTCAATATATTGTTTTTGCTCTTGTTCTGTTTGTTGTGTAGTCACGTCAAATAAACGTCCAATGCCAGTATTCACTAACCATTGAGTTGGACGTGGTGTTGATGCTTGATTCAAAAAAAGTGTTTGTTGTTGTGATGGTAATTTATGTTCATTTAAGCGTTTTTGTTGTTGTTGTTGTTGCTGTGCTAAAACTTTACTAGTTGAGGAGGTCATAAACGAACGACTATATTCTGTATCAGATATAGTTGAAGTTTCTTGTGGCTCTATCATATGATGGGCATGATGCTTCATGAATTTGTTTGATGTCACATTAGATGCTCTTCTAGGTTCTTCTGTTTTATTCGATGCTGGCAATAAGCTTGTTCTTGCTGCAACTGCTCTCAGTTCCGCTAAAATGTCTGATTTTGAGTTAATGTCGAACTATTGTGATGTGTAAAAAAAGAAAACAAGTAGAAAATAGTATTACTTTTAAGGAACTGATATAGAAGAAGGAACTACATATAAAATTAAAAAAAAAATAAATACGATATTTCCGCCCTATAAAAGATTTTGACCGAGCTTCTTATGATCAATTGTGTTGTGCGTGTTGTGAAATGTTTGAACACAAATGAGCGAGAACTGAACCTCCAACTGAACCTCCTTTAAGTCAACTCTGAACGGCTTATGTTCTCAAGAAGCTTTTTATTGCAGTTTTTAGTCTCTGAGATTTTCTATTGTCTGCAGAGAGGTGACGGCCGAACAGAAAATTAATTCAATTGAAAAAACTTTCTGTGTTAGGTGGGAATTGAACCAGGGTTCTCTGGCGTATGGGCCACGCACTCTACCCACTGCACCATGGCCGCCATCTGTTGAAAAACTATCTCCTTAAACCTGGGCTACCGAGGAAATTAATTGCTTTTTAATTAAGTGTATTTATGAAATGATTGCAATCGAGACCTTTATAAAATTTTACTTAACGGAATTCAGAGAAAAGAGCAATTAAGTTACAACGTCGCGCGAGCAAACTCCTGAATGGACGAGTGGATAGAGCAAGCGGCTGTCAATACAAAGTATCCGAGTTCAACACGCACTGATGGGGCCATGGTTAATATAAAAAGATTTTAAAATGTAAAAGTTTTGTGTTCTAAATAAAATGAAGTGATGAAACGTTAAAAGGAGATTACTATACTAAAAACAATTATTTTTTTTTAAATTTTCCTAGTTGCTGAATAAGCCTTGAATAAAAATCTTATTTCAAACTTTATACAAGTTCCTGTATAAAGGAAATAATTTCATGCGTCTTTTTTCCTTGCAAAGATCTTTTATAAAACTTGTTTAAAGGATTGTTCAAGGAAATTCAAATTCTCCTTACATTAATTCCTTGGGCAATGCTTTACTCAAGGCTTATTTAGGTAAAAATGTTACCTGTGCGGTGTTTTCGGCGACAACTTTGTGCAATAGGGGCCAATTCTTTTACCAAGCCCGTTTATAGGCTTCAGAGTGGAGGTGTAGTCTTCATTAAACGTTCCAGAAATTTCGACAATTTTCAGCCAAGAATTGAGGTGCTTCAGACATATTCGTCAAACTTTCGTTGACATTCTGCGTATGGCCACCCAAGCATCTTTCCAATAAATATAATAATAAGCCTCCGCAGAATTGCGCAACAAAAGCATTTACAATCTATTGTGAAAGAAGCATTGCTCTGCCCCAAGCGCGCTCTGACTACCTGAAAAGTGACGGTTACGAACTCGGACGCGTTTTTGACCATTACTCCGTAAATATTCAATATTTCGCTTTTCTCTTTTGACAGTATATTTTTAACATATTATGCATTCGAAATATAAATTTTTTTATGCCTCCCCCCCTTAACAGTGCAAACTTTAACAAATATGACACGTTAACATTGAAAACGTAGGCAGTGCTGGCGCCTCAATGCGCCGAAAGAAGTTTTCACTTCAATAAAAATTTCCTGAAACTCGATCGAAGCAAAGCTACAGGCTACAATTCTAAATCTAAGCCATCCAGGGATCCACTCAAACACACAAAAAATTTCATCAACAGTTTTTTTAACACCACGCTCATTGTACAATGCCCGTTCTAATTTCCCAGTGGCAGGACATTACCAAATAGTAACTTCATTCTGAGTTTCAATATTCTGTGAATTTTACTTCCAAGCCTATTCGAAATCAAAAATTTGACATGTATGGACAAAGCCACACCACCTTTTCCAATGCCTGTTCAAGTTTTCCAAGTTTGGGCGTAATACGCCCACCTAAATGACATGATTTCAAGAACATATCAAAAACGAGAGGCAAAAAGAAAATTACAAGTGAAAGTAAAAGGTACTTACATACTAGAAAGAGGAGAAGAAAAGAGAGAAGATCAAAGCCTGGGTTAGTTAGGAAGAGACAGAGAGACTTGGATAGAGATCGCTTGAACAACAGAAACGGAAAGGCGAAAAAAGGGTCTTACAATTATAAGAATTATATAATTATAAAGGGTCACGTATACATACGAGTAACTATATACATATAATTTAACTTAAGCTTTAGTTATTTTTAGTTTGCTTGAAAGTGGATTTGAACATGGAAGGTGAGAAGTATACGGAAACGTTATTGAATTCTCTACAGCATCGATTGATGGGTTCATTATCTGCGTATGTATTTTGGTGCTGATATTCAGTTAACAGCCGAGTATGCCTAGTACGTCTTATTGGATCGTTGAGGCATATTATACTAGAAATATATTCTCTGTCGACAGCACCATTAATAACATCGAAAGTGAAACATGAGCCCAATAATGATCTTCTTGATGATAATGCCATAAAGTTTAAAAGGCTGAATCTGTATTCATATGAAGGAAGGCTATTATAATCACGGGGGCTGTACATGTCTCTCAACGTGTATAGTAAGAATTGCTTTTGCATAGACTCGACTCTTTCGCTATGAAAATCCATTCCAAATAATGCAGGCATATTCAAGTATTGGCCGCACTAATGCACAGTATAAGGTTGCAGTGACTAAAATATCCTTGAATTCATTTGCTCGCCTTTTTATAAAACCGGGCTGTTTACTGGCTCTGGGCAAAATTTTGTCATAGTGCAGATTAAAGCGCATCTTGCAATCCAAGACTACTCCAAGATCCACTAGATGTTTGACGCTTTTAAGCTCGGTAGTATTGAGGTGGTAGGTATGTTATGCCATGTTGTTCTTACGAGAACAATTTTTATAACATTGCATTTATTGGCATTAAGATGCATTTTATTTTGGATACACCATTGCTCCAGAGACAATAGTTTTGACTGTAAAAAATTTACATCTGCCTCTGATTTGATTGCATAGTACATTTTTAAATCATCTGCATACATAAGGTCGCATATAAATATGTTCAAAAGAAGAGGACCAAGGTGGCTACTTTGCGGAACTCCTGAGGAGACTGCAATTTTTTTCCTTGGAGTTTAACATACTGGGATCTGCCATCGAGATATGATTTTAGCCAACTTAACATGGGTTCCGTAAAACCGAATTTTTCTAGTTTACATGTTAGCATGTTGTGATCAACTTGATCGAAGGCTTTACTGGAATCCATATAAACAGCATCTATTTGGTGACCTTCTCCTATATTGTTTAAAACATCCGATTCCATGATCATAAGATTGGATGTTGTAGATCGTCCTTAACGGACGTTGATGATATTTGTTATCTTATTACAAATAATTTTTTCAAAAATTTTTGGAATGGCTGTTAAAATTGTTATTCCTCTATAATTTTCAACAGACCTTTTATCACCACTCTTGTAAATTGGTGTTAGATGGAATGATTTCCAATATGAAGCAAATGTCCCACAAGATAAGTGATTCGTTAAAAATTATGCATAATGACAGAAGTAGTTGGTCTAAACAGCACACCAGGAAGCTTGTAGGTATTAAGTCCGTTCCGGGTCCCTTAAATAAATCCAGTTTCTTTTATGACATTAGAAATCTCTTCCAGCGTTAAATTTATACTATTCACCACAATAGTTGAGTTAATATTACAAATAATTTCTTCAAAAAGTTTTGGAATGGCTGTTAAAATTGTTATTTCTTTATAATTTTCAACAGACCTTTTATCACCACTCTTGTAAATTGGTGTTAGATGGAATGATTTCCAATATGAAGCAAATGTCCCACAAGACAAGTGATTCGTTAAAAACTATGCATAATGACAGAAGTAGTTGGTCTAAACAGCGAACCAGGAAGCTTGTAGGTATAAGATCCGGTCCAGGTCCCTTAAATTAATCCAGTTCTTTTATGGCATTTATACTATTTATACTATCCAACACAATAGTTGAGCTGGGAGGAGAGATTTCAAATTGGGTAGTTGATTGACAAAAGACCTCCTTAAAATGATCCGCATATAAGTTGCTGATTTCATGAGGGTTGCACGAATTGACATTAATTTTAAACGTAGACGATGGATAGCCGCTAGATTTACGCTTAATGTTAACAAAGTCAAAGAATTTTTTCGGTTCTTGGATGATTTTCTCAGCGATAAGGTTAGTGTACATCGCTTACATTATCAGTGTTTTTGAGAAGTTTGTGGAAGTTTTACTGCCATAGCTATTTCTCTATCGAAAATGTGACTGGTATGGGCAAAGCCACGCCCGTTTTGCATTGGAGGGTGAAAAATACTTTACAACCTATTCTCATACCTACCAAGTATACAAACAAATTTCATTAAAATTGATCGAGCCGTTTCGGAGGAGTACGGCCACAAAAACCGTGACACGAGATTTTTATATATGAGATAAAAGATTATATACAGGGTGTCCCGCAATTGAGTGCAACTATTTACGCAGCTGAAAGGTTATGTCGAGCTAAGAAAAACTCGTATGGGAGGGGGGGGTCTATTTTCACATTAGGAGCTACAGGGTTAATTAATAGTTCACGACTTTGGTTTACGTTATTGTTTCTAGCAGAAAAACTTACTTACATAAAACTTATTTAGATAACTCATTTGAAGTGAAATGAAATCACCTGTCCAAGGGTATGTCAAAAAACCCCACCAACTTAACCGTTACCGAGCTGTGCTCGTGTAAAGACGAAATCAATCGGTTGAAACTACCAAATTTAATGGTAGAATTTTGCTTAAGGAATGGAATTTTTTTTAGGATAAATTTTGTAATTTATTCAATTTTCTTTTCAATGACACCAAACACATAAACATATTTTTAAAAATAAAAAGGTTGGCTGTACTAAAAAAATTATACTTATAAGAAAATAACGATAAATAGTAGAAAATATCATTGTTTTCTAATAAGTATAATTTTTTTAGTACAGCCAACTTTTTTATTTCTTAAGATATGTTTATGTTTTTGGTGTCATTGAAAAGAAAATTAAATAAATTACAAAAGAATTCTAAAAAAAATTTGATTTATTACGCGAAATTCTGAGAAATTTGCACTCAAAGTTGAAATTTGGTAGTGTCAACCGATTGATTTCATCTTCACACGAGCACAGCTCGGTAACGATTAAGTTGGTGGGGTTTGTTGACATAACGTTGCAAAGGTGATTTTATTGTCTTTAAAATGAGACACAAAATAAGTTTTATGTAAGTACGTTTTTCTGCTAGAAACAATAACGTAAACCAAAGTAAGAATGTGAAAATAGATCCCCCCTCCCATACGATTTTTTGCTCAGCTCGACATAACCTTTCAGCTCCGTAAATAGTTACACTCAATTTCGGGACACCCTATATAATACTAATAAATTAACACTGGACATACTAACCGCGGGAAAGTGTAGATCACCGGATGATTTGTAGTGCATCGGTACTTCTGAAAGTGGCACCATTGCTTTGTGCACGATATGAGTGTGGGCGTGTCCACCTGCAGCAATACAGGCTGTGCCAGCACCTATTGGCAATGTATTATATCGTGTCCCCGTATCGAAACCACTTACACTTTGCAGCGATATGCATCTGGAGCAGCGACGTTTGAGTAACGGTCGTTGACGCGAGCCCATACAACGAAGTGCAAAGCAAAATTCGTCAGTCATTTCAGCACAAAGAGTTTTTTGCATTCCTCTGCCGTACGCAACAATGCCACCAACGCCACTACCGAATTTCATACAATCCTGCTGCGCATGCATGTGTTGTGTTTCTACTGTTCTTGCAACCTCAATGGTGCTGCTAGCATTAAGTGCTATCAAACTACCGCCGCCCGATGTGGCAACATCAGAATCGTATGCTCTATAGCTGTCTATGGGAGTTTGTGTGTATTTTCGATTGTATTGGCAGAACTCGACAATGGCTACACAAACAGCAATCGCTAGACCACAGAGCAAGACAACGAAAACGCCACCTAAGAAAAAAAAAATCAACATACACGTGGCTGTGACCATATGATCTCAAGAACTCACCAATATTGTCCAGACCTAGGGCGTTAGCCTTAGATTGTTTACTTTTGTCTTTGCGTACACAGGTTTCTCCTGAATTCCTCCACCACTTGTCGTAAAGCATTTGAATTTCCCCCTTCTCTTGTAGCTCCAAAATGGCTAGTGAAATTTTATCGCGCCAAGGTGAACCCATGGGCGTGGCAATACCATAGCCTAACAAAACAAAAATCAGCATTAGTTTTTAAATTAATTTCAATTACCTACCTTTTGTATCTAACAATCCACCGATTTGTGTAAGATTGCAATCGCGATGCACCGTATAGTCTAGCATTGTTGATTCCATGAGAAATGCATAGTTGCCTTCGAGTACGCGTTTTATACCCTCCTCATATGTGGCTGTGAATACAGATGGCTTCTTATTGTCCATGAAGCGCCACATTTTTCGGTACGTCTCAATCATTGAATCCTAATGATGCATATGATTGCAACATTTTTATGCCCACAAAGCATGTTGCAAACAGAATGAGCGTACTCAACACGACTTGTCACAAATGCAGTACCGCATTGATATACCAGTAAAATTAGGCCTTCAAGCATGTTGGCTACGCTCATTCCGAACGCTGCATAGAACTTACACGAAAAAATGTCATTGTAGAGCCACTTTCTAGCGTACCGTATGAAATTTCCGTTTGACTCGCCAGATCATCCGCATTCTCCACCGGAGTGATCATGCGCTCGACCGTCAGAAAGGCGGCCAAGTTGGCAGTATACGATGATATAATTATGAGAGTAAAGAACCACCAGATGGCACTTACAATGCGTGTTGATGCCGCTTTTGGATTGAGATCGGATCCTTGCTGCATCAGCGTTCCAATTGTAAACCACAGACTATTAGCCATAGTAAACTGATTACTGATTGTCTGGTTCTGTATGTCGCAGGGATGTGTGTCCCGCCATTCAAGTGGCGAAAATTTTGCAACCGTATAAATTGTGATTGATACAAGAAAGTAAGCTGCAAGGACATATAACCAAATTTCAAATGCCAAAGGATTCATAAATGAAAAGAGTCGAGAAGGTGGTGTTGTAGGAACCTTCATAAAAAAAAAGAAATAAATGAACTGGAGAACAATTTAATTTAAGTGCAAATCATATGTTTACCTTGAAAAGAATGCTAATGCCCAGATTCATAAACGGTTTTGTGAAATCGATAACACTTTCCCGTGCATAATTTATAGTCATGGAGCCGACGGCCAAGTCAGCCTTCTGTAGGAGAAAAAAAGAAAGTTGTACGTAAATTCAGTAAATAAGAAATCGAAGATATATAAGAATGACAGGAATGATTTCATATTCTATGACATGACCCTGGATAAAGGTCTTATATGTGGCAATACAGCATTTAACTATTTAATTTTTTTTTACAAAATTAGTTCCAAAGAACCATATTCTGATAAACTTACCTTATCCATAAGCTGGCGCACAATTCCATTCCATTCTTGAGTTTCTTGATTAAATACTCCATATTTACCATCAGGTACTAGCTCAATACTGTAATCGAATCCGACTTTATCGGCAATTAGTCTTAGCATATCTATACAAAAGCCTTCATAAAGTTCACTGGGATCAATAGATATTATATCTACGGAATAATTACTGGAGTAAGGTGTACACAATTGTTACTAACTGAAGGTATTCATAATATATTAATATATATTTATATACATATACATAAAGTTGGGCACTACTTAAAGATTTCCAATTAGCACTATCTCTAGACTAGTCATATCAATCCCATTTTCGTAATGAAAAATCGTTGATATCATTAAAAAAATAGTGAAATGAATTTGTGTGACCTATCTATATGCATTACCGACTACTTAAAGTATTAACATTATATTGCTTGAAAATTGGAGTAATTGGAGTTAATTATTTTGTTACTATTTTACTTTTTTGCTATGAATTAAAAATTTGTTTTTTTTTAAACCATACCATGTTTTTTGGTTTTAATTAAAAGAATTTAAAAACAGAGTACAAAAACCCAACATTTTTTTAGTTGGGTACAGGGGGAACAGGGGGCGAACCTTTACATGGAAACGTGTCTGACTGTCTCAACCTGGCGAGTCCAACATTATCCATGTCGAAATCGTCCCAAGTCAACTCAAACCTCCACGTGGTCTTCCCTGGGCAACGGCAAACTGGCATCCGTCAGTTTGGTGGATAATTTGAGCGGCGGGTCACCTAGCTTTAGATAGGTTGTGCGTCGGGTTTGAAGCCTACGTGGTGGGCTGAAAAACCATTTCAATTAAAATTTACATAAGAAATATGAGAAAAATTATCCCCAAATCTGATGACAACTACCGCAAACGAAAAACTGATAATGATTTACGGATATGCACCTGGAATGTCCGTACTCTTAATTGGGAAGGTGCCTCTATCCAATTGATTGATATCTTGGAAAGATACAAAGCTGATATCACTGCAATCCAAGAAATGCGATGGAAGAACAGAGTTACTCTCGCGGCTATGCGGAGAAGCACGAGTTTGGGTACGGATTTGTAGTTGGCAAGAGATTACGTCATCACGTCCTGCGATTCACTTCTGTGAACGAACGACTTGCCATAATCCGCATCAAGGCTAAATTCTTTCATATAAGCCTAATATGTGCGTATGCTCCGACAGACGCCTCCGACAAGGACGATGATATCAAAGATACTTTCTACGAGCTTGTATCACCAGGCGTTGCTAGACCCGGCAACTATATTGGAAAATAGTAAATATATTCAACATTTCTTTTTTACCCTTTGCTTACTATCACCAAATAGTAACTCCATTCTGAGTTTCAATGTTCTGTGATTTTTACTTCCAAAGCTATTCGATATCGAAAATTTGGCTTATATGGGTGAAGCCACACCCCCTTGTCTAATGTCCGTCCAAGTTTTGTATAAGAAAGACATCACCAAGTGGTAACTTCATTCTGACTTTCAAAATTCTGACTTTAACTTCCCCGAAGAACTAATTTTTAGATATTTTATATGAAAAATCGTATGGACGAAAGGGGATCCACTATTATTTCAATGTCTCAAAAACTGCTCATCCGATGTTGTTTAAAGCTCGTCCCATAACTGGCCAAACACACCCTAAAAATTTGAAAAACATCATTGGAACGGTTCAGAAGTGATGGAGTAACATAGTAACACCTTTAGATTTTTATGTAGATTACATATATTTACATAATATTATTTATTAGAAAATGGTGCTATTTCAATTTTCCTGAAAGTACAAAACCTCTTAACATAACATAACATAACATAACATAACATAACATAACATAACATAACATAACATAACATAACATAACATAACATAACATAACATAACATAACATAACATAACATAACATAACATAACATAACATAACATAACTTTACATAACATAACATAACATAACATAACATAACATAACATAACATAATATAACATAACATAACATAACATAACATAACATAACATAACATAACATAACATAACATAACTTAACATAACATAACATAACATAACATAACATAACATAACATAACATAACATAAAATAACATAACATAACATAACATAACATAACATAACATAACATAACATAACTTAACATAACTTAACATAACATAACATAACATAACATAACATAACATAACATAACATAACATAACATAACATAACATAACATAACATAACATAACATAACATAACATAACATAACATAAAATAAAATAACATAACATAACATAACATAACATAACATAACATAACATAACATAACATAACATAACATAACATAACATAACATAACATAACATAACATAACATAACATAACATAACATAACATAACATAAAATAAAATAACATAACATAACAAAACATAACATAACATAACATAACATAACATAACATAACATAACATAACATAACATAACATAACATAACATAACATAACATAACTTAACATAACATAACATAACATAACATAACATAACATAACATAACATAACATAACATAACATAACATAACATAACATAACATAACATAACATAACATAACATAACATAACATAACATAACATAACATAACATAACATAACATAACATAACATAACATAACATAACATAACATAACATAACATAACATAACATAACATAACATAACATAACATAACATAACATAAAATAAAATAACATAACATAACATAACATAACATAACATAACATAACATAACATAACGTAACATAATAGTTTCTTTGTTTTTTATGAACGACAACAATTTCACCTAAATAAGCTTTGAGTAAAGCTTAATATAAAGAATTTATGTAGGAAGGAGAATTTAAACTTCTTTAACAACAAGTTTAAGAACAAGTTTTATAAAAGGCCTATGCAAGGAAAAAAAGCGTATGAAATTATTTCCTTTATACAAGAACTTATATAAAGTTTGATATAATGTGTTTATTCAAGGCTTATTCAGGAACTCAGAATCTGAAAAAAATGCATTCTAGTAATCTCCTTCTTCTACGTTTCATCATTTCATTTCATTTAGAACAGAAAACTTGTAATTTGAAAAATCTTTGTATATCTTTGTATATTTACCATTGCCCAACCAGCTCGGATTGAACTCGGATCCTTTGCATTGACAGCCGCATGCTCCAATCGTCTATTCAGTAGGTTGCACGCGCGACGTTGAAACTGAATTATTATTTTATTAAGTAATATACTATTTTCATTGAATTTCTTTAAATAAAATTTTATAAAGGTCTCCATTGCAATCATTTCATATATATGCACTTAATTAAGAAGCAATAAATTAGCTCGGTAGCCCAGCAATTTAAGGAGACAGTTTGTCAACAGATAGATCCACTGTTCAAACCCGGACTCAGACAAACAACATTTTTTTTAATTATTGAAACAGTTTTTTTTTGTTTTTTTTATGACATTGAATGTTTTTTTATTGAATTCAGGAATTTATAACATTAATGTTTTCACAAATTGAAACTTTGTTTATCTAAAAAAAATCTAAGCTTGAGTAAAAATCTTCTTAAATACTTCCTAAAATAATTGAATAAAGCTTTATATAAAACATTTACAAGAAAATTAAATTTTCAAGGCTTTTACAAGGCATTTCAAGTTCTTCAAGGCACCTTCTCAAGTTGAGTATAAATAACTTCAAATATTTAGGTGAGATTGTTATCTGGGTGAAGCTAATGATAATGAGATACACAAGATTAATTTTAATATTATGTTGATTAATTAAAAAACGTTAAATCAAAGTAACATGTTATAAGTATCTAGAAAGAAGTGATAATATAACTGGGTGTTATTACCACAACCATACTTATTTCACTTCTATAATAGTATATTTTCCGGAAAAAAATTATTTTTGACATTATGATTGTATTATAAACGATAATATCAGTCGTATGTATAATAATTGGTTTACCTCCTACTATCATCCGTCTTCCAAATCAACACAATGCTTTTGCATTTAAAGAAGGTATCCCCTGAGTGTTGGTTAAGTCTAAAAAAAACTATGATCTCCACTACTATGTTCGACAGTAAAAGTCATAAAAAAATGCATCGTAACACAATTTTTATTTTTAATAATAAAAAAAAAAATAGAGAAAACAAAACTGCCCGGCTACAGAAGCAATGCTAGAATAATTTGTTGAACCACTTTCAGCGTCAGCGTCTCGTTATAGAAACATGATTGCTGCAATCATATTCCCAAATATTCTATGATACTCAGAACATGGTTGTGATAAACATATTTTTTTCTCAGCATGTAGGGAAGCTTGTTGTAAACATTGCTTAGAACTTGTATTAACTAAAGTAAAGGCATAGGACTTGTCTCAAATTCAAATGTTTCTAGAACATTATAGAACATTATATAACATTCTAGAACATTATAGAACATATGTTTCTAGAACATCCTACATATATCACTGAATTTTTTCCTTCCTTTCCTTATCTATCATCCATTTTTCGAACTAAAGTGAACTTGTCTGAATAGGTCAACCTGAAAGTCATATTTGAATTATTTAATTTATGTATAAGCACCCATTTATTCTCTGCGTGTAGGGCAGTTTGTGTTAAGGATTGCTTAGAACTAATATTAACTGAAGTTAAGGCATATATAGCACTTGCCTCAAATTCAAATGCATCTAGAATATTCTAGAACCTTCTAGAACATATGTTTCTAGAATATCCTGCATATATTTCACTGGCTTTTGCCTTAGTTCTTTCCTTCCTTTTCTTATCTATCATCTACATTTCGAACCAAAGCGAATTTAACTAAATAGATCAACCTGAAATTCATATCTGAATAATTTAATTTAGGTGTAAGCACACATTTATTCTCTGCGTGTAGGGAAGTTTGTGTTAAGGATTGCTTAGAACTAATATTAACTGAAGTAAAGGCATAGCACTTGCCTCAAATTAAAATGTTTCTAAAAAATTCTAGAACATTCTAGAACATATATTTCTAGAACATCCTACATATATTTCACTGGATTTTTCCTGTCCTTCCTTCCTTCCTTCCTTTCCTTATCTTTTATCCACATTTCGAATCGAAGTGAACTTGACTATATAGGTCAACCTAAAATTCATGGTTTAAAGATAAAAAAAATCCTCACTTGTAGTACCCAACATAAGATTTATAAATACCTGTTTTCGGTATCAAGAGAACTACTGTTAGCGATAGATTTTTGCATTACATATGGTTTCTCCTAAAAATTCAAGACAAAAATTGCATTTCTTAGACGTTTTGAAATTAACTTAAAACAGGTTATAAAAAACAGGTTAGCATTGACAGTCAAGTAAATAAAAAATGTTAGAAATAATCATGCCTGAATAGGTTAGCCCAATAATAATAACTTTTTTGTTGCTTTAGGGGAAAATAGCTTACCTCTTTTGGAATCACTTAAAAGCATTCAGGAAAAATACATACCATACAATAACAAATATATATATAAAAATATATATATTGAGAACTTACATATTTCATCAGTTGTGCAACCATGCCATTCCATTCTCCAGTTATTGGATCTTTGGCACCATATTTGTGATCTGGAACTAAATCCAAGATATAATCAAAGCCTACATCATGTGCCACTAAATTAAGTATGTCAACACAAAAGCCAAAGAATCGTTCGTTTCCCGTAAAATTTTTGCCATAGTGCATCATAACATAAGGTGTTTCCTGCACTTCGTTCAAAGGATTAGAATATACAATATTTCAACATTCCACTTAGTAATAAAAACCAACATTTATAAAAAAGCTGGGAATGTATAAGAATGGCAAAATGATGGCAAAGTATAAAAGTATTCATACAAAAAAGGAAAGATTACACTAATTTTAGCCAAAAATAAACTTTTTCTATGTACGAGTAGTTTAGGGTGAAGATTTTAGAAATTATTTTAACTATTTTGTGTTTCATAATAATTTTCGAGATATTCTCAAAAACCCGTTTTTTTACACCTTTTTAGTTATTTGTCCATATCTCCATCAATTTTCATCTGATTTGCAGAAAACATAATATGTATTGATTTGGGTGTGTGTCAGTTGAAATGTTGAGTAGAAAAAAAAATAGGATCAGCTTATATATCTGACTGACATTTTTTGTAGTTTTTGTACGAGGACCCAAAGAAAGGTGAGAAATATGGGGTAGGTGTACTCAGAAGAAATGCTGAGAGAAAAAGGATCAGCTAATATATTTGACCCCTCTACAAGTCTATTTGCGGGAGATAAAACAGTTTTTGTAGTTGTGTTAAAAAGAAATGTTGTTATGCAAAAAAGCATAGGACCAGATCATATATTTGACCCCTCTGAGAGTCCATTTGCGAGAGATAAGAACTATTTTGGACAGTTTTTATGTTTTTTGTATGGTGCCCCAGAGAAGGGTGACATATTGAGGGTAGGTGTGCTCAGAAGAAATGTTGAGGCTCAAAAAATAATAGGACCAGATAGTACATTTGACCACTCTAGGAGTCCAAATGTGGGAGATATAAATTATTTTCGAAAGTTTTTTAATTTTTTTGCATGTGAACCCAAAAAAGAGTGGTTTAAAGGGGGTAGATGAGTTTAGAAAAAATGTTACGGAGCAAAAAACAATAGCACCAGCTCATACATTTGACCCTTCTAGAAAAACATTTGCGAGAAATAAAAACTATTTTCGAGAGTTTTTAGGTTTTTTGTGCTTTTTGTACGGTTACCCAAAGAAGGGTTGCAGATACGGGGTATATGTATTCAGAAGAAATGTTGAAGGGCAAAAAATAATAGGACCAGTTTATATGTTTGACCCCTCTATGAGTCCAATTGTAGATGATATAAACTATTTTCGACAGTTTTTGCAGTTTTTGTGTTTTTTGTACTCGTATGGTGACCCAAGGAAGGATGGCAGATAGGGGGTAGGTGTGTTCAGAAGAAATGTTAAGGGGCAAAAAATAATAGGACTAGCTCATATAATTCGCCCCTCTAGAAGTCCATTTTCGGGAGATATCAACTATTTTCGACAGTTTTTGTGTTATTTGTATGTTGGCCTGACGAAGGATGGCAGATAGGGGGTGGGTGTGTTCAGAAGAAATGTTAAGGGGCAAAAAATAATAAGACCCGTAAAATAATGGTGCAATCAAGCCCAACAACTATAACGCTGCCGAATAATGAGTGAAGCCACCTACGCTACACGAAGTTAACGTACTGTTCTCTAAGTGAACGTTACGCTACCTTTACATACTCTAAGTTTTGAGTTCATTTTCGTTCCCTGGTTAGCATATGAATGTGGAGGGAGTTTGTCGGCTAGACACCTGATGCAAAGATTTGATTTTCCTTTGTTTTCATTATTAAAATAAAACTAGTAAGGATGTAGTTTCGGCCGGGTACTGAAGCTAAAATACCCAACTTATATTTAAAGCTATAGCTAAAAAAAAACTTATATTTTGAATTTCCTCGCGATTGCTTTAAAATTGCGGCTGTAATCATATCGACAGGTGGACAAACGGACAGACAGACGGACGCACGGAAATCGACTCAGTAGATGATGCTGATCAAAAAAAATATATATTTTTCTATACCTGACACGCCTACTTCTTGGCGTTGCAAGCGGAATGACAAAGTTAATATACCCCTTACGCAGTTCGCGTTGGGGTATAAAAATGTGTGGGTTCCTTTGCGACCTCGCTCAAGTGCTTTGCATGCGTTTTTTGTCTAATAACTCAAGTTTTGGCCGCTCAGCCTTTTTACATGTTCGGTCGAGTTTATAGTCCGAGAGACTTTTTGAATGTTTTAAGGTCATATTTTACCTTAGTTCGGCCGCTAATTATTTTACTTGGACGAATTTGAGTGACCATCGAGGTCGCCAACTCCTCCCCAAAATTTGCTTCCCCTACTAACTGATATTCTGGCTACGTCCATGCATTTTATTACTGATAAGAAAGCTAGCATGCAAGCTTTAAATACTTTAAATAATATGGAAAAGTCAGAATATTGAGCTTTTAAAACATTAAAAAAATGTACGATAAACATTTGCATTCAAGTTATACGAAAAATTATTGAATTATGGAGCGAATAAAAAAAAAAACAAAAAACTCACCAAAATTGTTATGACGACAAGTGTGACATTCATGCTACCAGTATCGAAGAAGATTGAACGATCGGTTATATTTAAACGAGTTTGTGGTGACCACTCACCCACTTTTACAATAGAGTGCTGCTTTAATTTGACCAGATCCAACTTGAATTGTATGCGGCGTCCTTCTTTGAACTGTATAGGTCCGGTGAGGCCCTTCCACTCAACCTATGTATGTTCAGCATAGGTTTGCAGGAAAATAATATAAAAGAAAAAAGAGAAATAAAACGAAAAAATTTCAAAATCCTTTGAAAATTATAGATTTGATTTGATCAAAAAAAAAAAAAAATTAAAAAACTAAAAACTTACCGCGTTTATATAATTTATTAAACTCAAACCACCATCCCAAGGACTCTCGGATGCACACGATATATTAGAGATACGCAGTGTGTGTGATTGTTCCAGCGTTTGCAGTCCAATCGCAAATATATACACGGAGTCATATATGAGAGCCGGTTCAATCTGAAATAAACGTTGTAAGAAATAATGCATTTCAGTAAAATTTTATTTTTAATTATATATTTTTTAACTAGCTTTTAAAACCAAAACTTCATAAATTAAATATTAAGGGAACGAAAATAGACGCAAAATGTTGCGTATGTTTGGCTACTGTAGTGATCACTTATAGAACAACGAATCTGGATTTACGAGTACTCCAGCCGAAACGCTTAATTACTCGAGTCTCCAGACCTAAGGTAATAGTTCATAAAACAGACAATCACGAAAAACACGAACCTGTTTATGCTTTAACTCGTAAAGCATACGGGGCATCCGGTGGAGCAACCCAGTGCCCTGCTGATTAGGAGTATTATGCAATAATTACATACTGCCCGTAATAGAAGTACCAGTTTTGATTCTAGTAGTGACGTACCTTATTTCCGTCTACTGGTGAAGACGAGACCTACCCAATCTCTTGCATATTAAGACGGATATGCCAATCCGGTCGTACCACTGCGCGACACTGACGGTCAATCAAGACCTGTGTAGTATTCACACAAGCACAACCAGTACGAGTCTCCCCGAGGGGCCAGCCTACGACAGTCGTCTAGGCAACTCGATTTCGTCAATGAGGGTCCACAACATACCCGTAAAAGAGACTAAAAATCCACTTATGCAACTATGAAAGAGTGAATATTTGTATCTGGCTGTGCGCAATAAGCCCATTTTAATTGATCACAAACTGCCGGCTCAGTTATGTGAAACAATTACACCTGAATGGTAGCTCCATAGAGCAGGATGACCAGTTTATTTCACTCTTATTCTGGCAGTCCGGGTTGATTCAAAGATCTCATATACCGAAATAGAATATTGACCACTCTCTCAGGGACTGCCGTGCCCAGAATGAGAACTCCCCAAAATTACACAATTTTACCACCAGTGACCGCCGTGCCAGTTTGAGGATCCCATGTAAGCCATGACGGGCAACCTCCAAGGAGGCCCAAGAGTCAACATTTTATAGCACCATTTTATATCCTCTAGAACATCCATTTCCAGATAGGGTCGTCCCCATTTGACAGCTGAGACTGTCCCCGTACTAACAAGTTTTTAGGTGAATTGCTATACCATCGCAGGCTTTTTCCATATCGATATATCGAATATGACCTGCTACCAAGATGGACGCCACTCCGAGCTCTTGGTGGACCCTGTCAGTTTTTACGTGTGCAGGACGCATCCTACACACAATCATCCTCTTTTATCTTGGCTTTGGACAGGCAGGCGCAACTAAATTGCTAACCTGGCGGAGTTACTTATAGAACAGTAAGTTAACGTTGTGTAGCGTTGGTGATTTTACTCATTATTTTGTAGCGTTATAGTTTGTCAAATATTTGACAAAGGGTCAAATATTTCAGCTGGTCCTGTTATTTTTTGCCCCTCAACATTTCTTCTGAGCACACCTACCCCGTATCTGCCGCGCTTCTTTGGGTCCCAACACAAGAAACACAAAAACTGGCGAAAGTAGTTTGTATCTCCAGCAAATGGACTCTTATAAGAGTCAACTATATGAGCTGGACCTAAATTTTTTGATCCCTAACCACTTCTTCTGAACACACCTACCCCCAGTCTGCCACCCTTATTTGGTTCCCCTTACAAAAAACACAAAAACTGCAAAAGCTGTCGAAAATAGTTTATATCTCACGCAAATGAACTCATAGAGGGGTCAATAATATGCGCTGCTCCGATTTTTTTTTGCCCCTCAGTATTTCTTCTGAACACACCTACCCCATATATGGCACCCTTCTTTGGATCCCCATACAAAAAACATAAGAATTGCAAAAACTGTCGAATATAGTTTATATCTCACGCAACTGAACTCATAGAGGGGTCAATAATATGAGCTGCTCCTATTATTTTTTGCCCCTCAACATTTCTTCTGAACACACCTACCCCGAGTCTGCCACCCTTATTTGGGTTCCAATACAAAAAACACAAAAACTGGCGAAAACTGTTGATATCTCCAGCAACTGGACTCCTAACAGGGTAAAATAATTTATGAACTCGACCTTCAACACCCTTCTTTGGGCCCCATACAAAAAACACAAAAACTAGAAAAACTGTCGAAAATAGTTTTTATAGCCCGAAGCTGGACTCCGAGAGGGCTCAAATAGAGATCCTATTAATTTTTGCCCTCTACATTTCTTCTGAGCTCACCTACTCCCTATTTATATAACCTACAGTGATCTAAATGCAATCAGCATTATTTGATTCGTATTTTGTTCAAATCGATTCAGCCGTTAATTTCTTATTTTATATTTTTTTTTAATATAGTAGGCGTGGCAGGAAGGCATGGAAAATTTTATGTATGTAATCTAACACAAAACCATTTGACATCGTTTTTGCTCAAATCGACAGAGCCGTTCTCGGGTTATTATGTTTTCTCAATATAAGTGGTGGCCGTGGCGTAGTGGGTAGAGTGTGTGGCTCATACGCCAAAGAACCCAGGTTCGAATCCCCATTCGACACAATTAATTTTTCTGTTCGGCCGTCACCTCTCTGCAGACAATGGCAAATCTCAGAGAGTAAAAACTGCCACGAAAAGCTTCTTGAGAACATAAGCCGTTCGGAGTCGCCATAAAGCTTGTAGGTCCAGTTCTCGATCATTTGTGTTCAAACATTTCACAACACACACAACACAATTGATCATATGAAGCTCGGTTAAAGTCCTTTCAAGGGCTGAAATGGCCACTTCGTTTTTTTCTCCTTTTTTTTCAATATAAGGGGCGTGACAGGTTGGCGTGCTCAATTTCGTATGGGTGTTTTTTTTTAATTAAGAGGATTATCTTCACTCCAAATACGGCAGTTTTGTTTATTGACACAGTCATTCAACCAAAAGTGAGCTTCATCGCTATACAAAATTCTCTTATGAAAATCGGGATCAACGGCAATCTTGTTTTGGGCCCATGCACCGAATCTACGCCTTGCTAGGTGATCGTGTGGCTTCAATTCTTGCACGAGTTGGGTTTTGTAAGCACGCAAACCAAGATCTTTCCGCAAAATCTTACATAAAGTGGTTGGACACATATCCAATTCCTGTGCACTATGGCGGATAAACTGATTCGGGTCTTTCTCTACGTTACGCTCTAAAGCAGCAATGGCTTCTTCTGTACGCACTGTACGACGTCTCTGTGGATGCGTACTATCATTTAGAGTAAGCGTGGTGCGAAAACGGTTCATAGTTGAATATGCGTAAAATGGACGTAGTGCGCGATACGTATTTCGAACAAAACTATTATTTTCAAAATAAATTTGCACAATTTGGAAGCGTTGTTCTGGCGTCAGTCTATTGATGTTGAACATAGCTTAAGTTGCACTTTTTTAAAACACCGTTGCTGGGGACTTCTTGTAGCAAGTATAAGCACATTTTATGTGGAATGTCTTTATATGTAGAATAGCCAATACACAATCCGCTATCCATTTAGAGATTATTGTGATCTACTGCAACATAGCTTTAGTAATACATATGTGATATGGAACCAACAACTGTTCTTAACAGAGGGTTTTGCATCAGTGAATAGTGTATTGAACTCTTAATCGTAACAGTGCGAGTTCAATTTACCGCGGAGGATCGAATAAATATTTTTAGTATATTGAAATTACATTTGCTTGTTATAATAGACGCAAGGAACAAAGAAATATCAATTTCTTTCTAAGAAAATGGATAGAAATTACGCCAATTCAGCTGTTAAGTCTTCAAAACGTAATTTCTTTTTGTCCAAACAGTTATCTTACAAGCTTTGGAGTAACTAAAGACGTGCTAGAGTTTGTATTGTAACGTCTAATGAATGTTGTATCGATCCTAATAGTTCAAACGAATATTTTATTGCTAGCTCAGCTAATCCTGATAATACGTCAGCTAATAATACAAATATTCGTACTCCTGGTGTCCATTTAATTTTGAATTTGTTGCTGTAGGTGAGTGTGATGTTCCTCGTTGTGTGAATAATATTAAATCGAATGTTATGTGTGAGGATGGAGTATTCATTAAATTTGTTAAACTTATTCTACCTTTTGTTCTAAGTCCCTTAACGCACCTATTTAATTATTGTTTTCAAAGTTCTAGCTTCCCTGATGTTTGGAAAGTA
Organism: Coremacera marginata; assembly: GCA_914767935.1. NCBI lineage: Eukaryota > Metazoa > Arthropoda > Insecta > Diptera > Sciomyzidae > Coremacera > Coremacera marginata. Next base: position 5,332,519 of record OU612048.1, read on the forward strand.
GCGACAATCATCCCAATAGCTAAAAAGGCCAATGCTCGTGAACTGTCTGATTTTCGTCCTTTAAGTCTGTTATCTTGTTTATCAAATGTATTTGAGTCTCTCATGACTGCGCAAATTTCTGAGCACATCAGAATCATGATCTTATGTCCTCTATTTAGTCTGGCTTTAGACCTGGGCACAGCTACTCTACAGCCATAGTAAAGATTTTAGATGACATTAGAATATCATCCTGGGGCACTTAAGCTTGCACTGTCTGTTCGATTTATCGAAGGCTTTTGACTCTGTTGATCATTCAGTACTTTGTCGTAAACTTGTGATCAGTTTTGGATTTTCTATTTCGGCTGTGCGTCTGGTATTTAATTACTTTATTGAGAGATCTCAAAAAGTAAGGGTGGGAAATAGTCTGTCCGCTTTCGGCAATTTAATCTGTGGGGTACCTCAAGACTCTGTTCTCGGTCCTCTTTTATTTGCTATCTTTCTAAGTGATATATTTACTAAATGTCATTATGTCACCGTGCACGCATATGCTGATGATCTTCAGCTTTACTGTTCCAGGCCCATTAGACTTGTTGATGATTTATGTTTAAAATTGAATGAAGATTTGAGTAATATATCTGATTGGGCTAAGGCTAATAAGCTAAAACTCAATCCCCTCAAGTCATATGTCTTGCCAATTATGAAACCAAGCTACTCCCTCCATAAAATCCCAATAATTAATCTCAATGGTGTTGCACTAAACTTCGTTGAAAAGGATAAAAATCTCGGGTTCTACATAAACTTGACACTTTCTGACCATATAAATTCTGTTGCTTTTAAAGTTTATTACATCCTTCGGAATCTGAGACGATTGCCTGATTCTAGGTCAAGACATAAGTTACAACTTGCATTTAATAACGCAGTAAGATACGTTAATGGTCTGGAATGATCTGGTAATGGAAATTTAACCGTGTAAGCCATTTGAGTAATCAATTACTTGGTCGCAATATTTTCAATTGTTTGGATGCCAGAAATTGCATTTTTTACACAATTTGATTAATACACAAACTCCTGTATACATATTTAATAAACTCCAGTTTTGTAGATCAGCAAGAAACATGAACCTCATAATCCCTGTCCATAATTTTCTGAACTACAGCAGATTATTTTTCGTTAAAGCCATTAACACAAAAACACCTAAAAATTTATTTGAAAAGATACAATTTTGTAGATAGAACAGAAATCTGATCCTCATAATACCTTTGTACAATTTTCTGAACTCCAACAGACTTTTCTTTGTTAACGCAATCAGAATCTGGAATTCGTTGCCCGTTAGAATAAAATCAATTAAAAATAAACGCAACTTTAAGCATGCAATTTTTCAATACTTTTCTTAATACTTTCTCTTTCTTCTTAAGCTGTTTTCTTTCTTTTTATCTTTTAAATTAGGATTAATTCCTGTTTTCTGATATCAAGTTAATTCACTTAATGTTAGTTTTAAGTTAAATTTATTCATTGTTGCTTATTACCTATTGTTATTATATAATTCGTATTGCATTTAAAAGACACTGTCTTATATGCTGAGATTGTGGAGACGGCACTTCTCCAATTTACTTACTGGCGACGATTCCACCAATGCCGCCCATGGAGAGCGCAGTTCAGAGCTACCAATCAACAATGACGGAGTGGAAGTACCACCACCTAGCCATGATGAGGTTCGAGTTGCTATCCAACGACTCAAAAACAACAAAGCAGCGGGGGCTGACGGCCTGTCAGCTGAATTGTTTAAAACCGGCGGCGATGAATTGATAAGGCGCATGCATCAGCTCATCAGCAAAATATGGCTAAAAGAAAGCATGCCCGACGATTGGAACCTCAGCGTACTGTGCCCTATACTTAAGAAAGGAGACCCAACAATCTGCGCAAGTTATAGAGGTATCAGTCTTATTTCCATCGCATATAAGGTTCTCTCAAGCGTACTGTGTGAAAGATTAAAGCCGATTACAAAAACACTGATTGGACCTTATCAGTGTGGCTTTCGACCTGGTAAGTCCACCATAGACCAGATTTTTACGCTACGACAAATCCTGGAGAAAACCCACGAAAATCAAATTGACACACACCATCTCTTTGTCGATTTTAAAGCTGCGTTCGATAGCCCGAGAAGGGATTGCCTATACGCAACAATTTCTGAGTTCGGTATACCTGCAAAGTTGATCAGACTTTGCAGAATGACGTTGAGCAACACACGCAGCTCCGTCAAGGTAGGAAATGACCTCTCCGAAACCTTCAATACCGAAAGAGGTTTCAGGCAAGGCGATCCACTGTCTTGCGATCTCTTTAACATCATCATGGAGGGGATCGTACGAAAGGCCGGTGTGCATCGTAATGGCACCATTTTCTACAAAGGCGTCCAGCTCCTTGCGTACGCTGATGATATTGATATTGTCGGCAGAACCAAGAGAGATGTTACCGCTGCTTTCGCCGCTATCGAAAAGGAATCAGCCAAAGTGGGTTTGACGATAAATGAGGGCAAAACAAAATATATGCTGTCTACAAACAAGGGAGCTCGGCGTTTAGACTCCCACGTTTCATCCGGCAGCTATAATTTTGAAGTAGTCAAGGATTTCGTTTACCTTGGCACCGCCATTAATACCAAAAACGAAATCAGCCTGGAGATAAAGCGAAGAACAATAATTGCTAATAGGTGCTACTACGGGCTCAGTAAGCAACTAAGTTCCAGAGCCCTCTCTCGATCGACAAAACTAACACTCTACAAGACGCTCGTTCTACCTGTGCTGCTTTATGGCGCTGAGGCATGGGTAGTTTCGCAAACTGACGCAGCCGCTCTGGGGGTGTTCGAGAGAAAAGTTCTTCGCAAAATCTTCGGTCCTGTTCGAGTCGGCGATGACTATCGCATCCGAATGAACCACGAGCTGTATGAGCTCTACGATGACATTGATGTAGTTCGGCATATAACTGTTCAGCGACTACGCTGGCTGGGTCATGTCCATCGTATGAACGACGAAGCTCCAGCGAAAAAGGTGCTCGAGGCGAGGGTCGCTGGTCAACGACGACGAGGGAGACCATGCCTCCGATGGATGGACCAGGCTGAGGAAGTCCTAACCGCACTTGGTGTATCCGATTGGAGAAGGCGCGCGCAAAGCAGAGGCGCCTGGCGAGAGCTGATGAGGTCGGTTGAAACCCGGACACGGGTTGTTACGACCAACTAAGTAAGTAAGTAAGTAAGTCTTATATGTTAACGTTATCTCTTAAATAAATAATAATAAATAATAAAAAATTAATTTATATAATATCTTTTATATAATTTAATATGAAATGCTTGTTATTCTTACTGCATTCAAAAGACTTGTCTTATATGTGAACTCTATGTTTAACTAAATAAATAAACAGAAAAAAAAAATGCTGTCAAAAGATGTGTCGTTTTTGAGATTTCACTCAAGCAAATCACAGAACGAGGCGTAAAAAGCTTCGCTTCAAAATTGTCGACTGTAGGGTATGTAAAACTATATATCGCCTATGTTACTACAGGCTATGTTAGCTTACTAGTGCTGAAAAAATACCGCTTTTTGGAAACAACCAAAATAGATTCTAAGAAAACATTCAAAGTACTGAAAAATTGATACGTATATTACTAAAAATAATCCCATTTACCTCAATTGTTCGAACTTTCCGAAAGTTTTGTTGTGTTTCGTATTCAGTCTCATGCTTAAACTTATCCATATCTTTTAATATCTCCTTGACACCAACGTCATCAACATCGACTAAACGAAATGATGTAATATTCACGAAATTATATTTGAAATCATCCAAATCAAAGGTTTCAATATCGAAACTAGTGAATAGATAATGATACTTATACTCGTTCATTTGCAGCTGTAAGATCTGTGTAAATCATAGGAGAAAAGTTTTTTGAAATTAACGGTTAATGTGAAGTTAGCATCTTTTTCGCAGCATGCAAGCGAATATATGAAGTTGGGGGGTTCAAAATTGAAAATGGTTTTTTTTTTTGTTCAAACTTACCCCCTTCAGTACCATCGATACATTTTCCGAGTTTGTATCGATAATGATATTATGAATTTCTTTATTTTTAAGTTCATTCAGAACTTTTATATACGTGGCGGGATTCACTTGACGTACATGTAATTCCAGACCTGGCGTTCGTATCATCTCTCGCAATTGTATGACACCTGCTTGTTATAATAAGACCCTATTACTAATATAGTACTTTTTTGTCTGCTTCAATTTGATTTGGCAACAATTTTTACCGCAATGTTTCTCAAAAAGTATGCCCACTTTGGTCCAATTTAAATAGCGTATCACATCGAGAAATGCCTGATTAACATAGTATTGAGCCGGATGTAAATTAATTGAGAACTCCTTGATGGCCAGTTCCATATCGATGCGTGTTTCTAAATGCGGTATATCGAGTGCATCACATATTGAGTGAACATGTGCGCCTAAATTAGCATCAGAGGGGCCAAAAATGGCTTGAACTCCTTTTTTAACTTGTGCGCAAACTGAAATAAAAAACAAGATATAAATTAAAATTTAAGTTAGCCATTAAATCAACACTTTTTTTATAAAAAATAAATAGTTTTTAAAAATATTCGGTTATTTAATTAAGCGTAGTTAATATTGTATTGCTATGATTTGATACATTTACTCCATGAGTCTCTACCTCCAATGAGTCAGTTATAAAATTTGTATACAATTATATAGGATAATAAACGTAAACTTAAGGCCTTAGGCTACCCACAGAGTGTACACCGCACAGAACACTTTTTCGACGAGTTATGTATGATTTTGAACGATCGATTTTATATAATGATTTTAGTTAATAAGTCTTTATAAGTAATGTTAACATTTTATTAACTTATCTTAATAACTTAATGCTTTAATTTATTTATTTATTTAAATTTATCTACCAAACTAAGTCCCTTACAGATTACTTAGAACAATAAAAATTGTTCATATTGACAAAAACCTAGGTTGATTTGACAAATTTTTATCAATGTACGTCCGACAAAAGTTTTTTGTTGATTTTTTTTTTGAGTGTATACATATATTTTTTATGTTTTAGACAAGACTCATATAGGTTCACCTATTTTTATCACCTTTTTTACATGCATGAAATGAATCATGTTTAGATACAGTTTGTATATCGTAGACTAAAGTTGTATCTGGCAGGATTCCTTTATCACGGTTAATACTGTGGACGGCATATTTAAATGCAACTTCAGATGCGCTATTTTTCAGATCATTATTGAAAACCGCACCTAAAATGTAAAGTTATAAAAAAATTAAGATTAATATTCTGTTTTATTAAAGTAAGTTAAACTATTTTTTGAAAAAACGAAGGGTTTTTCTAGGAGGACTATGGAGGTTATGGTGATAAAGCTCTTCCAAAATGCTCATAATTCGGGGTACACATAAATGATCATGAGTGACACTCAAAACTTAAAGAAATATCGGCGCTGAATGTCACTCAACCATCTCAATAATTGTGTGGTTGACTGTTTAGTGACAAAAAAGAGTGGCTACACACGCGAACCTGCGTAAAAAAAGAGAAATTGAGCATAAGTGTCACTCATGATCGTTAATATGTACCCCGCTAAAGAGAACAGTGAATTGTAGAAATTATGGGCTTATTATAAATAAAATATAGTTTCGATTCAATGTTATTAATATGCCCTGTAAAAACAGTATCCAGTGTTTTACCACACCTAGTTATCCCCTCTGTTTTCGAATCCACCATTCGTAACAGAAGGTTACTGGCCTTACAAGTACGCCTGACGCAAGGCTTAAGTACTTGGGTCGTCCAGACCTAGGGTAATAGTTCATGAAACAGATAACCAGAACTTTGTGTTGTACCACAACACGGACCCGTTTATGTTTTAAAACTAGTAAAACATACGGGGCATCCGGTGTGGCAACACGAACATGGAAGCTGTTTTACAAACACAAAGCATCACCCAGTGCCCTGCTGATTAGGAGCATTATGTAATAAATTACATACTGCCCGTAATAGTAGTACCAGTTTAGACTTAAGTAGTGACTTACTTACAATCCATCTACTGGTGAAGACGAGACCTACCCAATCTCTTGCATATTAAGACAGATATGCCAGCCCGGTCGTACCACTGCGCGACCCCGCCGGTCAATCTAGACCTGTGTAGCATTCACACAACCCCTAGTACGAGACTCCCCGAAGGGCCAGCCCACTACAGTCATCTGGGCAACTCGATCCCGTCAATGAGGATCCACAACATTCCCGCAAAAAGACCAAGAATACACAAATGCAATTATGAAAAAGTGCATCCTTATGCATGACCGTGCTCAATGAGCACTTAAAGGGCTAGGCTAACAATTTTCAGCTGCCGACTCAACTGCAAACTATTGCGCGTCACTGGTACCTACTCTGGAGGACCTTTGCAATTGCCACTCTTACTCTGGCCGTTCGGATTTCAACATCCAGACATAGAGTATTGGCCACTGTTCTAAGGGACTGCCGTCCTCAGTATGAGAACCCTTAGTTTTCCAACTATTTCAACACTTCCCTCAGTGACTGCCGTGCCAGTTTGAGGGTGCGAGTCAAACACGTCGACAAGCAAACAACTTTGGAAAGCCGAAGCGTCGACACTTTTACGCACGCATGCCAAAGGTCTGAGTGCGGTGGATAGATAGGGTCTACCCAATTTGACGGGGGCTAACATTTTTCCCCGTACTAACAAGTTTTAAGGTCAATTGCTATACCTTCGCAGGCTTGTTTCATATCTGTATGCCGAATATGACCTGCTACCAAGATGAGCGCCACCCCGAGCTCTTGGTTGACCCTATCAGTTTTTACGTTTGCAGGACGTATTCTACAAACCACCATCCTCCTTTATCCTGGCTGTGGACAGGCAGGCGCAACTCACCTGGCGGGGTTGCTAACCTGGCGGGGTTCACCATTTGTAACAATAATTCCCCTTCAAAACAATGGCTGACGTGAACGCAAGGTTCTGGAATAATTAGGTTACGAACATAGTAAACGCTTTTTGTTGAGCCAAGCCCCAAAAACATATTGGAGCAACAAAGAAACCAAGTCATGCATCTCTTTTGCTCCAATGTGTTTTCGGCTCGGCTCAGCAATAAGTGTTATCTATGGTCGCAACCTTAGGTTAGATGCTAAGAGCCGACTACCATATATAAATAACTTCGCTAAAGTTTTTATCCACCAACAAAATACACATGCAAAAACAATTCTTTGCGACCGCACACAGTAGCGATGCTCGAGTGAGGGTTGCTTTTTATCGCGTTTGCATACATTTGTTGTTGTTTAAGCGAACTGAAGCTTTTGTAAAGTTTTAAATTCACTCCCGTCAAAAGTTACCTCCGAGTCAGTCCAATTGAACTGATTCAAAAAAACGAAAGTAGGTTCATATTTTATTTAAAAGTTATTCAATATATTTGAATTTCAGAACCGCGTTCAAGAAAATTCTTTTTTCTACTCTAAAAATGGCGGCCATATTTTCTTTGCTACCTATAGCGATACATTCATTTGTGCTAACTTATATTTCTCAGCTCCTATTATACATGGAACGATGAATTAAAAACCATAATTTTAAGCACACTTTGGCCTTACATCTGACATACAAAAGAAGCTTGTGAAATAGCTTCTCGATATTAAAAAAAATTATTACATTTTTGTGTTTAAAACGTGATATCTGGAAACTTTAAGGATTTTTTTTTATAGCAAGCAATTTGTTGCAGTCGCAAATTTTTTTTCTAGAGTATTTTTTAAATACTTGCTTAAACATAATAATTTTTAACGTTCTGACTCATCAACTTTTTTGCTTACAGCCTTTTAAAAATTTGAATTTTGAGAATTTTGCTGACTTTGGGGTCAAATATCTCTGGTTATACCCTGCGAGCTTCACGCTTATTCCCTAAAAGACACGCCCATTTTTATTTGAGGCAGGAGGCTGGTAAGAGGGGGACGGTGAAGGTGGGCTACAGCTAGAACTACGAAGTTTAACTTCTCTTCACCAATCCCCCACCATGGGCGTATCCAGGATTTTGTTCAGGGGGCAAAGAAAAATTGTTTTTACATGTGACTGATAAATAAATAAAAAATGTGTCAGCCGTAAGTTTGTAATAAGCAATTAATAAAGCTTTAATAAATATTAATAAATTCTATGCTTTTAAATTATAAGAAAAATGTTTTGAGTTTTGTTCGTAGAAGGGTTAAATTATTATTTGTATAGAAGGGTTAAAACATTTCATATACATATTTTTCTCTGATATTCTAATTCTTATATTTGCCGTTGTGCACTCTTGCGCTCTTTCACTCAATTGATACATACAAACATAATCATAATCATTGCTCAGTTATTTGTTGCTAGTTATTTACCCTTGAAATAACGGAACATTTTTCTTGTACTCTAAGCTAAGTTTGAAATTGAAATGAATAAATTTTGCATTGCATTTTTGAGAGTTGAAGACTTCGCTTCGTTTAATCTTTTCGCACCCGCTGACAAAAAAAGCTTTGTCTGCGCAAAACATTTGGTGACCCCGACGTGATATTGAATTTGCAATATCAAATTTCGGAAAGCAATCAGAATCAATATTAATATTCAATATATTCGACTCTTTCGTTCAAAATAAATTCGCTTCATTTCTGCGATTTGCTAAATTACTACACGCTCGCGTACCGTTTGATTATTTTATGCAAACTTCTTTCGATTCAAGTAAATAGATACCGTAATGGCAACGGAAATTAAATCACGCGATGTAAGCGCTAACAGTAGCCCAAATTCAGCTGCAAGTGTTTCATTTCTTGAAAAGAAAACTATTGCATTAAAAACCCAGCTGGTTATTTTGAATAAACAGCTAGCGCCCGAGGCTTCCGAAAATTTTGATGATGCTGACCTTTCTGTTCGACTTGACTTACTGGAGCGCCTCAACAGAAATTTCGAGAACGCGCAATCCGCATTAGAAGAACAGGACAGCACAAAATTATGCAGCGACGTGGAATCAGCATTTACAAAGCTATATGTGGAAATTAAATCAAAATTGATGCGTAAGTTAAATGCTCATCAGTGTACAGACTCCAGGCATTCATCCACTGTTCGGCAAATATCGATGGATGATGCTCCGCCTTCGTTTCTTATATCGCACCGCAAACGGCTTCCTGAGCTGCAAATTCCGAAATTCAGCGGATCATATACAGATTGGCCAGACTTTATCGCAATGTTCAACACCATCATCAATCAAGGTTCCGATTTAAGCAGAATCGAAAAATTTCAGCATTTACGGGCGAGTCTAAGAGGGGCAGCGTTGGACACAATTCGCTCACTCGAGCCAAGTGACGAAAATTACGATAAGGCGCTTAGTCTTTTAAAAAATAGATTCGAAAATAAATTACTTAATTTTCAGGCACACATAAAGGAAATCTTTGGCTTGAGAGGTGTGGCGAGTGACTCTGCTGCTGGTTTGCGTGAACTAAGTGATAAGGTCAATGCGCATTTACGCGCGCTGCAAACTATGGGATCCACAGAACAAATTGCAGATGGGCTTCTCATTCACCTAATATCTCACAAGCTTGATATCAAATCCCAAACAAAATGGGAGGAGAATTTGCCAGCGCAAGAGTTACCAAAGTGGCAATTTATGGCCGCTTTTTTGGAGAAAAGGTGTCGCATGCTTGAAAATTTGGAAGCTATCGTATCGACTTCATCATCAGCACAAGGCAAAAAGGCCGCTCAACATAGCAGGCACGCTCTTGTGGCTTCAGCACGCCCATCTAAATGCTTGTTTTGTAATTCGAATGACCACTGGATATATAATTGTTCAGGGTTTCGTGATCTTTCGCCAACCTTGCGCTACCGGGAAGCAAAACGGTTGTCATTATGCCTCAACTGCTTGGGCAAGGGGCATACATTGCAAAGGTGTAAATTAGGACACTGTCGTCTCTGCTCATCAAAGCATCACTCGTTACTTCATATTAACGTGAATTCCACAACTACGGATGCAGCGCATGTCAATGTTCCCAAGCCAGCACTTCAGTATCAACACAGTCGTCACTTATCTCTACTTTATCAAGCCCACCTCCTGAAGTCCAAAGTTTTTCTTCTGAAAATATGGTGCTACTTGCCACAGCAATTATTCTCGTGAAAGATTGCACTGGATGCCTCGTCCCATGCCGCGCGCTCCTCGACTCTGCCTCACAAATCAATTTTGTAACCGCACGCTTAGCACACAATCTGCAGCTTCAAGTAAAATCAGCTTTAACACAAATATCTGGTATTGGAGAAGCAAATTTCGTTGCTGATAAAACTGTTGATATTTTCGCAACATCACAAGCAGGTGATTTCACTTTGTCGTTTCCAGCTATCGTCACTCGAACTATCACAGATTATCAGCCAAATCTCGATATCAACATTGAAGGATGGAACATCCCAAGCAACTTGAAGCTAGCCGATCCGTTATTTTATAAATCGCAACGTATTGATGTTTTGATCGGTGCTTCATTATTTTTCGATCTCATGAGCGTTGGCCAAATTCGTTTGTCGAGTAGTTTACCGATTCTTCAAAAAACTAGACTTGGCTGGATAGCTAGTGGTGGCGGCTTACATTCATACCACAAATCGTCTTCGCTTACAGCTATTCAAGCGCAATTCGTCGAAAATAATGATGACGCAAACTTAGATGCCCTCGTTAAGCAATTTTGGGAAATCAAAAGCAGCTTCCATGCTACAAGCTTCACGCAAGAAGAAATCAACTGTGAGCACCATTTCAAGGAAAATTATGTTCGGCTCGATTCGGGTGAGTACGCTGTTCGGCTCCCTTTTAAGGAAAATCTCAATTTGCTTGGCGATTCCTACGCACAAGCGCTACATCGGTTCAAAGGTCTTGAAAGAAAGCTATTGCGCAATCCTGGCTTAAAAAAGCAATACTCTTCATTTTTAAATGAGTATAAGGAATTGCACCATATGTCGCAGACTAAATTAGACCCAGGCATCACTACTTATTTCTTGCCGCACCACTGCGTCTACAAAAGTGATAGCACGACAACGAAATTGAGAGTCGTATTTGACGGCTCAGCCAAAACTACCTCTGGCATTTCACTCAACGATACGCTGATGGCTGGACCTACCATACAGCCAAAATTATTCAATACAATTTTGCAATTTCGTTTCTATAAAGTCGCTCTAACTGGTGACATATGCAAGATGTATCGCTGTGTCCACGTCCTACACCCTGACAATATGTTGCAATGTATTCTTTGGCGGGATAGCCCTGAGGATGAAATAAAAATATTTTCTCTGGATACAGTGACGTACGGCACAAAGCCTGCAGCCTTCTTGGCGATTCGTGCCATGCATCAGTTGGCACTTAATGAAGAGCAGTCTTACCCTCTTGGCGCAAAGGTATTGCGCAGGGACTTCTACGTCGACGATCTCATCTCTGGAGGTGACACGATTGAAGAGGCTGTTGAAATTCGTCAACAGGTAACTCTGCTTTTGCAACGTGGAAAGTTCCCGATTAGAAAATGGTGCTCCAACGACCCCGAGGCTCTTAAGGGCGTACCACATTTAGATCGCGAGCAATTTTTAAAGTTTGATGATGGCACTGATATCACCAAGGCACTCGGCCTGATTTGGGAGCCAAAAGCTGATAATTTCATTTTTTCATTTACGCCCATCGATGGAACCAAGCGCATCACTAAGCGCGCCGTTCTTTCTACCATAGCCCGGTTTTATGATCCGTTGGGGCTCATAGGGCCCATTATCGCAAGGGCTAAAATATTCTTGCAACAAATGTGGAAAAGGCAGATACATTGGGATGAAAGCCTTCCACAGGATTTACATTCGAGTTGGATAGAGCTATGTTCAGAATTCGATATCGTTCAAAATTTCAATTTTCCTCGTTACATAACTATACCTAACTCTACATTGCAGATTCATGGTTTTTGTGACGCAAGTCTTGCTGCATACGGAGCATGTGTATATGTTCGTTCGGAGTACAACAGTGAAGTTAAGGTAAGCCTGCTCTGCTCAAAGTCGAGAGTTTCTCCATTGAAGTCACTCACCGTACCCAAGCTAGAGTTATCTGCCGCTTTGTTGCTCGCTGAGCTTCTCACATCAATAAAATCAACGCAACATTCGCTACTGGCACATTGCAGCATCCATTGCTGGTCCGACTCGACCGTAGTACTTTCTTGGCTGCGTGAGGAGTCTTCTAATTTCAACATTTTCGTTTGTAATCGAGTAAGTCGAATCCAATCACTGACCGATAGCATGCTGTGGCACCACGTGCCAACAATTGAAAACCCAGCCGACATTTTATCAAGAGGTGCATCTCCGAAAGAACTTTTGTATCTACCGCTCTGGAAGACTGGACCATCGTTTTTGCAAGAATCAGAGGAACGCTGGCCGAAAGAACCCAACTTGATCGCTAATCTGCCCGAACGCCGCAGAAATGCTTTGCTTGCAACGTCTGGATTGGTCGATTTAACGCTCGGGTGCAAGCATCACAACGATTTTGGAAAGCTTCAGCGGATATTCGCCTATGTTTCCAGATTGTGGTCGAGAAAAGATAAGGAGCAACTCAGAACATTTGATGCTCTTACTCCACATGATATTCAGTTAGGCACACGTTTATTACTTCGTAATATTCAGCATCAACAATTTTCACACGAATTAAAAACTCTTCAAGCCAAAAAACAAATCAAGTCTACTAGCAAAGTTTCATCGTTAAACCCTTTTGCCGACGATTTTGGCCTTCTGCGTGTCGGTGGACGTCTGCGAAACTCAATGCTGGACTTTGACGCTCGCCATCCAATAATACTTCCAAAGCAGCATCCAGTCACAATTGCAATGGTTAAACATTTTCATCGGAAGTTGCTGCATGCTGGTCCACAAAGTCTGTTGGCTTCAATTCGGCTACAGTATTGGCCAATCGGTGGTCGAAAAGCGATCAGTAGCATCGTCAACAAGTGCATTCGCTGTTTCAGGCTCAAACCAAAAATCGTTGAGCACATCATGGCCGACTTGCCGCAAGAGAGGATACAAGCTAGCAGAACATTTTTCACCACTGGAGTCGACTTTTGCGGTCCATTTTATTACAAGTCTGATGTGCGCAATAGGCCTCCAGTGAAGTGCTACATTTGCATATTTATTTGTTTTTCGACGAAGGCGACGCACTTAGAGGTCGTAAGAGATTTGTCAACTTCTTCGTTCCTGGCTGCTCTTAAGCGCTTTATTTGCACACGAGGCAGGCCAAAAACTATTTGGTCGGATAACGCAACAAATTTCGTAGGCGCCAAAAATGAGCTGCAAGAGCTGAAGCATCTTTTCATGTCCCAGCGTCATGTCGAAGCAATTCAACAACAGTGCCTGGAAGATGGGATTGAATGGCGATTCATTCCTCCGAGGTCTCCGCACTTTGGCGGATTATGGGAGGCGGCAGTGAAGGCTGCAAAGCTTCATTTTTATCGAGTTGTTGGTTTACCAATTCTAACATTTGAGGAGCTGCGCACACTTGTGTGCCAGATCTCCGCCATAATTAATTCTCGACCGCTCTATGCACTTTCAGAAAATCCGGACGACTTGGACGTTTTAACTCCTGCGCATTTTCTCATTGGTGCACCATTCACAAGCTTTGTTGAGCCTGATGTAACTCAACTCGACATCAGTCGGCTCAGTAGATGGCAAAAGGTTTGCTTCCTGCAACAAGCGTTCTGGAAAAAGTGGAGCTCCAATTATTTGACCACTTTACAAGAGCGAAGCAAATGGCAAGGTTCATCATCCAATATTTGTTTGAACTCTATGGTACTACTAAAGGATGAAAATCTCCCACCTCTTAAGTGGCAACTTGGTCGTGTGATAGATACCATCCCTGGAGATGACGGTGTGGTGCGAGTAGTGGTGTTGCGAACTAGCAATGGAGTTACAAAGCGGGCAGTCCGAAAAATAGCTGTGCTGCCAATACACATTGATGATGTTGCAAGCCTTGATGTTGCAACGGGGGGAGGATGTTCGTAGAAGCGTTAAATTATTATTTGTATAGAAGGGTCAATTGATACATACAAACATAATCATAATCATTGCTCAGTTATTTGTTGCTAGTTATTTACCCTTGAAATAACGGAACATTTTTCTTGTACTCTAAGCTAAGTTTGAAATTGAAATGAATAAATTTTGCATTGCATTTTTGAGAGTTGAAGACTTCGCTTCGTTTAATCTTTTCGCACCCGCTGACAAAAAAAGCTTTGTCTCCGCAAAACAAGTTTCTTAATTAAACATGAAAATGTTTATTTTTCTAATGTTCGGGGGAACAACTGCCCCTCCCTACCCTACCTTCGCTATGCCTATGCCCACGCTTCCATATTTATATATAATAAAATAAAATAAAAGTATAAGTAAGTCATCTACGCGAAAAAGTACTCAAATTAAAGTCGAATACGACCAAAACCATGTTAAAAATATAATTTTTATTGATTTGCGGGCATTAAAAAGAGGAGTGGCAATTTTTTTCTGAAATAAAAACTCTGTGAAATAGAACATTTAAATTTATTTGTGTATAATATAAGTGGGTGTGACAAAATTAATCAAACGTATGTAGCTTGAAATAGCCAAGCAGAACACAACAAAAAAATAAAATGTAACAATCCCTTCCACCGCCCACAAATCAATAAAAATTATAGTATATTTCAGGTGGCCTACATTTTATAAAAAGGGTGTGGCACTTTTTTCTAAATTTTCAGGTCTTAAAATTTCAGGTCAATCGACCCAACAGTCAATTTAATGATTTCTGAAAAAGTGGGCGTATCTATAGTTAACCACGCCCATTTTTACTACAGGAAACACATGTTTATTACAGCTACCGACAGTACATACAAACTAAATTTTAAATAATTGATTTTGGGGCGGTGTAAGGAGTGTGGCAAAATTTATAAAAATTATGTGAAATGAGATAGCCTAGAAAAACATAACAAAAAAAAATCCCCAAGCAAATCAGACACTTCGTTCTTGAGTTATGGAATTAGTAACACATTTCACGACTTTGTTCTATATATATAGAAGAAGATAAATTAAGCATATACTCGTATTATTTTGCAGTTAAAATTCTAAAAAAGATACAAGCCTTCAAACTTCATGAAAATTCTGCTCATAAAAAAACGCATAAAATTTGCAAAATCTCATCGGTTCTTTATTTGAAACGTTAGATTGGTCCATGACATTTACTTTTTGAAGATAATTTCATTTAAATGTTGACCGCGGCTGCGTCTTAGGTGGTCCATTCGGAAAGTCCAATTTTGGTGAATGGTGAATGGCGATCGCTATCGTTCGATGCTAACAAACTTTTTGTTGCCAAAAATGGAAGAACTGATCTTGGTTGACATGTGGTTTCAACAAGATGGCGCTACATGCCACACAGCTCGCGATTCTATGGCCATTTTGAGGGAAAACTTCGGAGAACAATTAATCTCAAGAAATGGACCGGTAAGTTGGCCACCAAGATCATGCGATTTGACGCCTTTAGACTATTTTTTGTGGGGCTACGTCAAGTCTAAAGTCTACAGAAATAAGCCAGCAACTATTCCAGCTTTGGAAGACAACATTTCCGAAGAAATTCGGGCTATTCCGGCCGAAATGCTCGAAAAAGTTGCCCAAAATTGGACTTTCCGAATGGACCACCTAAGACGCAGCCGCGGTCAACATTTAAATGAAATTATCTTCAAAAAGTAAATGTCATGGACCAATCTAACGTTTCAAATAAAGAACCGATGAGATTTTGCAAATTTTATGCGTTTTTTTTAAAAAAAAAGTTATCAAGCTCTTAAAAAATCACCCTTTAGTATGTGCATTAGGTGGTCATTATATGCATTTTTTTTCGAATTTCAATGTTGGCTAGTTATTGAACGACTCAAAATGTGAAAAATCTACTCTATATTTATCTCAGATTTTTTAATTAATTACACATATGTATGTAAAAATACAAAAAATTTAAGTGGTAACCTTATCCGCCATATTGAATTTTAAAATTGTAACTCTTGCCACCTTGAATTTTGAAATTCTGACATCAGATTCGAAATCTGCAATATCCTAAGACCTTTAGAAAATGTTTAAAACTAATAAAAAACATGTTATTATTAGTTGGCAATCCTATCTGCCACATTGATTTTTATAATTGTAATGCCAGATTCGAAAGCAAATCTGTCAAAAATTCAAAATTACCAGAATTCACAAAAATACAAAAAAAAAAAACAAAAATCTAGGTGTCCATCCTATTGGTGTCCTATTCAAAATCTGCGACCTCCTAAAACTGTTAGAAAATGTTTAAAACTTGTATAAACATGTCATTAAGTGGCAATCCTGTTGTATAAATTTAGGTGGCAACCGTATTCATTGTATTGTCCGAACCGTATTGTCAGAATTTCAAAATTACAAGAATTCGTATACATATAAAACTAGTAAGGGTGGAGCTTCGGCAGAGTACCAAAGCTTAAATATCCCCCCGCGGCCATATTGAAGTATATTCGAAGTCTTTAGCCACGACATACACGATGACATTCAGTTTTATATATTAACGAAAATTTTCCTATTTTGATGACGTTACTTTGTATGGGAAGTAGGCGTGGTTTTGATCCGATTTTGCCATATATCATAGAGATGGTTTATATTATATATCTAAGCTAAAGAGCAAAATTTCAAGACATTTCATTAAAGTTTGTGGATTTTTAAGACATTTAACGTTTAAAATAAAGCCAATTTGTATGGGAGGTAGGCGTGGTTTTCATTCGATTTTGCCAAATATCATAGTGTATCATAGGTCTATGTTATATATCAAAGCCTATATGCAAAATTTCAAGACATTTCTTTAATTTGAGCAGATTTTTAAGAGATTTTACTTTTAAAATAAAGTCACTTTGTATGGGAGGTAGGCGTGGTTATCATCTGATTTTTCCAAATTTCATAGCCAGGTTTAAGACCGAAGAGCAAAGCTCACCTGTCAAATTTCAAGGCATTTCTTTAATTTTTGTGAATTTTAAAGACATATTACGGTTAATACAAAGTCACTTTGTATGGGAGGTAGGCGTGGTTTTCATCCGATTTAGCCCATTTTCGAACTTGATCTTCCTTTTTTAAAAATAAACTTATATTTTGAATTTCATCGCGATTGCTTTAAAATTGCGGCTGTAATCGTGTCGACAGACGGACAGACGGAAATCGACTCAGGAGATGATGCTGATCAAAAATATATACATTTTTCTATACCTGCCACGCCTCCTTCTTGGCGTTACAAACGGAATGAGAAAGTTAATATACCCCTTACGCAGTACGCGTTGGGTATTTGATTTCCAAGCAATCCCGCAAGG
This sequence comes from Coremacera marginata, assembly GCA_914767935.1. Classification (NCBI taxonomy): domain Eukaryota; kingdom Metazoa; phylum Arthropoda; class Insecta; order Diptera; family Sciomyzidae; genus Coremacera; species Coremacera marginata. The sequence continues at coordinate 5,349,884 of OU612048.1, forward strand.
CTTGACAACATGCTGTATCGTCTTTAATCAACATTATTATTATTATTTAAACTTTCGAAAAAACTTGCCGAAGATGGTCAGTGAATTCGCTTTTAGGCAGAGCTTATAAACGTTGTACGTGTTTGTAAGTATAAAAAGTTTACAAAAAGCATTTTACTTTACATGTTTAGAAACATGTTACAAAAAAGAATACCTTTCTGATCGCAGTCCGACATAAAAAAATATTCTTTTAACATTGTACTATATACTGATTCTGTGTAATACAAGTGACAAATTTAACAGTTAACCGTACAGTCAAGATTTAAAATGGCTTTAAGCTCTATATAAAGCAGGGCCCCCCGTTAGAATTATTATTTTATTTTCTAAATCAACACATCTTAATCAATTACATTTACATTTATCCAAACTAAAAAAATTAAACTTAACACACCTACAACTACTTTCCATATATATTTAAGGTTTACTTACCAATACGTATGACTGGAGGCAGTGCTAAAATAGTTGCAATAGAAGTCATTTCAACTAAGATGAAAATAAGTTTTATTAAAGATGGCTGTGCTGCAGCATTTCGCAAAAGCTTTCTCATTGCTGCTAAAATAGGAACGATGCTTTTGCATAAATAACAATAACATTGTGGCCAAATATTGAGTTCCATTTGAGGGCACACATAATGTCAGGTGCGGCAGACTGTTGCTCAAATAGGCAGTGCATCATTGGCAGCCATATTAAAGTTGCTCTCTTAAAATTCGATTATTTATAAAATGGTTTCCCTAACGCCGTGCTTAGCTAGGCAAAAATGTTTGGTGAGCTTATTTGTTGTTAGTGTTTAAAGCATGAAATCAGAAATAAGCTTTTTCTCTCTAATGTTTGCCTAGCATACGCAACGCCATGGTACAATGAAAAGAAGGTAGCATCGCGGCTGATTGTACGCTCTTTGTCAGCTACCATTATTGTCAAAATCAATACAAATTTGCTGTCACTTGGCAAACTGATTCCAACTGTTACGACCTAAGCACATTGACTGCGGCTGCAACGGCAAGCTGTCAAATTAGGAATACTTCGGCCAGCGCGGCATTGCACCAGTTTCTATTCATAAGAAATACATGTAAAACATTTTGACAGATGCTGCACGGCTGCAGCCGTCGTCAATGTGCTTAGGCTAGAGTCTCTGCGTAGTGTAGCTTTTGATGTTCTCTGACAGTTATGGTAGCCGGCTCTTAGCCTTGCGACTACCCTCATTTATTTTACCATGAGCACCGCACAACAAAACGCCTGCTGTCCCATTTTCATTTAATTGTTTTTGTGCCAAAATCATGCACAAAAGCAAGCCAAGGTATCCTATAAACATGTATGTATGAGAGAACAAAAGTATTTTGTTTTTGTAATTTTAACAAATAATTGTCTTTTAGGGAACATAATTCTTTATTTTACATAGTTTTTTTTTATAGATTTGCACAGCACTTTGTGAATTTTGTGTATTCGCTCTTTTTTCTTTTGATGTCTTTGCTTAAAGTTCGCTGTTTATGTATTTAATATTAAGACAACTTAAAAAAAAACGCACGTACGAAGCATGAGACAGCCAATCGCTTTGGCAGCTTCACAATAACTGCTCTCACTGTCTGCATGTTAGTAGCGGTATATATTGTTACAGTATGGCCAGTGCACATTCGTACAAATGGTAGTGTTACAGTGCAGGCAGTGCACATTGGTACAAATGATAGCAAAAAGTTGCCATAACTGGAACATGACCTCGTATCTACAATCTGCAGTGCCGAGCATAAATGGCCTATTGTTTTCTACTTGATTTTGTTTTTATAGCGTTCTTTACATAAAAGTCAACAACGTTCGGTCATTTCACATCACATTAGACTTAAAGTGTACCTTGATCTATTTTATGGCGATTCCCAAAAATTTTGGCTGTCACGTTAAACGCCAGTAAGTTGCACTATTTTTTAAAGAAACTTAAAAAATTATGTTTTTCGTAAAAATTTCGGCTGGTGTGGTCCTCCAAAAATAGACCAAAGGTCATTTTGAGTCTGTAGCATTTACATAATTTTTTTTCCTCCGGAGGTCGAGGCACATGAACTTTGGTTCTTTCAAGTTTTTGGGGTCGTTTATCACCAGTCAGAAATAAAAATTCAAATTGGCGGATCCAATATTATTATTATTATTATTATTATTTATTTAATGCTAAGCACATATGGCTTTATAGCAATTAATATTCGACAAAATAAATATGATACAATTAATTTATGTACAATTTAATTTTATAAAAATGTAAAGTTGTCAGGATTTCAGGTATATACAGATGCAATCCGGTTAGCTTCTTAGTAGTAAATAGAAGAATTGATTAGAGCGGTGCTCCCATATGCCAGGCTAGACGGACGAGGTCGAGCTCATACATGTGCTAGGCAAGACATAAGAGGTCTTGCTCTGGATAATCAAAATATATCTATAGCGTGTATATCTATATAAATATGGATTAGAGCACAGCTCACACATGCAAAGCTAGTCGTACGACGTCAAACCGGCATATGCCAGGCGAGATGGACGTGATCTCGCTCTGGTAATCATATTTAACTACACAGCTAGATTGTATAAGTTGTGCACAACATCACAGGAAATATTCAGTATCCTTGGAAAGCATGATCCAGATTAATGGCGGTACTGTAGATAATCTAAAATATTAAATTTAATTGAGTAAACCGATTCATTTAAAGAAATTGCATCTGAAACAAAATTAAAGTCCCCACAAGCGCTTCTGAGTGGTTCGTTTTGCAAGTAATTAGTTCTACAAAAGTTCATGTAAAGTAACTCAAAAGATCTTCTAGGTCGGAGAGGAATATTAAAGTAAATTTTGCTCAGTAAGTATTGACTGTCTACGTATCCATGTAAAAGTTTGAAAATCCAAGTAACATTTAGCATAATTCTCCGATTATTTAAAGTAGGAAGATTTAAAAGTTGCAGACGATATTCATAAGGTGGTAGGTTATAGCTGAAATTAAAGTAAAGATGGCTTAAGCAGAACAAAAGAAACTTTTTCTGAATTGATTCTATGTCATCAATGTAACAACTATATCGAGGGCACCAAACAATTGAAGCATACTCTAAAATAGGTCGCACTAGAGAGGTGAATAAGGTTTTTGTTATATAGGGATCATTAAACTCTTTTGCCCATCGTTTAATAAAACCTAAAGTACTATTTGCTCGATTTATAATATTATTAATATGAATATGAAAGCGAAGTTTAGTATCCATAGTTACTCCAAGATCATGAAAGACATCTAAGGACTCAAGTGTATGGTCACAAATTTTATAAATACATGTGACAGGAGATTTTCGAGTGAAAGTCATATGCTTGCATTTATTCATGTTAAGATTCATACGATTCACGTTGCACCAGCTATAAAGATGGTCTATGTCAGCTTGCAAGAGAACGGCATCATTAGCATTTTTGAAAGGAAGAAATAGTTTCACGTCATCAGCGTACATTAAAATACTCGAATGCTTTATGACAGATGGCAAATCATTTATAAACAGTAAAAAAAGAAGAGGCCCGAGGTGGCTTCCTTGAGGTACACCAGAAGTGACAGGAAACTCATGGGATTTTACAAGTTTAAAAAGAACACGTTGTGTTCTATTGCATAAATAAGATTCAATCCATCTTTCAAGTGTTGTAGGAAATCCAGCAAGAGATAGTTTTAAGACTAAGAGCTTATGATTAACAACATCAAAAGCTTTACTAAAATCTGTGTATATAACATCAGTCTGTAAACCTTTTCCAAAATTCTCAATGGTTTTGGAAGTAAATTCCAAAAATAAATATGTATGTAAAAATAAATATGGCAACCATAAAAGTACCAAACTCTTTAATATCACTCCAACTTAGCTTTGCTTATCATTAAATTAGAGTTAAATTTTAATTTTAATATTATGAATTCAATATGCGGCTGTAAAACAAAGAAATATTTTTTTATTGTTTTTGTTAATTTTAAATTCGTTATAATGAAATTTTATCAGAATAAAATGCAGAAATACATTAAAATTTTATAAGCATTTTTTTTTTCTATAGTTTCTATTGAATCTAATGCCACTTCATTCGAAAAATGTCAAAATTCGACGTATATTTCATAAAAATCATACACAGTATTATGTAGGAAGGAAACTACACATAAGAGATAATAAAAAAGAGACTAATACTACGTTCACACTGAGAGTTAAATGCGCATTTATAAAATCGAATGTATATATTTGTCTCTTTTACTCCTACAAGGAGCATACGGCCACGCATTCTTAATTGCTAATGCGCATTTCGTTAAATGCGCATTTAGCTCTCAGTGTGAACGTAGTATAAGATAACTGGATTTAGGATTGATCACAATATCTATCTACTATATAAAAATCGTGTGTCACAGTGTTTGTGGTCACACATGTCCTCCGAAACGGTTCGACCGGTTTTAATGAATTTCTTTTTTATATTTGGTAGGTATTAGAATAGGTCGTAAAGTAGTTTTCACCCTCCTACCTCCACCATTTTTTAATCAGGATTTCAGTACATTTTTATGAGCAATATTCAAATAATTTGACCGTCGTTCATTGACATGATCATTTACATGAAGTGTCGCGTCACTTTGACATTTTATTCTGCATTTGTCATGTACCATAATGAAGTATAAGCTATCGTCTACATCGCTCCATTTATCTTTCTTTCATAGACCCCATCATCACATATTCGTTTGATCTTCTTCAAAAAATGAACAGTAATCATTCTCGGGCTCGGTAAAAGAATTTCCCACGCCGCAACATGTGTTTGGCGAAACACGGTCAAACATTAACGTACTTACACAAATCAATGAAAATGGTATATTTCAGACGGTTTTGGTTGTATTACACTAAGATTTGGTTATTTAGTTTATATGGTTACTTTTAGAAAATGTAATAAAAATGGGGGTGGTCACACCATATATACACCCATTTTTCATTAATCATTACAATTCCTGAGGTGTAAAAGTCTTCTATAAAGGCTAAAAGTGTCTGTTTCCCCTCTGCTGCCCGTAATTTTGAGCCAATTCCGCTGTTTTTTTCTTAATAAAAAAATCTATAAGTAGATACCAGAATTAAAAGAAAGGTGGACATTTTTCAAGCAAACTCATTTCCTTTTGATAGTTTTGTGGTTGTAGTGATAATTTTCTAAGCCTGTGTTTTTTTATTTCAGCGAAACCCTCCCCGTTGAACTCAAAGTGTTTTATTATTCACCACGATTCCGAAAATATACAGGGTCTATCGTGAGTCGGGCCTTAAAACCGCGAAAAATAGTGTATTTAAGCATATATATATTAATCTATATTTTAAAAAAACAAATGGTTTAGTTTGAAACAGATTCCGCCACGAGTGCTTTAAATATTAGGTGTGTTTCCGTACTTTACACTGTGTAAGATTTGTGTAAGTTCAAACTGAGAGAGTAAAAATGAAATGTGAGAATAGTTGCAAAAGTACGGAAACAGGTTCTAGTAAGTTTCAAGCACAAAACAGATGATTTTGACTGCAGACATGTCAAACGTAAATTGCGCCAATTAAAATTATCGTCAATTTGTTTGCAAAATTGATGCTTGTTCTTCTTGATGCTTGTTCTTACTTTACTCGGAGTCTTGAGTTCTAGCACTCTCTGTGTCCTATGTGTGCTCGAGAGAGCGGTTTTATGCTTGTTCTTCTTCTCCCATTTTAAGCACAGAAAGTACGGAAACAGAAAATAGTGTTCCATAAGCAACACAGTGTGAGTACGGAAACACACCTATTCAAAAACTAAAAAAATGTTTTGTGCTTGCAGCATCAACAGCGGCATCAATGAAAGCTTTGACTTCATCGTTGAAAGTTGCGAACATAGTGAATGCTTGTTGCTGAGCCGAGCCGAATAACACATTGGAGAAATGAAGTCATGCATCTCTTTTGCTCCAATGTGTTTTTCGGCTTGGCTCAGCAACTCCGTTTCACTATGTTCGCAACCTAAGGCAGCGACAAGCATCATCTGTTGCATCAACAATAAAAAATGCATCAGAGATCTGCATCAGAGATCTGCATCAAGCTGTTCTTTGTTTGATATCGAATGATTTCGGATATTTTTTTCCAACGTTGCCCACAAATTCTCTATGACATTCAAGTCAGGATTCTGAGCCGGTGTTGCCATTAGGTGCGGACAGTTCCATATTATCCAGAACTGCACTATTGCTGATTTGTGCTTAGGATCGTTGTCCTTATAGAAGCGGGAATTGTGGCGGTTTCAATTTTTCGGAACTGTGCAGCGAATTTTCTTTTAATATATCAAGGTACATAATTTTGTTCATATTATTTTCAATAAATACTAGATTTCCAACACCCGCTGCAGACATACAGGCCCAAACCATCGCACTACCGTCACCATGCTTTACTGTGGCCTTTAGGATTTCTTTTTGAAGCTCAGTATTCGGTGTGCGCTAAACATAGGTAATACCATTTGAGCCGAATACATTAAATTTTGACTAGTCTGCGCAAATAACACTGTTCCAGAAGTCAGATGTCTTCGGAATATGTTGAGGAGCGAATGCAAGTCGGCTTAGTTTATTTCTATTGCTGATAAATGGCTTCCTTCTAGCTTCCTTCGGCCATTTAAGTTGTGTTCAGCACTAAATGACTTACCCAATCCCTTTTTAACTTCAGTGACCAGTTTAGGAGCTAACAATTTGGGATTAGCTCTTATTTTCCGTACTATGTAGCGCTCGTTAGTAGCGTTGAATATTTTATTTGCAGCAATTCTGCCTTTATTTTGGACCCGATTTTCACGAAATTCTAATATTCTAACGGCATATAAACAAACCCCACCAACTTAACCGTTACCGAGGTGTGCTCGTGTGAAGATGAAATCAATCGATTGAAACTACAAAATATAAATTTTTAATGCAAATTTTTCGGAATTTCGCGTAATAAATTAATTTTTTTTAAGAACATTTTTCTAATTTATTCAATTTTCTCTGCAATGACACCAAACACATAAGCATATCTTAAAATATAAAAAAGTTGGCTGCACTAAAAAAATTATACTTATCGATCGATTATAAGGGTGGTTAAATTTTAAGGGTCGCTGTTGATTTTGAATAAAACACAAATTATTTAGGAAATTATTGTCATTTTTTTTATTATGATAATATTGGTATGGTTCAATTATGTATGGAACAAAATATTGGCCAAATGGCCGCCGCGACCTCGGCGGCACACCTCCATCCTATGGTCCAAATTTTCGATGACGCTGAGGCATATGTGAGGTTCTATGCCGTGAATGTGCCGAATTATCTCATCCTTTAGCTTCTGAATTGTTGCTGGCTTATCGACGTACACCTTTTCTTTCAAATAACCACAAAGAAAGAAGTCCAACGGTCTCAAATCACATGAACTTGGAGGCCAATTGACATCGCCACCACGTGAGATAACACGGCCATTGAATTTGTCGAGCAAAAGAGCCATTGTTTCGTTAGCTGTCTGGCAAGTGGCACCGTCCTGTTGAAACCACATGCCGTCCACATTCATATCTTCCAGTTCGGGCCATAAAAAGTTCGTTAACATCTTACGATATCAAACACCATTCACAGTAACTGCCTGACCGACCTCATTTTATAAAAATACGGCCCGATGATGCCGCCAGCCCATAAACCGCACCAAACATTCACTCTTTGTGGGTGCATTGGTTTTCCGACAATCACTCTTTAATTATCATTCGTCCAAATGCGGCAATTCTTCTTATTGACGAATCCACTGAGGTGAAAATGTGCCTCATCACTGAAGATGATTTTCTTCGAAAATTGATCATCCACTGTTGCCATTTCTTGCCACCATTCTGACCATTGACGACGTTTGAAATGGTCAAGAGGCTTTAGTTCTTGAGTCAATTGCACCTTGTAAGCGTGTAAATGCAAGTCTTTATGCATAATGTTCATCAACGACGAGAATGAGAGGTGCGATTGTTGGGCACGACGACGAGTTGAGGTGGACGGCTCTTCAGCCACACAATCGCGAACAGCAGCAATATTTCCTACATACCCGGTTTGCTCAAATTTTTGCACGATTTTTCCGATTGTACGCACATTTGGACGATTAAATTGACCGAAAAAATCACGAAGTGCACGATATGCATTTTGATTTGAACGCCCATTTTCATAATAAGCCTGAATAACTTTAACGCATTGCTCGATTCTGTATCTTCCCATGGTTCAAATTGAGTTAGTCTGAAATTGAGAAATGTCAAATGAAATGCAGAAAAAAACTTGACTTTTAGGTGTGGTTTACATTCAACATCGGCCCTTAAAATTTAACCACCCTTTACTACACAATCACACGATCACGGTAACGGTTAAGTTAGTGGGGTTTGTTGATATACCGTTGGAAAGGTGATTTCATTGCCTATAAAATAAGCTACCAAAATAAGTTTTAGGTAAGTTAGTTTTTCTGCTAGAAGCCCTGTAGCTCCTAAGAATGTGAAAATAGACCCCCCTCCTGTACGATTTTTTGCTCAGCTCGATATAACCTTTCAGCTCCGTAAATAGTTGCACTCAATTGCGGGACACTCTGTATATTGGTTTCAAATATATACATATATATAATTTTATATCAAAAATTCCTTGGAATTGTTATTTGAAGTTAATTCCTCTTTTTTTCTATTAATGGTAAAGAGAAAAAAGTTTGAGCTCACGTTCGCCTTTTACATAAAAGCTTTATATGCCTTTTTTTTTTGCAAAATTTACAAAAACAAAAGTATCAGTACACTAGGCTGTATGTATTGTTATTTTTGAAGCAACAACTTGAGAGAAACTTTAGTAATAAAGAGTCCAAGCAGCATTACTGCACTCTTGTCTAACTTTTTTTGCATTCGACCTCTCTCACGCACTTATTTCCTTTGTCTGCTGTTAAAAACTGAGAGCATGGCAGAATTATAAGGTAGGGTCTATGACTGAATTGCAAGGGTAAGAGTGAGTACTCATAATTGTACCAGAGATCTAGGTATATTTAACAAGGTAGTGTCGTCTCGGAGCGGTGGGTACCGCAGCTGTCAAGCACATAGAATATTATAATTTGCAAATTTTGTTATTTGTTTTATTTTTATTCGTGAATACCTGGTTTTGACAGGTGCTGTACCCACCATAGGAGAGAATTTCAGCTACTAACACTACCTTGTCTTATTATACCATGCCAGAGATAAAGAGATAGGAAACTTCGATTTTGGAATGTTTGATATAAATGAATTGGATTTTATAAGTGCGATAAGTGGCGGCCGTGGCGTAGTGGGTAGAGTGTGTGACTCTTACGCCAGAGAACCCAGGTTCGAATCCTCCATCCGACACAGAAAGTTTTTTCAATTGAATTAATTTTTCTGTTCGGCCGTCACCTCTCTGTAGACAATGGCAAACCTCAGAGAGTAAAAACTGCTATGAAGCTTCTTGAGAACATAAGCCGTTCGGAGTCGGCGTAAAACATGTAGGTCCAGTTCTCGATCATTTCAAAGTCAAAGTCCTTTCAAGGGCTGAAATGGCCATTTTTTTTTTTTTTTTTTATTGGATAAGATAACCTTTTTCTTTAAATTCAACAGATTATTTGAATTAAAAAAAAACGAAATGGCCATTTCAGCCCTTGAAAGGACTTTGATCGAGCTTCTTATTATCAATTGTGTTGTGTGTGTTGTGGAATGTTTGAACACAAATGACCGAGAACTGAACCTACATATTTTATGCCGACGGCCCCCACTACTTACAACACTTACAAACACAAAACTTATTTTGAATTTTACCGAACACGTCTGTTCACCATGAAAGCACTTTTAAGATTGACAGAAATCCAACAGTGGTATGAAACTACCTGCTATTTTTGTCCGTGGCTGATATGGAGCCACGTCACTGTAAGTCGTATGTTCGTATTCAAACGGCGTTTCGATCGTATCAGTTAGGTTATATATTACAGTAAGGCTGTGTGCTATTCGGAAACTTTTCACTCGTGGTAAGAAAGAAGTTACTAAGTTGAATACAATTTCTGTCTGTTGAAATAAAATTGTCATTTTTGCTGTGCCAAAAGAACAATGAAATTTTGACAACTAGAAATTTTGGCGTTTTAGATTTCGTTAGTGTATTAGCGCGAGAATTTAATTTATTTTGCAAAATTGATGTTATAACTGAAAATTAACAGAATTTTACTCAAATATTTTCCACTTCTGGTTGCTTTGCTGTCGGAAGCAAAAAGTTTTGAACTTCTGACTGACTTTTTTTAAAGGAAGGGGGAAGAGTAAGTACTGCTTTTGCTTTCCTGCTCCGGACAACTACCTAAAACATTATTTCTTTAAGGATATCACCTATATTCGGCTAAGAGGTTATATAGTTCTACATATTACGTAGAATTTCCTTTGCTGTTTTTTTGGGATTTCCATTATTTTTTAAATCTTTGTGCTTTTTTAATTTATAATTAACTAAAAAGTTTAGCTTTCTTTAACTGCTAAGTTTTTTTTTTTCTAATTATACTTGTGTCAAAAATTCTCTTGCCGATTGTCAAAATTTATACTAGCCCCTGAGGCTACATGAATTTTTGACAATCATATTCACCTCGCAAGTGCCAAATATTCTCATTCAGACTGTCAAAATTTCATCATCCGAGTGAAAAGTTTTCGAATAGCACACAGCCTAAGAATGGATTTGCCAGACTGATAGGCAAACTGAAACCTGTTTAGAGGAATGTACTTTGAACTAGTCTGCCAAATTTTTTGTTCCAATATTTTTCCCATTGTCTTTAAAAATAAGGAACTAAGGCTGATTGGTCTGTATGACTTAGGCAATTGTTCGGGCTTTTTGCTCCCCTTTGGTATGAAACCTTTACCCTAGTCCATGCCTGAGCAATATGGCCTAATAAATGATTCGATTTAAAAATCTGAATGAGTGGAAGGACAATGGAATCAATGCCTGGCTGTAAAAGGCACGCGTAGATTCCGTTAGGTCCTGAAGATTTGTATGGGCTGCATTTAGATATAGCCCAACGTACACTATCAGAGTGAAAAGCTTACCTAGAAGACCACTTTGACCACCAGCCACTGAGTGATTGGGTGCTTCAGAGTTCGATGGAGTGTTTCCTGCAAATACACTTCCTGGAAAATGCGTCCTTAATAAAAGGTAATTTGTTTCATCCGGGCTTTCAGTGTAGCTTCTGTCAGGTTTTTGTAGTGTACATATGCCACTGGAGTGATCTTTTGACAGTGCCTTTTGTAGCCTGGTCGCTGTTGGGAGGCTATCAATCTTTTTACAGTAATCCCGCTATGTGGGCCTCTTTGATCTTCTAAATTCGGTGTTGTATATTGTTAAAGCTTGCTTATATTGGGTTCACTCTCTCATCAGTTTAGCTTTGCTGTAAAATTTTCTAGCTTTACTCCCAACTTTCCAAGCTCTTTATTCCAGCAAGGCACTTCTCTTCAAGACTTGACAGGTCTAGTCTATGCCTTAAGATTTCCAAAATAATATTTCTCGGGCTTCTGAAAGTATGACAGGTGGAGACCTTTCCAGAGACATGCCATCTATGAATAGAGGTTCCCATATTGGAGATGAATCACCCCTTTTGTTGGTATTCGTGCTACAAAAAACCCTTAAATCTTAGCCATGAAATAAATGTTTACGTTTTTATTATTATAATATACATATGTATATGAATTTAGGTCAGTGATTGTAATTGAACTAGAATGCTCAGAAACTATTTTTAAAATAGAACATTGTCATCACGTTTATTTAAGACTCTGCACAGTTTCTATCGCTTATTTTCTTGGCTATGGCTGCCACTAAAGCTGCTCCTTTGCCACTTCCATCCTGAACGAGAATGAATTTACACTAAAAATAAAAATTAAGAAAAATAGTAGAATTCACATTATGTGATAACATTATTCTCAACGCACTCGTCTTAAACATTTTTTAAGTCGCAAAGCCAAAAAATTGCATTCATCTTACCCTTTTATTTGCCGCCCATTGATTCGTAAAGTGAGAAATCCAGGAGCGTAGACGAGGATGATGCTTATATACGGAGCCATCAATGGCGATGGTGATGTCAGTTTCTTCGTCCATGCGATTGAGTAGACAGGATGTATTAATGGCCACCAGCTGGGCGGCTCGTTTGGATATCAAGCCACTTAAATAGCGCATTATTTCTAAATCATCTGCGGTGTACGTAATATTAACACATTTGAAATCTTTCCTTAGTATATCGACTAGGTGCACATAGCTGCCATTGACAATATCCCTAGAAAATATAAACAGTTGCGATTAGAAAAAAACACTTGTATAAAAATTGTTCGCTTTAACTTAAGAAAAAAAAAGAAAATGTTAATCTTAATGTAAAACAGAAAAATTTTCTGGGTGTAGCTATATTTTTCTGATTTCCATATACTTAAGTAGCCGGTGAAGATTGTAATTTAAATATATAATCATTTTTTTACTCTTCAATTTTCGATATGTTGTCTGAACCGAAAGTCCACGGTCTTGGAAAGTTTTCTGCAGCTAGATTGGGCCAAAATAACTGCCGCTCATAAAGATATTGCAGAATGATACGATAAAGTTCACCAAGATACTTTCCACCAATATATTTTTCGAACCTGTGAAAAAACACATTTTTTTTTATTGCATTCCTCTTAAAAGTAGTCTAGATACATACGTGAAAGATTTCTTAAGCAGTGATCCATCGTCTAAGGCACGATCAAAGTCGGTTTTAATAAAATCCAACACACCATTATCGCCAAATGCACCCCATTCAACATCGATGATGACATGACGTTCACCATGTCTTTGGGTCTCCCAGTGGCATACACGATCCGCATATTCCATATAGCAACCATTTGAGCCGGTGCCCAAAACAATACCAATGCGTGTTTGTGGATCCAAACGAGCTCCTTGTACCAGCGTGCCGGTAGTGTCATTCAGTATCGCAAGCACCTTGATGTTATTCCGTTTGCATTTGCGCAGCGATGCTCGCAGTTGCTGTACCGCATCCTTACCAACCAAGGCTGGACAGTTAAAAGATTTTGTCCATGTCACCAAACAGCCGGAATCCAAACTGTGTTGGCGCATAGGAAACGAAAAAGTGAATCCCATCGGATAAATAACCGCATCGAGCAGCTGATTTTGACGGGCAAAATCATCTACACATTTCGCCAAGAAATCAAATAAAGACTCCCCGTCACCTATGCGCAGATTGTCCTCAATATGATAGTGTTCGACCGTTTCACGAATAATTTCGCCACCGCTAAGTTCCATTAGGATGACACGAAAATTAGTACCGCCCAGATCTAAAGCTAGATAAACACCCGCCTCTGGCAGGCGAATTAATAAAAGATGTAGAAAAAAGTAGGGTTATTTTAATGTTTCGTTTATTTAAATTTAAATCAAGATATAATATATCAGCTGTATGCATAGGCTTTTTGCGGGATTTTAGGGGTAAAAAGAAAGTAGGCAGTGCCGACCGAAGTGAAAATGTAAAGCAATGAAATAACATAGATGAGCTATTGTATTTGTATTTGTAACACAATCACTTTGGTTGGGTAATCGGAAATTGGCTCGGTAATCGGTTGGTAATCGCTTCAGTAATTGGTAATCGGTTAGTAATCGCTTCGGTAGTTGGTAATCGGTTGGTAATTGCTTCGGTAATCGGTTGGTAAGCCCTTTGGTAATCGGTAATTGAGTCGGTAATCGGTTGATAATTCTTTTGGTAATGGGTAATTGGTTGGTAATCGCTTGGGTAATCGGTAATTGATTCAGTAATCTGTTGGTAGTCGGAATTGGTTCGGCAATCGGTTGGTAATCGCTTCGGTAATTGCTTCAGTAATTGATTCGGTAATCGGTAATTGGTTCGGTCATCGGTAATTGGTTCAGTAATCGGTTTGTAATAGCTTCGGTAAGCGGTAATTGTTTGGTAATCGCTTCGGTAATTGGTAATCGGTTGGTGATCGCTTCGGTAATTAGTAATCGGCTGGTAATTGCTTCGGTAATCGGTAATTGTTTCGATAATCGGTAGATAATTCTTTTGGTAATGGGTAATTGGTTCGTATTCGCTTCGGTAATCAGTAACTGGTTCGGTAATCGATTAGTAGTCGCTTCGTTAATTAGTAATTGGTTGGTAGTCGCTTCAGTAATCGGTAATTGATTTAGTAATCTGTAGGTAGTCGGTAATTGGTTCGGTAATCGGTAGGTAATTGCGTCGGTAATCGCTTCAGTAATTGATTCGGTCATCAGTAATTGGTTGGTAGTCACTTCAGTAGTCGGTAATTGATTCAGGAACCGGTTGGTAATCGATAATTGGTTCGGTAATCGGTTGGTAATCGCTTCAGTAATTGATTCGGTAATTGGTTCGGTAATCGGTGGGTAATCGCTACGATAATCGGTAATTGGTTCAGCAATCAGTTTGTAATCGCTTGGGTAAACGGTAAATGGTTGGTATCCGCTTCGGTAATCGGCAATTGATTCGATAATCGGTTGGTAATTACCTCAGTAATCGGTAATTGGTTCGGTAATCGGTTCGGTAATCGGTTGGTAATCGCTTCGGCTTGGTCGATGCTAGGTAATCCCTAAATTAGAACGCTGTACAGCAATAATTTCTGTTACGCTAACAGCGTGATGGTATCAATAACAGCGTGATGATATCGCAAATCTATACGAGTAGTTTCGCTCTCTATCAAAAATTGCTCAACGCGCCTAAAGAAGTTTTCACTTCAAAAATACGTAATTTTCTGGGGAAATTATTTTTTTCTTATTCGAAATATTGGCCATCGGCTTCTACACATTTCGCTCATCTCTCAGGTAATTTATGAATAGCGTTCAAGTAAAACTGCTTGCCTTTTGAGGCAAACCATTCGTCAAACCGTTTTCCAACTTTCTTAAAATCTGCGCGCACCCCACTGATGTGAAGAGGTGCTAATCAGATGGTGCCAAGTCTGGGGAGAACGGCGGGTGCAGAAGCATGTCCCATCCAAGCGATTTCAAGGTGTCTCCTACTTGTTTTGCTGTGTGAGACAGCGCGTTGTAGTGTAACAAAGCACTTTTCCATGCCTCCTGGCCCATTCCGGTCGTCTTTCGATTAATGCGTGATTTAAAGTAATCACTTGCTGGTTATAGCGTTGTAAATTAACGGTTTCACCGGGCTTCAAGAGTTCATAATACACAATACCGCTCTGGTCTCACCAGACACAGAGCATGGTCTTCATGTCAAAGCAATTTGACCTTGGTGTTGAAGGACCGGCTATGCCAGGTGAAAGCTCTGATTTTTTTATGCTTCGGGTTTTCAAAATAAATCCATTTTTCATCATCCTTCATAGTTCGACGCAAAAATGATTTAATTTCGTGGCATTTCATAAGTGACTTTGCGGTTTTCCATTTTAAGTGCACTCAAATCGTATGGTTCCCATTTACAGAGTTAATTGATCTTTCCCATTGCTCGTAAACGTCTGCTGATTGCTTCTTTTGACACATGTAATGCTTCTGTCAATTGCCGTTGAGTTTGAGTTGGGTCATCAGCCAATTACTCCTGCAATTGCTCGTCTTTGCATTTTTGTGGTTTATCAGAGCACTCACTGTCTTACACATTAAAATCAGCACTCTTAAATTGTCGAAACCATGACATAATAATATAATTTGTAAGTAGGAGTAACAGTTATTTTGCTAACCAGCGCTTGTCAAAACCGCAACGAAAAAGAGAAAATGAATTAGCTGAAAACAGATGATAAGTTAAACTTTGTATTGATTTTGACAATTGACGGTCAGCGCTCTGAGAAAATAGCCAGTTGTCCAGGCTACCTGGTTTAATTATATCATTGTCGAAACCATGTTTCACATATTCTAATTGATATGTTTCTACAAGGAAACAGCGTAATTCTTTTGTTAAAATAAGAAAAGCAATGTGTCCCGCAAATGTTAGGCACAAAACTCTTCATGATCACTGAATGATAAAACAAAGACGCTAGTTTTTGACCAGACAAACAAAATGACACTCACACGTGTCAAAATAATACTTTTCGCTGGCGCCATCTCTTAGTCAAATCAGAAAAAACTTATGCATACACCTGTTATACACCTGTTATACAGGGTATCGGATAACGAGGTCAATACGAAAGCTGGTGATTCCTTTGGCCAAGACAAGAAAAAAATCGTGTGTAAGGGGGCTCTATTCTTGGCCCCCTCCTAGTTACGTTGTTTAATACTCTAAAGGGTTCTCTGAACTATTTTCATAATAAGTTTTTACCTCCGATCAACAGATCATCTGATTTTAGAGTTTTAAGTTGTTCTGTAAAATTTGTGCAAAGCAGTATTGCACAGTAGCGCAAACTGTGAAAAAAAAATTTGCAAATACCCCTCTGTAAGGTGTTCGTCGATTAGGATATATTCTTTGATACTCCAACCAGTGGCGTAGATAGGGGGATTTAGGGAATTGATTCCCTCCCTTCGGTAGCATCTTTTGCACTGATTTAAGTTGATATATAAAAATCGTTTAAGGTTTAAAAAAGGTCAATAGTACAAAGTTTAAGCTTGCAACTATGAATTAGAAATATAATAAATTTTCCTTTAAATGTCTTTATAAGAGGATGACTAGTATCTTTTACTAGCAATTAAATCATTTATATGCACTGTTGCTTAGTGTGTAGTTACTTCTGAGAAAGTAGACTTTGAGAGTGTCCTTGTTTGGTGACGCAAGAACAAAATTTACTGGAAAATGTGATTAAAATTAAATTTTTTAATTTTTTTTTAGATAAAATTTTGAGAAAATCGCACTCGAACTAATAATTTTTGTAAATTAATTTTCATTTTTACTCAAACTGTTACAATCAGCTTCCAAAACTGGACTAAGTCTTACGTAGCTATCATACTTTTAAAGTTATTGCGTAAAAAGTGATATTGCCTTAAAATACGACTTTTTTAAACAAACTTTTACTTATAATTGGGAGGAGGGCGAGAACGGTACCCCCTCCCATACGATTTTTCTCTTGTCTTGACCCAAGGAATCACTTTCGAACTGTCTTTGCTATCCGATTCACCCTGTTTATTTATTTAAATAATAATAATTGCAATTGGGTTGGAGGTGTGGGACAGATCAAACACTTTTAATTTATGAGTTATAGCACTTTTATTGAAATTATTTCCATGGAGGTGATATAAGGCTGATTTAAGGTTTAAAGTTTCTTTAAAAATGTTAAAGAAATAATAATAAAAAACAAAAATAATAATAAAAAAATATATACCATAGCTAACTATAGTACAAAAAAGAAATATAACAAAAAAAAAACAACCAACCAACCAAATTATTTACGGAAAACAAAGCTTTCAATTTACAAAACAGCGAATTATTTCATTATAAATATCTTTGTTGTAATTTATCCTTTTTATCCTACAAATAATTTTCTTTCTTAATATTTGTCCCATGGAGGTGAACTACATGGAGGTGAATTTTTCTCAAAAATTATCTTATAAACACCCTACAATGATAGCTACGAAAACGACATTCTGGATTAACACTAATGATCCATAATATATTTAATCACTGAAATAGTTATAGTGCAATATTGTTTATAAAAAAATTTGTGAGGTACCACGTAGGTGAACAAACCAAATGGTACTCACCAGTAATTCTCCACAAAAATGCTAAAAAACACTAAAAAATTCCCTTTGAACTGATAACTTTCACATGTAATGTGGAACTATTTTTTTTTCAATTTAAAATTTTTTTTCATGGAACTAGTTCCGGGTCCAGTAATAGAGAATAAGGATGGCGCATTACTTAAAACTGGAGAGAGGAACAAAAATATGACAGACAAAATTCTTTTGAAAATACGATATTTTTTGTCGCTCCACATGCATCAACAGTGCCGTTATATTTGCTTTGCAAATATATTTATCTTCTTCTAATTAGAATAATCTTTGTTGCTGGAAAATTTTTGTAGTTTACAAACAGATATGGAGGTGAATTTTTATATGCAATTATAAATTTTTCGATGATAAAGCAGTTTTTAACTAAACTCATTTTTTAAGCATTTATTAAGCTATAATCGACATGGTGAAAATAATTTGATTGCATTGATTAATTTTTAATTTTTACTCAAAAATATACCTCGATGCTTAGATATTAAAGAAAAAAAAAAAGAAAAGTATGACCCATAATTATAATTCTTATAATTATTAAACTTATAATTCCGGATGTTTTTGACTTTTTTGATTTTATACTTCAGCAGCATGTGCTCAACGCAAAACTTACCTGTACCATCTGGTAACTCTGGTATATATGTATTTTCCATTTGCAAAGAAGAAGGCTTTTCACTGAGTGCCAGCTCCATTTCATTGATAAACACATCCTTGATGCGCTGAATTGTGGCATCTTTAAAGACGAGACAGTCTAAAATATCACAAATCTAAATTTTCAACAAAATAATACAAATTTTAATAATAATATAACAATTTATACAAGTTAATGCTAATATTGAATCTATTATGTATATACACAATGTATACAGTATGTAGCAAAAGTAAGTTTTCACTTAAAATATCTTAAAAAATTATGCCATTTCTATGGAAAATTTTATTGTACACTGTACATTATCATTATCATTCGAGCATTTCATAGGAATTGGACCAAAGAATGGAGTTCTACAAGGATCAAGCTCTAAAACAGTGGTGATTACAGCATGTTTTCCCATAACACGCGGGCGTCGTGTGTTTTTGTGCTTTTCGTTCGTACACTGCGTACAAGTTTGTTTTTTTCTGCTGTGCTTTAAATTTCAAGTTACAGATCGATTTTGTCGCGGTAACGTTAATCTTATTACCGAAGAAACGCACTTTAAGGTAACATTTACATCTTTTTGGTATTCTACAAGTAAGCATTACCAGTGAATATTGTTACCATCTCCTTAGGTGGTAACAAGCAAAACAGCCAGATGCAAGGAAAGAGTGTTATTTGTTCTTAAACGAGCTTACGGCTTTTGAAAGCGTTACCGAGTGTACAGAATAGATCTGTTAGTATGCTTTGGAGCAATGTTCATTAATATAGGTTAAGTCACTTGAGAGAAAAGCACTCTTTTTCTGCCTTTGCTCGAACTGTCAAAGTAGCTGTTAGCTAAAAATTGTACAGATTCAAGTTTTTTTTTTTCTTGATTTCCTTTTATCCATTCTGACAGTTCGACCGAGCTTCTCTCAAGTGACTTAACCTGTATTAATAAACCTTGCTTTGGAGTTTCATGTGATGAGGGTGTTAGTTGCTGTATTATTTATGAATTACATATTCTGCAATGTTTAAGGAAAGTTGGTGACCTCCTGCTTTTTTAAGTCGGTTGAAGAAAAAAACATTAATACATTCTATTCATCATTTCTACCATTTTTTGATTTTTTTATGTCAAAAAACGAAAAGCAAACACAAAAATAAAAAAAACAATTTTTTATTGAAAATACAACACTCGATAATATTTCCTTGCACTAAACGTTGAGTGAGATTTTAAGAACTTGTTTCAGTGTAAAGCTGTGCACACGGAAAGCTCTCTTTTTTGTTGTTTGAACCGTGCGTTGATCACCACTTCTCTAAAGCCCCAACCATGGCAGAATTATAAGGTAGGGTCGACTCGGAGAGGAATGGAGTAGAAAGCAGAATAAAGCTACATTGATGTCAAAATCAGCTGTTCATCACGAATTTCTTTATACTCACGTTCGCAGTTGATTTAAGGTTAAAACTGTTACATGTTTTTTTTTTGCAATTTTAAGACTTCTTTCACATTTTATAGTTTTTATTACACTTTTTTTATAATATTTTCACTTAAATTAGCACAAATTTAACACCCGCAACCGCACTGTTTGCAAATTGGAAACATAAAATATTTTCTTCATTTGCAATTTCTACGAAATTCGTCGTTTTGACATATATGATGCTTCTCATTATCCACTCTTCGTTGACGCGTGAGAGCACTCAGCGAAACGGCCCTACCTTATCATTGTATCATGGCCCCAACAATTTTGACATAATATATTATGGACGGATGAATTTATGATAAGAATGAAATATTCTCAAGGTAAAATCTACGTCTTGAGAAAAAAAGGAGTTTCTCTTGCTTACAACTGACCTACCTTTAAAGCAGCAGATAAATATGTGATGGTATGGGAATGTTTGTGTACCAATGGTCAAGGCAAAATCATAACATTGGAGGGCAGGGTCAACGCCGATAACTATCTTAATATCTTAAAAGACGTAGCGATACCTGAAGGCAAAAGGTTGATAGGTAATGATTTTGCGTTTCAGCAAGACAACGCTACCATCCACACCAACAAAAACGTTTTGGAATATGTTCATAATGAAAATATAAATATTTAAAATGGGCACCACAAAGCCCAGACTTGCCTCTTATCGAAAACTTCTGGGCAATACTTAAAATACGTATTTCAGAGTACGCAGAATTTAAAAAATGTATTGCTGAAATTGTGGGTGTAAAAATCAGCAGACCACTGTGAAAATCTCATTGATACTATGAGGGGCCGTCTGGCTAAGAGAATGAAATGAAGAGAAAATTCAATTTTATCAAGGTTAAGTTGGTGAATAATCAATTTAAATAGCTAAAAGTGCTAAAAAAACAGTCAAGCTTGTCAATTTAACAAACAAAAATTTATAATTAGTTTTCTAAACAACCGATGTTTAAAGTTCAAATGGTATTTAAAAGAGTACACATAAGGCTTTGAGAAAAATGAATACAATCATGATATTTTGCTAAAAAAGTATATTTATTTGAGACTCTCCTTATTAATGGAAAGGTCCAATAAAAATCCACGAAATATTCGTTTAATAAGGAGAAAAAAAATAAGGAGAAATTTCATACACATAAAAAATATTCAGAAGTAAAGTTATGATATAACTTATTCAAAAGCGCCATTACTCTATGATTCTCTCATGTTGGTCGCTTACACTTTGTGTATGGATAGTTGGAATATGAAAATAATCGTTAGTCGAAAATTAAATATCTAATGTTTTATTGTAAAATTAGGTTATAATACCCGACTTAAGTAACTTACCTACACAAAATACTAACAGGAACTACAGACCGATATCAACCCCACACAAGCTTCCCATTACAAGCTCCCGGCTTGTAGTTCTATGGTTAATAATTTAATGCGTATATTATTTAAATAATATATATTATTAATAATAAATAATATATATTATTTAAATAATATTATTTATTTATTTAAATAATATAATTAATTAACTCCAGGCTTGTAGTTCTATGGTTAATAATTTAATGCGTATATTATTTAAATAATATAATTATTATCGCTATATCAACAATATTTCTTGTACTATTATAAAATAAAAACTAAAAGTTCAAAGTAAACCATTAATAACCGTTTTCTTATGTTTTACCTAAAATGATTCTGTGGAAACTTATTTTTGCTGCATACTGTATATATAAAAAGCAATAGTTTGTCTGCCATACTGCTATAGACTAAAAAACCGTTCATCAGACTTGCATCAAAATTTGTACATGGATACATTTAAAAAAATATGGATATGACCAGGGGTGCGGAGTCGGGCGAAAAAATCTCGACTCCGGCTCCAACTCCTCAAAATATGGAAGCTCCGACTACAACTCCGACTTACACTTCGACCAAGAAATTAAAAAACATATTTATTTTAATTTTTAATAAATAATTTTATAAAAAATACTCAAAAACATATTCTATTAAAAATTGGATTTAAAATAATAGGATTGAGAATTGATTGAAAATAAGATTGCGTTCATAGTTGTTAAATAATTAAATATTATTTCTTAAACAAATAAAATTTTGAGTTTCTCAGAAATAAAATTGCCTCTATGAGATACTCTTTAATAGTTGATCGTAAATCGGATTGGATAATTTTCAATGCTGAAAATAGCCGTTCGACACTGACTTGAGTTGGCGGCATTTCTATTACTATCATGGCTACTCCTTTGAGAATATCAGGATACATGCAAATGGCTTCCTTTACATCCAATTTGGAAGATCTGTTGTATGCTTCTTCATACAACATACAATACCTTCTTTAATGCTCTAAAAAATTTTGTCGAAATGTTTTCTTTTTTAGATAAGCCGGCGTCTTTTTATATTTGTATCTTCTAATTTGTTTAAAAATGATTAGGTACTGTTGGTACATCCTGATTCTTGCAGAGTTTCATACGATTCAGGTGGATCTTGGATTCCTTTCAAATGAACTGCAAGTTCAAAGAGTGTTTTCTTTGCAGTCTCAATATGTTCGCTACTTAACAATAGCCGATTCATAGGTTCGACATATGGTACACTGCAGCTAACAAGGTGTTATTATCGAGAAGGGATACTTTTCTCCATGTCATTGAAGCTACAATGCTATCAGCAATTATTCCTCCATGTTTTTTGCAAGGAATATATAAGGCTTCTCCATTCTAATAAAAATGTTCCAGGTGTTAAATCTTCAGACTGTAATTTTTTAGTGACAGCGAAGGGCTTTCGACCATTGGCTTTCAGTCATTGATAGATTTTGCATTGTTGAGATTAGCAAAAAACTCCTCAAGTTTAAGCAATCTTTTTATCATCAAATAGGTGCGACCCCAGCGAGTCGCTTGACCCAAAATGGCACCTTTTCCAGCACGTCTTTGCAAAATAATATCTGTTTTGGGAACCCTAGTAGCAACAGCGATTTGCCTGACTTTGCCAATGAGAGAAACAACACAGCGATCTTTCAATCCATTTCTTATTGCAAGTTCCAATATGTGAACAGCACAACGCATATGTTCAATTGAAGTACGCTTAGGCTCTGTTTACACGTCATTCAAATTGAAGGATCATTCAAATTTTGTTGTTGTTTTCCCAGCGAAAAAAAAGATGAACTCCCTGCGAGAGCGGAAATGAACTTTCAACACTTCATCGCATCAATCAAAATTTTGATGGAGCTCAAGACCTGCATCAATCAATCACAGGGTTGCATAATCAACTTTTCTGGTACTTACAACAACACTTTTAGTCGGCATCGGCTATTCAATCAAAAAATCACCTGTGAATAGCTATTCAATCAAATATCTCGAAGAGAGTAAAAGAGAACCAAAAATGCGATATTCTTCATTCAATTTGAATGACGTATAAACTCTGCCTAGATACCCCCTTTGTAGCAGCATTCATTATGTCATCTTCGTCTTCGATGTCTTCTTCCAGTGACTGAGCTATTCTTTCGGGGTCACTGTTCATTTTTTCAATAGTGCTAATCATATTTGATGCATTATCAGTAACAATACTTAGAACTGGCATTTTTGGAATTTCAAAATTTTTTTAAAGATTTTCTACCAAATGACGTAGCTATTCACTGCTGTGATGGGCCTGGGTATCCTTTAATCCCAATGTACGAGTTACAATTTAATTATTTTCATCAACATATCGAACATTGATCGCAAAGTAGTTCACTCGATGGCGTGTGCATTCATCAATAAAAGGTTACCTTTGAAACTCTTGCGCAGTACTTCTTTTGTATCTTCAGCCTTTTTAATTAATAGATGACGTACACTTTCTTGTTCAAGGGAAACACCAAGCTTTCGAGCCATCTCTCCATTTAAACACAAAAAAGCCGGTTGGGGGAAAAAAAGGAGAGGGGTACACTATTCTTTACAGCGTGCTCTATTATATGGCTTTTAAATTTTTCTTGTGTCATTGACACTGGAACTTTGTCTGATGTAAACATTTTTTCAAGTGAAGTTTGGCTTTTGATTGAAAGCGGGTTTTTTTTGTTCTGCCACTAAACTACTTGGAGTGCTTTTATTGTCTTTTTCAATTACAATTTTCATTATTTCTGGATGAAATCGTTGAAGGTGTCTTTTTAGGTTAGATGCCCTTGATGGAGCGTTTTTATCCGTTCCACAAAAACTACTAACTTTAATTTAACAATTTGTTTCTTCGTCATCATCTTTAATTGAACACTGACACGAGTAATGTTTACCGTCGGAGGTAATTGTAAAATAGTCAAAAACTGCTGACTTTATTGAAATTTTTTTTGTCATTTTCTTAACCGTTAATGCAATAAATGTTTAAATTACAGTTTCAAGCTATCACTGACGTTTCAGTCATGATGGTTAAAAAAAATTCTGCACTAAAAAGTCAAAATATAGGAAACTGTTAAAAACTAAGCAATCAAATACAAACACGTTTTTTTTTTCTATTTTCGATACTTAAAACCGCAAAAACGTAGACAACACTCTTGACATATTTACCATAATATGCTGATTAAATTTTAATAAACTCTTTAAAATGCCAATTGTGTAGTAAAATTGAAATCGATAAATTGTGTTTTCTGGCAGTTATGCACTTGACGGGGCATATGAGTAACTCAATTAATGATTAGAGCAAATAATGTAAAACCTAACACTCCTGACACAGAGTAGTAACAATACAAATTCTGCAAAACAAAATTACTGTTATGTAAACTTTACAAATAAAAAAACAGCAAAAATTCATTGGAATTTATACTATCATTGAAAATCAATGCATATTTTTTTTCTACATTGCATAACTGCAGGTAAAAGTGGGAACAAATGCTGTTCTATGAAACACGCAAGAGAGGTGAGAAAACAATCGCTTGTCAATATTAAACTATGAAATTTGCCTCTAATCCAAAGGCCTTATTTCTTGTTTTTACTTTACAACAGGATTTTTTTTTAGTTTATTTTTTGAAAAAGAAGACTGGAAAAAGCAGGTACAGAGAAAAGTGCTATATTTTGAAATTTACATAAGGAAGTGAAGGCAAAGGCGCCTTAATTTAATTTACCTTTTTGCATTCGCGGGTCATGCAGCTAGTATATGTTTATATAATTTATTGATTACAAATTTGTTTTCAACTTTAACTTAATTTAATAAATAATTTTTGACTTACGCTTATCAAATTTGCACTGTGACAAGGAACACAAGTCAGATATTAGATGCTGATACAGGAATGTAATTAAGAAACTGATAACAGTCATAATATTTTCGTTACAATTATAATTTCCTACTAAACAAATATTTTTGATAAAATTTATTCTAATGTGTAAAACTTTTCTTTTAAAAGTAAACAAAATATAACATTTTAAAATCGCAACTAACAGGGAAAGGTCCCCCAGGTGTTATAGAAGTAAAAACAATGCAAAAATATTTGTTTCTCCTAAAATTTTGAAAATAAGCGAGGCGATTCTAATAAAAATGAGCAAGGAAAGTACATATATATATAATTTCATAATTAACAGAAAATAAGTTTTATGAATACAGATCCACATGATATGAAAATATATTTTCAGTAATAACTTTTGATTGGAAAGAAATATTGGGTTTTTTTTTTAAATAAATTATTTTTTAAGCTGGACTTTTAAAAAAAAAAAATATAAAAAGAAACATTTTTTTAAAAAAATAAATTTCATCAAAAAAATCAAAGGGGAGTTTTTAATGACAGAAACAGCTGATTAATTTTTGTGTAAAACTGAAACAATTTTTGCTAATAAATATTTTGTCATGTAAAAGGGAAATTAATTGCATGTTAGGTTATATTTTCTTTTAAAACAAATACAACTTTTATGTAACTTTTTGAGAAACATTCATTATTTTGGTTAATTTTTGAAAAATAGATTAAAAATATAAATGCACAGCAAATGGTATTCTTGTAATAGTTTTTATAAAGTAATTTTATTGAACTTTCTGACAAAAAAGAATTGAGTGAAATATATTTAAAATCAGCGGAGATATGAGCATCGAAAGTCATATCTTTAAATTTCGGCTGATTTTTTCTCATTCTTGGGGCAAACAAGTAAGAAGCACACAGTTTGTATGGAAGCACTGTAAAATATCAACATTTCGTATCAAATATCTACACATACAGAAAGTTCGAGAAAAAACCAAATTTTTGATACCCATAATGTGGTCGTTATCTATAGCAAAATATGTTATTTTTAAGAAAATTAGTGCATTTTCTAATAAAGAAATTCTTAATATAAAATAGTAAAAGTTTAAAAAAAAAACACAAAAAAATGGTAACTTTTAGAATTAGCTGAAATTTAACATAAGTGAAAATGAAACAATTTCGAGTACGGGCTCTTCATGATATCGACTAAATAGTATAAAAAATTTCAACAACAAAATAACAATAAAACTTCTTACTAAAAATTAGATGCCAGCATATGCGCCTTCTCAATACCTTTTGTTTGATACCAAATATGTGTATGTTTCTATGGAAAATAGTTAAATTATGGCGAAAAAATGAAATTTCTGCTGTTTTTAAAACGCCATTTTAAAACCCTTAACTATCGATTGAGCATGTATAAAAAATACGTCAACCTTAGATTTTTGTCCTCTATCACATATCCGAAAATCATTCAAATCGGCGAGTGACACCTGGGGATCTTTCCTTGTAAGTCATTCATATTTACGCATCCCTGCACCAAGAAAAAAGCTTATGTTAAATTGAAAAAAAACCTGGTATAATTTATAAGATGGCTTTGGCAGTTTTCAGCCTCCCAAGTACTTCATCAAAATGCCTAAGTTTTACATGTTGACTTGCCAATTTTTTTTTGGGAGATAAATTAACCAAGTATTTGGTAATTTTTTATACACTACTTCTTAAAAAAAAATTGAATTTCAAAAATATAACTTTTTTCGGGTTTTGGTTTTATTAATTTTTCTTTTTTTTTTGAAGCTGCCGCCGCCCCTCTCGTTCTGTCATTTGTTTGACTGAAATCGGCAACAACACAAATTTTTCTTTTATGAACAACATTTTTTTCTTAGAAATTAATGACTTCTCGGCCTTTCTTGCTGCTTGACATCTATTATAACAAGAATATTAAATTAAATTAAATATAAATATAAAAATTTTACCTTCGCATGCCGTTGAGATTCGAACCCACAGCCAACCGATACCATTGTGTATAAAGTCACTACACTACGCATTTAGCCAAACTCCTTCGTTACGCGGAATGATTTATTCAATATTAATTACAACTGAAGCTATGCTGCAGCAAAACACAATAATCTATTAAAAGATTTTTGTTGTATGGCTATCAACAGATACTGCGACATATTGCAATTGTTAATGCAGCATCTGTTTATATAGCTGCAGTTATGTCAGCAACTAGTAGCAAGGCTGCTTGCATCAGTGGGTAGAGCGATGAACTGGCACCAAAAGTTCCAGGTTCGATTCCGCACGGCGTGCAAAGTAACTTTTTTCTTTTCTTTTTGTTGATGAAAGTTAAATTTACTGGTGTGAATATTAACGTGTGTTCTTTAATTTTCTTTGTGTTATTTTTGCATTTAAAAGTGGTTTTATTAAAAAAAAAAAAACCATTAAATTATCAAATCTATCCTTCTCTCGTGTGTCTAATGACGCAACTGTGTTTTTTTTTTTTTGCAGAAAACAGCTCAAAACTATGCTTAAGCCATCCAAGGTAGTTGTTTTTTAGATTTGTATTTTTGGATTTTCGGCTTAGGTGAATCCAATATTTTTTTTTCGGCAAGGTATCGAAGTATGTGCTTTCAAAGCCATGTATTAAACAATTAATTGCTTAGGTGAATAAGCATAAGTTTATAATTCCAGTACAATTCTCTTTGCCCAAGCCGACTTAGGTGATTTACCTATTGCTTTCTTCTCAGTGTAAAATCGCTCACATATCTAAACTACGGACTGGTCATTATTCTAAGGAATATATGTGCAATACTTGGTTGAAGTCGGGCTTCAATAACTCACTTAAAAACTATAAGTATATAAACAATTTTTTACTGCAAAAATTGCAGAACTTTTTTTTTATCAAGTTTTTTCTTTTTTTATAATGTAAAAAAAGTAGAGCTAGGACCTTTCTATATTAATGTATGTGCGGTATGTGCAAACTTTGATTGAAGTCGGACAAACTGTGGGGAATCTGTTGGGGTACATACAGACACTATTATATTTAGGTGGGTGCTAAAAGTAGGTGTGGCAATATTTATATAAAGTGAACGCTACTTAGTCTTATAGCACCTACTCACCAAGTTGTACTATCAAAATGTGTACAACTCAGAAATTAGAATGATTATTGAATAGTGGGCGTGGTTATGGTTCTATCACGCCCCTTTCTTAGTGCAGTTGTTGAGAGTAACCATACAGACAGAATTACTAAATTTTAGTCCAATACAGTAAAATTCATCTGATATATATTAGTTTTATTGATTTGTATGCGGCAATAAGGGGCGTGGCAAGCTTTTTATATATTATTCGAGATATTAACTTTTACAACAGACGTTGTAAATTTGATGCACTTAGGTGTTATCGTTTCTGAGATCTTAACGGGCACGAACGGTCTTATAAATGCTAAAGTGGGTTGAAGTGCAACACGTTTTTATTTGCTTCAATAAAAGTGTTAAGAATTGCATTTTTGATTGGTTTTAAGGCCTATCACTTGCAGAAGAACGAATTCGAAGTGAGTGTTTCCATACTTACTTATTTACTTACTTACTTAGGTCGCTCCATAGACCTTAAACCTGGAATGTGCGCAGGGTTTGGGTCCCGCCACATTACTACTGCCCAATGAAAACTAAACCAACCTCGGATACGGACCCTAATTACGAGTGTTTTCATAGCTGTTGAATAATTTGGGACATTTTGAGATATAGGGAAAAAATTTCAAATATAGTTTTCTTGGTATTTTTCAAATGGGTGGGGTGATGTGTAACACCAACAAAATGTTGGTGTAAAAACCAAGAACTTTAATTGTTTATATTTATTTTGACTTTTTATGTTTAGTAAATACATTATGATAGTGGCGGCCATCGCGTAGTGGGTAGAGTGTGAGGCCCATACTCCAGAGAACCCTGGTTCGATTCCCACCTGTCACAGTAAGTTTTTTCAATTGAATTCATTTTTCTGTTCGGCCGTCACCTCTCTGCAGACAATGGCAAACCTCAGAGAGTAAAAACTGCCATGAAAAGCTTCTTGAGAACATAAGCCATTCGAAGTCGGCATAAAACTTCTAGGTACAGTTCTCGGTCATTTGTGTTCAAACATTTCACAACAAGCACAAACACAATTGTTCATAAGAAGCTCGTTCAAAGTCTTTTCAAGGGCTAAATGGCCATTTCGTTTTTCGTTTAAAAACATTATGATAAGAACTTATTGAAATCTCCTATACCTACACCTTCACACGTTTCTGTGCCGTTGTTAGGACACAGCTTTTCATGGACTACCTACCACGATTGAATTTTGGTCTGGGTTGAATAGTATGACCTCTTTTAATGCCGTTGATGTGAATGCATTTCAGAGTTTGACGTTGTTGCCTCTTTAATGCCAATTATAATGTATACGACGTGTTACACATCACCCCACCGTGAGTGTTACACATCACTCCAATGTGAGACACTTTTTTCTCATTGATGGAATTTTACCTTAACGTTCAAAATATGTAAAATCTTTTGTAATATCTAATGATATTATGCAATATCACATTTAACATTATTTAAAATCTGAAGAAAATTTCATACGAAACGTTATTTCTTGTAAATTTTAAAAAACTTTTTCATAAAAATTGTTCACGCTTTTTAAGAACTTTAATGAAATGTATGTCTGCCTACTTCCTACACTTATGAAAAACACTAGATGCTGTCAAAAGAAACATATCGCAGTTGTTCATATACTCAAATGTTAACGTTGTGTTCGAATAATCGTCATGTTACACATCATCCCATAGTACACATTACCCCAACTCATCCTACCTATATAAAAGATATATTTTTTTAGGGTATTGTTGAAAAAAAGCGACAATTTTCTTCAGTATGTCATATGCTAAGTTAAGTATGTTAAGTTAAGTATGAATACAACACCTGCTTTCGAGTTTGTTTTATTTATTGTTTTATTTATTTTATTAACATTCCCTCCTTTAGTGCAATCAAATGGTTAAAAAGCAGTCTGCCTTCATACCAGTAGTAGTTCAAGAACTGTATTTTTTCATAAAGCCAGCTAGTATAGGCAACATAGTCATATCATGGTAAATTTCAATTGTTCCTTTTGTTTATGGACAGTTACTGAAAAGTTCAATATTCACGTACAGAATATAGTTACAGAACACAGTTGGTTATCAAGAGGATTTTTTAATTCAAATTTGATGACTTAAGTAGTACCCAGGCTCGATCCCCGACAGATCTTGCTGTTTTATTTTTTTGTTAATTATATTTTTTTTTATAAATATTAAAAAGAAAAAATTTGTCAAAAAACCTGTGTCGGGAATAATGCACTTTTCACTTTCCGTACTCGCATCGAACCGCGTACAGTTCGACTGCAAGTTTAACGTTCTACCATCTCACCATTGCCTCCCTTGCTTCAAAGCGAACAAAATACGAACAAACCTGAAAGCAAGCACAGTATAGATCTTCCAATTTATTTGATAGGGATGATGCCAAAAACAATCTATTGTTTATTAAAAATAATCATCAATCGATTATATAATTTCGGCTTTATTTATATAATTTATTTTCAATTTTTCTTAAAAAGAAAACAAAAACTGGCAGTATGATTGTAAATATTTTTTAATTTAAAAAAGCACAAAATTTCAACTGCAGCTAGGACCACTAAGCCTTTGCCGCGTGGTCAGAAGCTCTGACCTAATGCTACCGCGCATACTTGTTTGGGTTTATAGAAGAAACATTAACATTATCACAAAAATTCTGCTATTTCCACACGGCAAAAAATTCGAATTCGATGGCTGTGTGCTATTCGGAAACTTTTCACTCGTGGTAGGAAAGAAGTTACTGAGTTGAATACAATTTCTGTCTGTTGAAATAAAATTGTCTTTTTTGCTGTGCCAAAGGAACAATGAAATTTTGACAGCTAGAAATTTTGACGTTTTAGATTTCGTTAGTGTATTAGCGCGAGAATTTTATTTATTTTGCAAAATTGTTGATATAACTGAAAATTAACAGAATTTTACGCAAATATTTTCCACTTCTGGTTGCTTTGCTGTCGGAAGCAAAAAGTTTTGTACTTCTTTATGACTTTTTTTAAAGGAAGGGGGAAGAGTAAGTACTGCTTTTATTTTTCTGTTCCGGACAACTACCTAAAACATTATTCCTTCAAGAATATTACCTATATTCGGCCAAGAGGTTATTCCAAAGCATTAAATGCCATTTTGAATGGAGACAATGCACAAACTTAAATGCATTTAAGAGTGCCTGCTAGCTCTTTTCGCAAAATTGTGGAGTTTATTCCAGCGAAGCATTATGGATGGTCAATAGAGTATGAAGTGGTTTGCTATCGAGTAGCAAGTGGCTTTATGGGATTGCGGACAGTATGCAATATAGTTCTACATATTACGAAGAACTTCCTTTGCTGTTTTGTTGGGATTTCCATTATTTTTTAATTCTTTGCGCTTTTTTAATTTATAATTAACTAAAAAGTTTAGCTTTCATTAATATCACTTTAGTTTTTTAATCGCGAGCTTACAAGTGTTTTATTTCTAATTATGCTTGTGTCAAAAATTCTCTTCTCGATTGTCAAAATTTATACTAGCCCCTGAGGCTACATGCATTTTTGACAATCATATTCACCTCGCAATTGCCAAATATTCACATTCAGACTGTCAAAATTTCATCATCCGAGTGAAAAGTTTCCGAATAGCACACAGCCGATATGGAAAATTTAAAAATTTACGAATAGTTGGCGATGATAACAATCGAATTCGATATCGATTCGAAAAAGTTACGTTTGGTGGACGTAACGGTTACTTGATAAACGAAGGTTTGCTTATGTTTCGAAAAATTATTCGCTTACAATTCCAAAGCGATTAATTCTTCAACACAAATGCGAAGAATATGATCATTTTTGCTTTTTTACTGTAAGGTGGATACTTTTGGATAGCTTTTTTGGCACGTACTTACTTACTTTTATTATTACTGACGCGATAACACTGGTATGATATAATTTTCAATTTTTTGTCGCCAATTAGGGAAAAATACGCAATTTTTCTTTGATAAATGTTCATTGCAAACGAACTGTCGCCGGGTGGGTTACATATGCATTGACAAGTTTCATTTTCGGCACAATATTTTAGTAATATATCCTTTTTATATTTTAGTTTCGACCAACATATCGTAGGCAATCTGATAGCTCAGTTGGTAATGGAAGAACTTGTAACCAGTATTTTGTGTGTTGAAATACCGCAGCATGCGAATATTTTTTTATTTCGATATAAATGTGAGTTAAAAACTAGATTTGAATTATATGAAAGATACGATATTTATATGGAAATTCACAGATCTAAGACTAAAACAAATTTTAGATTCAAAATATGTACTGTTTCCAAATCAATTAATGCAATTAATCTGAATTTATCAAAACTCAATTTGAGAAATGCCTAAAAGTATGCTTATGTTCTGAAAAGAAGCTACGTTCAGATTCAAATTTTTAGACCGTACTGTACTTTCAGAGTATTGAACGAAAGACTTGATTCAATCATAAAAGAAAGAGAGAGCTACTGATTGTTGATTTAACATAAGTATGAGTTACTCAACTAAATATGTCTACGTGACCCAGTGGTTGGTTAGAACAGCCGACTATGGATACAAACGTACTGTGTTCAATCCTCAGTGGAAGCAAAAATATAAAAAAATTTTAAATAGCAATTTTTTCGTTTTTATACAACTAGTGCGGTGAATTGCTGTGTTGTTGTTGTCATAAGAACCATTTCGTCACATTGGTTTTACCCCCCATCTAGCTCGCCGTATTGTTGTATATGCGGCTATAAAAGTTTAATTTCAAAAATGCGCAATCTACACGAGCAACGGTTTTTGTTTTGAGCTGTTTCAGTTTTTGAGATATTTAACTAAAATTTCGTGGTTCTTCATTCTCGTAGCAGCACCTTTTATAATTTCTACCGCTTGCATGGTAATATCAGAACACTTCATATCAGAACAATCAGAAACACTTTTGTATTTTATTAGTACAAAATTTGAACGTATCTACAATACATGTCACTATTAGCCTTATTCTGGTGATTGACAGTTGTAAATTTATTGACAACTGTAAAACATTCTTACAAATATTCTGTAATTAAAAACTCACAACATAACAAAACTGTCAACACCATAATACAAAATGTTTAGAACAAACCAGTTTTTGAAAAACCAAACCATTTTGAAAGTTTTGAACTCCTTGGATCAAAAAATAGCACATAAAAAAGACTAGCTTTTCAATGAATTTACAGTCGTTAATTATCAGAATAAGGCTCTGGCAATATCTCTAATCATTGTTGATCAATTTAGAAAAATTAAACACTGAACTAAATGAAATTATGAGCTCTTTCTTAAGATACAATACATACACATTTGGATTCATGCTTAATTAAATTGAATAAATTGGCAATAACTTGAGATATTTGGTAATATTTACATGGCTCTGGAGGGAGGGGGCCTGTACCCGCGCATATACCCCAATATCTACGCCACTGACTCACCTGTTGGCACGTTTTGCTCTCTTTAAGCTGTAGTGCTTTAATCTCGAACATGTTGGTGCTTTTATTTTGTATTATTTTTTTTTTTGTTCTCGTAAATCACTGTCAATAAATAACACCAGGAGTTTGGGTCTTATTTTGCTTCACCAATTGACGTTGTGGTTTTTGTTTGCTGGCGTTGTTATGTTTTCAAGGTACCTAACAGCAATAATGATGATTGCCTTGATTTTTATTTTCCGGTTAGTGTTTTGAACTGGATCACTTTAAGAGAAAGCTACGTAGTGTACTGTGCGTTAACGTTGTTGTTGTTAATCTAACTGCCCACATGTAACTGTTACTCTATTTATGCTGCTGTAAAAATGCAGTCCTATTATAACCTGGTGCTCCGACTCTAGCGCAAAAACGAATAAGCTGAGACGTCCGCTGATAGAGATAACTGCGGATTGTTGTGACGAATGATAGGTATGCGAAATATTAGTAAACGCGCAAAATCGGCGACATAGTAAAAACAGCAGCGACAATAACAGACGGTTACAATAAACAAAAACAGCATCAGCAACGATTTAAACCTACTATATCAAATTTAAGATCTTAATGAAGGCATTGCGAATAATAGCGGAAAAAATTAATAATACAAAAAAAAAATAGCAAGCGTGACAAAGCGCGACCTAATCTAAATCTTTGATATGATTACTTAAAAACACAAAATTTTGCACAAGCAGCAACACATTCTGCTTGATAGAAAAACGTACCTTGTAATCAGTTTTCTACAAAATTATAAAGCTTAGATTCTGTCAGCAAATGAAAATTTATTTTATTTCAATTTTCAAATTTTATGGGAGGTAAGAATATTAACCTGCGAGAAAATTCGTTGCGATTATGCAATTTCTGTCTAAAAACATACAAAATTGATGCATAATTTCGTTAAATATTTGCCATGTTTAACTGTTAACTATAACTTTATGTAAACTAATATTTAAAAAGTGCAAATGTTTGGTTGTTCGTTGGTTTGGTTGGGGAAAATTCGAAAAGAATTTCTCTTTGCGGCATTTGAATCTTCCTGGATGGATATGGGCTATGTTATATCTAAAAAATTCTATAATAATTCTGTTGTATTTATCAGGGAACGAAAAAAGATGCCAATCAGCACGTATGTTAGGATGCCGTAGAGGGCAAAAATTTAACGAAAACAATTCTTGGTTCTCCCGGGGTGTCCTTACAGGGGTAATATGTGTGACCAGGTTCTATTATTTTTGCACCCCCAAACATTTTTTTCCCTAAATACTCCCCTTATTTGGCACCTTTTTGATGGTGCTCCTACAACAACAGAATAAAATCTCTGGCAAATGGACTCCTAGAGGAGTCAAATATATGAGCTGATCGTATTAATTTTTACCCTTCAACATTTTATCTCAACACACCCACCCTATATCTGCCAACATACTTTGGGTGTCCAAAATAGTTTATATCACCCGTATATGGAGTCCTAGAGGGGACAAACATATGAGCTGATCCTATTATTTTTGCCCCGTAGGCGTGGTAAATTTCTTATTGTTCGTAGACATTTAAATGCAATCAGTATTGTTTGATTTGCATTTTGCTTAAATCGATTCAGTCGTTCACTTCTTTTTTAGTCTTTTTCTGATATAGTACTCGTAGGCTCGAAAATTCTATCAACAGGTTAAGCGTCTAGCCCAAGGCTTCACGCCCGGAGCATCCACTTCTAGAGACGAAAATGGAGATCTGAATACGGATGCACAGTGTGCTTAGATGGTGGAGACAGCACTTCTACAATTTACTTACTGACGACGATTGCACCAATGCCGCCCATGGAGAGCACAGTTCAGCCTCACATGAAGAGGTGAGGCCTAGACATGAAGAGGTTCGAGTTGCTATCCAACGACTCAAAAACAATAAAGCAGCGGGTGCTGACGGCCTGTCAGCTGAATTGTTTAAAACCGGCGGCTATGAATTGATAAGGCGCATGCATCAGTTCATCAGCAAAATATGCCCTAAGTTTGGAATCTCAGTGTACTTTGCCCTATACATAAGAAAGGAGACCCAACATTCTGCGCCAACTATTGAGGTATCAGCCTTATTTCCATCGCATATAAGGTTCTCTCAAGCGTACTGTGTGAAAGATTAAAGCCGATTATAAAACCACTGATGGGACCTTATCAGTGTGGCTTTCGACCTGGAAAATCCACCAAAGACCAGATTTTCACGCTACGAAAAATCTTGGAAAAAATCCATGAAAACCAAATTAACACACATCATCTACTTGTCGATTACAAAGCTGCGTTCGATAGCCCGAGAAGGGATTGCCTATACGCAACAATATCTGAGTTCGGTGTACCGAGGATGACGTTGGGCAACACACGCAGCTCCGTCAAGCTAGCAAAGGACCTCTCCGAAACCTTTAATACCGAAAGAGGTTTCAGACAAGGCGATTCACTGTCGTGCGATCTCTTCAACATCATCATGGAGGGGATTGTACCAAAGGCCGGTGTGCATCGTAATGGCACCATTTTTTACAAAGGTGTTCAGCTCCTTGCGTACGCGGATGATATTGATATTGTCGGCAGAACCAAGACAGATATTACCGCTGCTTTCACCGCTATCGAAAAGGAATCAGCCAAAGCTGGTTTGACGATAAATGAGGGGAAAACAAAGTATATGCTGTCTACAAACAAGAGAGCGCAGCGTCTTGACTCCCAAGTTTCCTCCGACAGCTATAACTTTGAAGTAGTCAAAGAGTTTGTATACCGTGGCACCGCCCTTAATAACAACAACGAAGTCAGCCTGGAGATAAAGCGAAGAACAATAATTGCTAATAGGTGCTACTACGGTCGGCTCAGTAAGCAACTAAGTTCCAGAGCCCTCTCTCAATGGACAAAACTAACACTCTACAAGACGCTCGTTTTACCTGTGTTTCTTTATGGCGCTGAGGCATGGGTAGTTTCGCAAGCTGACGCAGCTGCTCTGAGGGTGTTCGAGAGAAAAGTTCTTTGCAAAATCTTCCATCCGAATGAACCACGAGCTGTATGAGCTCTACGAAAACAATGTTCGGCATATAACTGTGCAGCGAATACGCTGGCTGGGTCATGTCCATCGTATGGACGACGAAGCTCCAGCGAAAAAGGTGCTCGAGGCGAGGGTCGTTGGTCAACGACGACGAGGGAGACCATGCCTCCGATGGACGGATCAGGCCGAGGAAGCCCTAACAGTACTTGGTGTATGCGATTTGTATTTTGTATTTGTATTCATTCAACAATTCCCTTGTAGGAAAATCAACTAATTTAAAAGTAGTTGAAAAAGTAGTTTTTTGTCAACCACAACTAGTTGAAATTCTGACTTTTTTCCATAGAACGAACTAACATATTTTGTATGGTGATGTCCGTTAAATAAGTCAATTGACTTTCGTCTGCATATAATTTCAACTACTTGTTAAACTAGTTAAATTGAAATTATTTTTTTAATTACTTTAAAATAACCAATTGAAAACAATTTAATATTCCACTTACTGAAGATGAATTTAAAAGCATAAACATTTTAAATTTCTATACATCAAACATGTCATTTATTTGACTTCATGCCAAAAAATGATGCCTGGTCGACACAAATAAATACTGATATAAAAAATCTGAAAGCAAAATGTAATAAAGTTAAAAGTAATCAGAGTCTTTTAATGGAAAATTGTGAAATGTCGTTCTTGGTAGTGTTTTAATTGATTTTAAAATAATTCAAGAGTGATTCATGCCAAGCTTCATTGCCAGTTAATTCAAAAAAGGACTAGTAATTGCATTCAAGGAGCGCAACAGAGGTACGCTGCGAGGGTAGATATAATTTCATTATTCCTTTCTTAATTGGACTATTTTTGCTTCCAACAGGTGATAGTTTCAGAAGCTGGAGGAACTCTGCTCTTATATGTGAGCACGCGTACCACGGAAGCAGTTTACAAAAACGGGCATGCCACCGCCTGGGTACATGAGCGAAGGTGCCGATCCAATTGATCGGAATTGTGTGGATACTGCCACTGTTATTTAACACGAGCCAGCTATTTGATGCTTCTGAAAAATATGAAAAATATGAGCTAAACAAGCGTGTCAGCGGGATTTTCCACGCTTTGCAACCATCAATCATGGTCGATGGACACACCGATATTTTGCTTAGTGCTTCTTTTAAGTGTCAATCGCAATGAAGTAATGGAGCAGACTCGACGCTACGTAGCGAAAGGCGTGAGTCTTTACTATTGAAGTGATGAGGTGTTTGCTGAATGGTTAAGCAATGCATCAATTTCCGTACAGAGTCCAAATTGTGCAATGCTTACTAAACACTACCAGTTTGTAATTTGAATATCTTAAATAATAAAGCATTTGTAATCGTTTCACAGAGTTTTGAGGCAGTTTATCAGTTTTAAAGAACACTAGGTTAAAATGGGTCGCTGAGTCCGAATCCGTTGCCAGAATTTCAAAATTGTGTAATTTTTTTATAACAGTGTTGCCACCTACCAAAATGTATTTTTAAGAGTTTTAAATATAATTTAATAGTGTTAAGGGGTCGCTGACTTCGAATCTGATGTCAGAATTTTAAAATTTAAGATGGTTCAAAGTGTGCCACCTAAAATTTTTTATTTTGACGAATTTGGTGCTGGAGCGAACAATAGGTAAAAATAGGTACCTCATTTGCTATATGTTTAAGGGGGTCCCGAAACACGTGTTTGACTTACAATTTGACTTGCAGTGGACAGTTAAACACGTGTTTCGACGTGTCCCCCTAAAAATGTAGCAAATGGGGGGATGATAGACCCCTCTATTTGTGCGTCTCAGAAATGCTACCCCCCATATAAAGCCCAAAAAAATGGTTATTTTTTACCTATCTTGCTTCCCCTTCGAGATATGGCACTTTTTCTACTTTTTCGAAGATTTTTCGATATATTTAAGTTTTTTGTTGTTCCATATCTCGGGAGGGTAGCAAAATAGGTAAAAAGTAACCATTTTTTGTGGGTTGATAAGGGAGGAAGCATTCTTGAGACACGCGAATAGAGGGGTCTATGTGCCCCCATTTACCATATTTTTAGGGAGGGGCGGAAACATGTGTTTGACTTACAATTTGACTTACAGTGGACAGTTAAACACTTGTCTTGACGTTCACCCCTAAAAATATGGCGAATGGGGGCACATAGATCCCCCTATTCGTGTATCTCAAGAATGCTTCCTCCATTATCAACCCCCAAACAACATTTGGGAACATTGTAACCATTAACTCTCAAATGATAGTTATCTGAGTGTCGGCTTAGCAGGCAACCAGATTTAATAAAAATAACTTTTAAAACTTTTTAGAATTATAAATGCTTCAGAGGCAGGACACTAAGATTCTTGAAAAGTAAAAGGCTACTATGAAATCTATTCTTATTACAAATTAAGCCAATGGCATGCTTTTGTGAAAGAAGGAGTGGATATATTTTATTTTTATACGCATCCCCCCACAAACTAATCCATACTCAAGTTTAGAGTGGAAGACAGTTTGTGCACAGTTAGATGATGGGCATATATCATTACTTATAGAAAATCTTTCACATTTACCACCATGAAAAAAAAAGGAATCGAGGTCAACATTTTTAGCATTTATATTAAAGAACATTATTCTTGTTTTATCACTAAGTACTAGCTTGTGAATCATAAACCAGTGCCTTAAAGCAGAGAGATCATGGTTAATGTCTACAGACATTTGCAATGGAGAGTTGCTAGAGAAGGCACAGGCCATATCATCGGCAAAAGCATTGATAGAGCTGCGGAATTTTATTGAAAAGAGCGAATTAATAAAGATTAAAAACAAAATAGGACCCGGCACTGACCCCTGAGGAACCTCTAATGTTCAAAATGCTATTGAACTATAACAGTTTAATATTTTGACACGCCATTAAAACCATTTAAAGATGATTGCTTTAAAACCGTTCAAATAAAGCTTATCCAGCAATATATTATGATCAACCTGCCTGTTAACCGTTTATTATTCAGGCTAGAGAAAATGTTCGTACAAAAATTCAATAATGCATCATTTGTTGATAGGCCCGATCTGAAACCAAACTGGAATTTACTAAAAATATTATATTTCTCCAGAAATGATAAAATTCGAACTTTAATTAATTTTTCAAATATTTTAGAGAATACAGGAAAAAGTGAAATGGGTCTATAGTTAATAATCAGGGACTTATCGCCTCTGCTATTTTTAGACCTTCTGGAAATATACCACTGGTAACGCTTAAGTTGAAAATTACGCTCAAAATGTCACTAATGTAGTAGGCTATTTTCTTTAAAAAATTATTTGATACACAGCTAGAAGTAGTAGAATGCGAATTTTTCAAAGACATAATAGTTTTGAAAACTTCGAAGGAGCTGATAGGCTTGAAAACAAAAGTAGCTTAATTATAGGTCTCCTTTGATAAGCAATTACACTTATGACTAAATACACAGTTTTCAGAAACTACTTCTTTTCCATTTCTAGCAAAGAAGCTATTAAAAACATTAGCAACATCCTGAGGATTAGATATAGTGCAATTATCATGTGAGACACTAGATATTTGTTCTTTTTTACAATTTTTATTCAAGATATTATTTACTAAATTCCACTCACCTCTAATATCACCTTTTACTTTACGAAACTGAAGTAGATAGTAATCATTCCTACAAGCCAGGACATCTTTTGAAATCTTTTTACATAAATTTTTATACTTTAGAGCAATAGATTCGTTATTATGGAATTTCTTTTTTAATTTGTAAAGTTTCCTTTTTCATTTTTATTTTATCAAGCAGAAAGTTTGACATCTAAGGCTTTAGCCTTCTAGGACTTTCATTTTTGCGAGCAGAAAATGTAGAGCAGCTATTGATATGACTATTTAAGGTTTCTAAAAAATTTGCATATGCAATAGAAGGATTACTTCCAGCGTAGACATTATCCCAGAATTCAAAACATAGTGAATTCCTTAACTCAACAAAATCCGTTTTTAAGATGGGACTTACCGGTGCTTGAGAACTAGGGCAATATGTTTTGACATTAACCAGACTCAAGCCTGAAATACAGTGATCCGTTATCTGAAAATCCATAACAGAGCACAGAAAGTCAAAGCATTCAGCACTTAGAAGACCCAAAAAATATATGGTCTATACATGAGCCAGATTGGAGAAGG
This sequence comes from Coremacera marginata, assembly GCA_914767935.1. Classification (NCBI taxonomy): domain Eukaryota; kingdom Metazoa; phylum Arthropoda; class Insecta; order Diptera; family Sciomyzidae; genus Coremacera; species Coremacera marginata. Next base: position 5,390,548 of record OU612048.1, read on the forward strand.
CGCGCGCAAAGCAGAGGCGCCTGGCGAGAGCTGATGAGGTCGATCGAAACCCGATCACGGGTTGTTATGGCCACCTAAGTAAGAAAGTAAGTAAGTAAGCATATATCTAAGGATATATTTAAAAAAACTGAGAAGGATTGAAAATGTTCCTTCATAGTTACGATAAAAATAATTTATATTTACTACAATAAATTAAAATGCAAATATAATGGAAATATTTTTAGCCGTTTAGCCGCTTATTGGAAACAACCAAAAAAACGTTGTTCTTTTATATAATAGTATAGATAAAGATATGCACCATTTTTGATTTATATTAATATTGATATAACCCAAACCCAAATTGTTTCATCAATTTTAAATCTTATTTAATAATTATAAGTTACGTTACACAATTTGGTCAAAAGTCTAATGTATGAAATAAATCTGATATATAAAAATCTCGTGTCACGGTTTTTGTGGACGCACTTCTCCGAAACGGCTCGACCGATTTTGATGAAATTGGTTTTTTGTATTTTGGGTAGGTATGAGAATAGGTCGTAAAGTAGTTTTTACCCTCCTTTCCCCAACACCCATTGCAAAGCGGGCATGGCTTCGTCCATACAAGTCACATTTTCTATACAGAACAGCAAGGGCAGTAAAAGTCAGCCACTTGGTGATATGGAAAACTCGGATGGGCATTGGACAAGGGGGTTTGGCTCCGCCCATTAAAAAATAAAATAAAAGTTTTGAGTCAAATAAAGTTTTGACTATATATCTTATTTTCCAGTATAGTTGCTGGCTAGTAAATAAATAAATATTATATATAGATAGAAGTCAGTAATTTTGGAAAAATTTGGAAATTATTGTACAGTATTGTTAGAACTTGGCGACCGTGGCGTAGTGGGTAGAGTGTGTGGCTCATGCGTCAGAGAACCCAGGTTCGAATCCCCCATCTGGCACAGAAAGTTATTTCAATTGAATTAATTTTTCTGTTCGGCCGTCACCTCTCTGCAGACAATGGCAAACCTCAGAGAGTAAAAACTGCCATGAAAAGCTTCTTGAGAACATAAGTCGTTCGGAGTCGGCATAAAGCCATTATGCCTTATAAAATTACCATTTTTTTTTTTTTTTTTTTTTTTAATGGTTTTCGAGACATCAACTTGGATTAAATTGTTTGTTAAATCGTGTTTTATAGCGATTCTTTCTTAATCAATGTTCAATTTCGGGGACATTGTAAAGTAATGCATAATCCCTAAAACCTTCAGAACCACCTATATTTACGATTATACAATCGCCACACTTCTACTAAATACGAAGTTGCATGAGAACTGTCTGACACTTGATTAGTTAAATAATTCACAGTGCCTGGCTACAAAGAAAATTGAAAAAAATTGTAAATGTGTAAATGTGTATGTTTTCACGTTATTTATTTTCAGTAGAGATTTTTTTTTTGGTTTTTTTTTGGTTTTTTTTGTTTTTTGTTATTTGCTCACAATTAAAATTCGTAGTCTCGCTAGTGTCAACTTATACAATATACATACATTCATTTACATGCACATATAAAAATACATATGGAGATATATGCATACATGTATATAATTTATAAATACACACACATATGGGTACATCATATGTATATATGCTGTTGTATAACTTAAGTACATATTTGTTTGAGTGTTATTTTATTTTTTTTTTTCAATTTTACTTAGTGTATTTTTTTTTTATTATTTTAATTTTTTTTTTTTTAATTCAATGCTGTTTTTTTTCATTTTGTTAAAATTAGTTTAAATGAAATGTTCTAATTAAATTTGTTATAAGCGGATTTAAGACTCTGCTTTTTTAAGCAATTTATTACCTACTTATTTGAAAACTGAAAAGAATTTTTAAAAAATAAACATTTCTATTTAACACAAGATATTAATTTTTTTTAATTATTTTAGATAGTATAAATATACTTGCAATGCTTGACAAATACATATAAAATAGTTGTTTTTATGCTCTAGTGTTTTTGTTTATATATATATATTAAACAGCATTCAAAATGTTTTTAATTATATATATATATATTTAAAAAAAATATTTCATTCGTATAGTTCTTGTTTAAAGTTGAAAATAGTAAGTTTTCAAAAAAATTTTTTTTTTTGTTTTAACTTTTTTTGTTTTTTAATGTTTTAATTTGAACGTATGCAAAGTATTAACAAATCACATATTGAAATATTTAAAATATAAATATGTATTTATGTATGTATATATACATGCATATTAGTATATATAAAGAGTATATATATATGTATAATTTACGTAGTCAGTAGTTGCTTTCGTGTCACAAGTTCAAAAGTCATAACTATCAAATTTAGTTTTTTTTTTTTTTTTTTTTACAGCTGGATGTACATAATTTCCAAGAATTTTTGCATTAATAAGCATTCATTACGTATCTATTGAATGTTGTATCCAATTAATGGCTTTTAATAAACTTTGTAGTTGTAAATTTTTGTTTGATGGTATGCATAGAAGACCGACATTTAAAATTTTGTTGAGATGGGAACTTTTAACATAGAACTTTACAGTTGGATTTAAATTTTTTTTTTGTCATTTCTAATAACAGAAATTTGAGTAAGAGTAATTTACATAATCTTTGAATTAGCTTGTTGTTTGTTTGAATTGTGTTATTTTTATACCATATACTATATATTTATTCTGTATTTAAATTTTTTGTTTTCTTTTTTTTTTAAATATTTTGGCAATTTTCTACTCCAATTTACACAAAAATAATCACTGCAAAAGCTATTTTGTAAACATTGCTTAGTATTAACGGTATCTTTCTGTAAGATTTTTATTGAGTCAAGTGAATATTATTCACACAATATTGAAAAACAAAAAATAAGTTTTGCTAAAAGTTCGTTTAAGATAGTTGAAGTTCTTAAAAAAAAGTTTTGCAGATACCTGTAGATGGAGAAAATTATGTTAAACACCCTGTAACTCAGTAGTGTTGGGGGCTAATTTTATTAGTATGCTTTTTTCGGTGGTTATTTTCATATGAAAATAAAAATAAAATATCTGTTTAACATAAAGTAAGAGCGTTATTTATACGATTTTATTTTTGTCTTACTATTTTACTATTTTATTATTGTTCTCGGTATTCGGAACGCTTGGAAAAATTCAACATTTTTGTTTATTTTGAGAGTTCATTTGAAGGTACTGAAAGCTACCAGTGGTAAGGACTTTGAAAATCCGACACATAGGTTAATAGGCACGCCCCTTTTAAGTGCAACCAGTTAGTAAGTTTTCAATTTATTTCAAAAAACTGCAATAGTTTCAACTATAATCATGTCCATTCTCCTCGCCTTTACTTCGTAAATTTGAAAGATTTAATTGATTTCACTTGTTTATAAAACTCCACAAAAAAAAAAAAAATGGTCATAACTTTGGATTTCGTTGGGAACTCCAATACATGTATTTTTTCCCATTACTCATAAAGTAAAAAAAAAAAAGAAGAAGAAAACTTAGAACGCTAAAACTTACAAGAGTTACAATTTTACTCGAATATAAAATTTTTTTACTTATAAATTATTTTGTATTTTTATGCTTCCACTATGTCACTGTCAGAACTGGGTTGTAATGGTTCCTTTTGGAATTAATTCAGCCTCAATCCCAATTCCTTGGGATTTTCCAATTCCTCAGGAATGGAATTGGAAAAATTTGTCAACTCCATTACGGAATTGTAATTGGTAATTGAACATCTCAATTCTTCAGGAATTTAATTTTTCAATTCCATTACAGAAATTGTAATTGGAAGTTACTGTAAGTTACAGTAATCTCAATTACAATTGTAATTGGATTACAATAACCTCAATTACAATTGTAATTGAATTAGAGAATCCTCTATTATAATTGTAATTGAATAAGAGTGAACTCAATTATATTTGTAATTGGATTACAGTAACCTCCAATTACAATTCCTGCAATGGAATTGAAAATTTCAATTACCAATTTCTGAAAAATTGAGATGTCCAATTGCCAATTACAGTTCCATAATGGAATTGACCATTTTTTTCAATTCCATTCCTGAGGTACTGATATGTTCAATTACCAATTACAATTCCTAGAATGGAATTGATGACTTTTTCCAACTCCATTCCTGAGAAGTTGGTATGTTCAATTACCAATTACGATTCCTGGAATGAAATTGACGAAATTCTTTCAATTCCATTTCTGAGGAATTGAAATGACCAATTACCAATTCCTAGTTCCAAGGAATTGGAATTGAAAAGTAATGACTACTTTTCAACCCAACTCTGGTCACTGTATTTGTAATGGCCTTAAAGAGTCGTGACAGGCATAGAAAACGTATATGGGTATATAAGAAATAAGGCATTTTGGGGTAGAGGCAAATAGTTTAATATTTGCAAGCGATTATTTTGTCCCCTCTCTTACCTGATTCATAGAAAATTTGTGCCCACTCTTAACTGCACTTATTCAATTTAGAAAAAGAAAACGAAAATAAAGAAAAAAGATAAAAAGAATATGAATTAATTTGCATAATTTGCATCCTTAGTATAAATTCTAAGGATTTTTTAGCGTTTTTAATTTTTAAAGCAAAATTTATGTTGCCACCGTTTCGTGTCAGAAGTGTTATGTTTTACTTTATTTGCTCTAATTTTTATTTTAGTTACTGAAGTGCATTACTGCAAGGAACACACGATATATTGATTTCAGTTTTAGTAAAAAAGTGACATTTTAATATGCTTATTAAAATTGAAGCAGCAGATTATAGATTAATATGTCAAGAGTGTTGTCTATGATTTTGCGGTTTTAAGTATTTAAAATAAAAAAAAACCGTGTTTGTATTTGATGGCTTAGTTTATAACTGTTTCTTATGTTTTGAGTTTTTAGTGCAGAATTTTTTTTTAACTAAACTCTTAAAAATTGCGTTAAAAGTCCTGAGTGTTGTTGCCACGTATATGCTGCCGAATTACTTAACTTTTTTCTTATTTTTTTCTAAATTTTAAGCTCAAGACAAACTATCAAATACTAAAAGTCGGAAATTTTCAGTAGACGTTCATACTTTTTTTAAGATATAACACTCAAGACAAAATCGTATACAAAAAGTGAAAAAAAGAAATTTTACAGAATTTTTTTTTTAAGAGCGTAAAATGTGATTTTTAATACTACATTAATTTTCACAACAGCGGCCATGTTTAAAGTTGAACGATATTTAAGCTGAACAAAATTTCATATAATAAACCATGCCTGTTCTTAGTGTTTTTGATGAATTATTTAACTGTGGTGACATATTATATAACTTCATAAACTTTGATGTTCAAAACTTTGTTGAGTTGTTCCAACCTAGTGATCACAGCAGATCACTATCGACTATAATTAATGCATTTGAGCCGAACATTGAAGAAAAAACGGTCACAATTCCAACAAAGATTCTTCAACATGACAATGCTCGATCACATGTTACAAGGCCAGTCAAAAAATACTTGAAAACGCTAAAATGGTATGTTCTACCACACCCGCGGTATTCACCAGACATTGCTCCTTCCGACTACTACTACTACTTGCTTAGATCGATGACCCTGACGAGGCTGAGCAGCTTATAAAGTGCTTATAAAGATACCAAAAAATGTATCGATTCATGGATAGCCTCAAAAGACGTGTCCTTTTTTCGAAATGGAGTTCATAATTACTATGGACAATACTTTGAATAAAATACATTGTACTAATTTTTTATAATAAAGCCTCCATTTTAGCAAAAAATACACAGTTTTTAATGCATACTCACAATAAATAAAAAAAATAAAAAAATCACCCCATCATTCATAAAAAATTTGTCATCACACGTTTTTTATTTTACTAAAAGAAAAAATAAAAATAATAAAAATAAAAATAAAATAAAAAATAAAAACTTGTCTGAACCCGAAACCGGGTCGAAACCCTAACTCTCGACTGATAATCAAGAATTCAAGAAAATTTTTACGCAAGTTTAGACTTTTTTGAGATAAACAATTGTTCAATTTGTGATAAAAATAACATTAAAAGATGCTGAATCAAATAAAAAAAAAAATACTTTTTTATTTCAATTATAGAAACAATTAAGGAAAAAAAAAAAAAAATGTCTGAGCCCACATTCGAACTGCGAAACTACCAACTAATAATCAAGAGTTCAAGAAGATTTTTACTAAAGCTTAGATTTTATTTGGAAATTCCTGAATTTTGCTTTATTCATTTCAAAACTTTTTAATTAATTAAAGAAAAAATACTGTTATAAAAAAAAATTTGGCATAACACGTTTTTTATTCAATAATAGAAAAAACCAAAAAAAAAACAAAAAAAAAAAATTGTCTGAGCCTGGAGTCGAACCGCGGAATACTTGACTGATAATCAAGAACTCAAGCTTAGATTCTATTGGGAAATTCCTGAACTTTGATTTATTTAGAAATTTCTCAATCTAAATAATAAAAAGCACTATTATAGAAAAAAAAAAATTTGTTATCGCACGTTTTTTTCAATACTAGAGAAAAGCAAATTAAAAAAGAAAATTGTCTGAACCCGGAGTCGTACCGCGAAACTCTTGACTGTTAATCTGTTTCCTTTGACCGAGCTTATATGAAATGATTGCAGTTGAGGCTTTTATAAAGTTTTATTAAAGAAAATTAAAAAAAAATTAGTAACTGAGTTTCAACATTATTCAAGCAAATTCTTGAATAAACAGGTGGTTAGGGTGTGCGACTGCCGCTACAAAGGTTCCGAGTTCAATTGGCGCTGGGTGTGACCATGGTAAATATGCAAACATTTTTAAAGTGTACAATATTCTCTTCCAAAATGAAATAAAAATGTACTTGTAGACATTTACATTAAATCCAATTTTTTCACAGTTTCCGATATGTCAAAGAATCAAAGAAAAAGTGTTGAACATTAAATTTATTATTGCTTTCAAAAGTAATAAATACCATTTTATCCCATGTAAGTTCGTCAAAATTTTAAAAGTTTCATAGAAATAAATGGCAAACATATTATGTGCTCTATTTTGAAATTTCTTCACCAGTTTTAAGCCACCAACAAATGTTGCTCCTCGATTGACAAAAGGATAACTTGTGTTTGAGTCGGCATTCAACCAGCGTTTCACATTTTTGAAGTGAAACTTCCTTAGCTACTTATCGCTACCTTAATATCGGCCTAACTCAAAAGGAGAAGGAAAAAACTTTATAAAAAATAATTTTCTACCTGAAGGGCAATATGTTGGGCTTTTTGCTGAATCGAACCAATTGATTCAACTAGTGATCTGCATAGCCATAACATCTTAGAACTTTTTCTGACTTCGCATCATGAAAAATATGATGTGAGTATCAACGCACCTCTTGGTAATTCGGACTATTGCACCATCTCCAATGTTTCTATATATTCCTGTTTCCGTATTCTAACCTTCGCACCTCTACGCCTGAAGCCCCGAAAAGGACTGCATGGTTTTATGGAAGAGCAAATTAGACTGAGCTAAATAATTTTTATCGCAACTTCAATTGGAAATTATATGAATTATGTGGATCTTATGCGGTCTTTCATCCCCAATTAGATGAGAAGCATCAAACCAAAAGACCACTCATGGTTTAATGAGACTTGCAGGATTGCAGTCAGGTTCAAAGAGGAAGCCTTTCAGAATTGGCGCTCGGATAAGAATGCCGATACGAAAAGACTTCGCATTGAGGCTAGGAATCGCTGTAATGTAATTTTAAAACGCGAAAAGTTTCTTCACGAAACTCGCATCAGAGAACAGGTACTTCTCTGCCCCAAAGGCAGCAAAAACATTTGGTCATTTGTTAAAAGAGTAAAAAATCAGACGTCTTCGACTATTCCAAATCTTTTAAAAGAAGATCAACTCTTCACGGACTCGGCTGATAAAGCGAACTTGTTGGCAGGAATGTTTGCACATAACTACAATCCCAGCAAGTAATCAGCTACTGCCTTTCTTTGAAAGTTCGTCTTGTGTAATGCAGGAGATATATTTTCGAACGAGAGCAGTTAAAAAAGGCCTTGCAAGCCTCAACATAAACAAAGCCTCTGGTCCGGATGGCATACCACCACTTGTGCGTGGGAGTCGTGTGCTTCTAGTCTGGCTCGGCCTTTGCGTAACCTGATCAACATTTCCTACAGGACAAGAGGATTTCCATCTTGTTAGTAGGTCGCAAGGGTTCAGCCGATACCAAAAAAGGGCGATGCCACGAGCCCTGCAAACTACCGACCCATAGCGATATGCTCTACGCTCGCCAAAGTTATGGAGAGCGTAATTAACTTCAACCTTATGAAGTATCTGGAGCACAATGAATTGCTTAGTGACCGTCAATATGGTTTTCGTAGGGCCCGCTCTACTGGTGACCTTATGGCGTTCCTAACTAAAAAATGGAACCAATGAGTTCACTTAATCGGTGAGAGCAAAGTTGCTGCTCTGGATATTTCAAAGGCATTTGGCCAAGTGTGGCACACAGCACTCGTGTCTAAACTACTTGCATATGGTGTTGGTGTTAACTTTGCTTGGTGGATCACGTGCTTTCTTATGAATCGAACGATCCATGTTGTAGTCGAAGGCATATCGTCCAGAGAGCACGCCATCAACGCAGGTGTACCGCACGGCTCAGTTCTATCGCCAACTTTGTTTCTGGTTTTTATTAACGACCTTCTGTCGTTGACTCACAACCCAATTCACTCGTTTGCGGATGATAGCGGCATTTGCCATTCATATTCATTTAAAAAACACTCGAGCTCTTTGGAGATTGAGAGGAAGAGGCAACATATGAATGACACACTTAGCAATGACTTGGGAAAAATCTCCGCGTGGGGTCTTGCTAATAGAGTAGAATTTAGCAATAAATTAAAAATAGACAAAACCCACAAGCGAATCAATTGCCCCTTAGCTCCTCTCAATATGAACGGTGTAGATCTTACGGAGTCAGATGCTCTTGACGTTCTATGAATATCAATACAAACAGATCTTCGGTGGAATGATCACATTTTTGATGTGTCAAAAGAAGCAGCCAAGTGCCTTGGTTTTTTTAAAACGGTGTAAGAAATACTTCAATGCATCTGATCTTCGTTTGATTTATGCCTCATATATTAGGCTGAAAATTGAGTACAATTCGCACATTTAGGCAGGGGCTTCAAGATCATATTTGGAGCTTCTGGTCCAGATTCAAAGACGTGAGACATATTTGATAGGTGATGAAAATATTTCATCTTCTCTCAGCTCTCTTGGGCATCGTCGCAATGTTGGTTGCATAAGCCTTCTGTACAGGTACTACCATGGGAAGTGTTCAAGGGAGATACATGGCCTGACGCCACCAGCTCGTGTGTTTCCTAGGTCCACTCGGGCAGCTCTCCAAGCCCATCTTTTTGTCATTGCCCAATAGAACATGGCACTACCGAAATAATTCGTTTTTCGGTCGCTCAGTAAAATTGTGGAACAATCTTCCTGCGAGCGTGCTTCCCGGCAGTTTCAATCTGTGTAAATTTAAATCAAATCTTCATCGACACTACTCCATCTTTCCACTCTCCAACTAACTATCACCCGTCTTCCGAATCAACATAATGCTTTCGAATTTATAGGGGGCATCATCTGAGTGTTCGTTAAGTGTAAAAAAATGTTCTGTTGTTTAAATTTTTTTGCAAACGATTTTTTTTTATTAAAAACTATAAGTTATAAAAAACTCCAGAAATTGAAGGTCTTTGTTTTTTATTAAGGTTTTTTTTCCCCCATAATGTAAAAAAAAAAATTGAGTTAGGGCCTTTCTACATTAAGGTAGGGATATGGGAGGCGATATCGGGGTAAGCCCGATGAAAATAACAAACAACCAGAAAAATTTCGCCGCACTCGGCAGCATAAAAACGACATAATTCCTGTTTTAAGAGTATTTTGCTCGTAGTGCGATTTGAACCTACTACCTACAGTTCTATTATCTAAGCAATGTACTCATGTCAAGTGAAGTTGCTAATTAACTATTAGTTCCACTTTTATTGTGTTTCTGATGGCCCTGGACTGTGTCTTGGTTATATTAATAGTAATGCACAAGCTAAAATGTTTACATAAAGTTTCCGAAAATGTACAAAAATATATTTTAGATATAGAATTTTAGATTTTGAATAATTGAATAGTTATAATATAGAATGGGCAAACATTCTCCACTATGCTCTTCTAATAGCGTTGCAATTGAATTGCATATCATCAGTGTTTAAAACCAGGTTTATGCACATAATAGGGTCTGTTTCCGTACTCACTTTAAGTAACTTGAAGTTGCTTGAAAGCGTCTCTTTACACATTTTTTGAGCTCGAAAGAGAAGAAGAGTAAGCAAAATGTCAATCTATCGAGCTCGAAACTAATTTAAACTTTAATTGAAAAACTAGTTTCAGTAGAACAATGTGTTGCACCTTGATTTTTGTGGTAAATAGTACCAGTTCAGTCTTACTAGAACTCACTCCTAGGCCGCAACTGGCAACCCAGCTGCTGAGCTTGTTCAAAGCTCCCTCCATAGTCTCGCTGAGAGTGTAGGGAAATAGTCCGGATACCATTACAATCACATCATCCACCATCACCTTGACTCCGTTACAATTTTATATATTCAGCTCTTCGTTCGGAGTAAGAAGTGCTATACGCTTATTTCCGGCTATGATGCAGTGGGGGGGAAGATCTCCTTGTACCTAGGCTGTGGGGTATATTCGTTACTTGCCTAGCGACTGTGTACGTTCCGAGAGTCTGGAGAGAGGCTAAAGTTGTCTTTCTTCCGAAGCCCGGAAAAAAGGATTATGCGGAGGCAAAGTCGTTCAGACGATCGAAAGAGTGATGGTTGACTGTCTTGAGAGCACTTTACTTATGCATAATCCTCTGAGTAGATGCCAACATACGTATGGAGCAGGTAGGTCTACGGAGAATGCTCTTCAGGAATTAGTAAGAGTTGCTGAAAAGTAGCTATTTTCAGGAGGCATTGCGATGGCCACATTTATGGACATCGAGGGTGCTTTCGAAAAAATATGCTTTGGAAGGCTGCGGCAAGCTCTGACAGAGCGCGATGTAAGCCCAATGATTGGGCTTTTATGATTGATTGATTATGATTGAATTGGTCATAATGCAGAATGGTAGAGTAAGTAGAGGATGTCCCCAAGGCGGGGTGCTATCGCCAACCCTGTGGAACATAGCTGTGGATTCACTACTGGTTTGACTTGATGAAGCGAGCATACACACGATAGGGTATGCAGATGACATTGCGTTAGTGGTCTGTGGTAAGTTCATTGACACCATTTCTGACATTATGAAGAGAGCACTCCGAGTGGTGTCGAGAACAAGGCCTTACAGCAAACGCAGGAAAATCAGACAATATTCTTTTTACTAGAAAGGTCTGGGTTTGAACCACTCAGACTTTTTTGAGCTGAAATCAAAATGTCCACGAAAGTTAAATATTTAGTGGTAACCCTTGATAGCAAACTGAACTGGAATGAACATGTAGAGGATAGGATTCGAAGAGCCAAGAGGGTTCTGTGTCAGTGTAGACGCGTTTGTGGCCTCAAATTGGGGCCTAACCCAAAGGCTATGAAATGGGTCTACGCTATGATGGTTAGATCACATATGCTTCGGTGATTTTGTGGACAAAAGTCAGTCAGAAACCATTAAGGAGAGACTGGACAGATACGTACCACTCCAACAAGCGCAATGGAGGTTCTGTTAGGTATGCTGCCTTTGGACTTAGAAATAAAGAAAACGGTGGCGTTAACAGCCCTCAGGATGTTGCGAAATGCAACGTGGCATGTATCAACGGCCCTTCGCCGTTGCATGCGCATCCATGATATTGTATATAGAGATGTCAGGGAGACGGGTATGCCTATGGACGCTGGTAACGATATCATTATATTCACAGACGGCTCTCTGATGAATGGCAGAGCCTGGGCAGGCGTTTACTCAGAATAGCTGAGCCTATCCTGTGTACTGAGGCTAGGGAGGTTTGTGTCTGTCTACCAGGCGGAATGCTTGGTGTGGTGCATGCACTGGACCACCTGATAGATGACCGGGTTAATGGCAAGAAAATTGTCATTGCCCTTGACAATCAGTCGGTGATTAGGTGCATGCAACGTACAGACATCACTTCCAGGTTGGTCATAGAATGTCTTACCAAACTCAATAGGTGCGCTCAGACAAATGAGCTCACACTTATGTGGATGAGAGAACATTCTGGCATAGAACAGAATTCAAATGCTGACTCTTTAACAAGAAAAGGATTAGCACAATAATTCTGTGGACCAGAACCGCGTATCGCCATAGGCGACAACATGGTGGAGAATGGTCAGTGAAATGAAAGAAGGGAGAATGGAAGCCGAGATTGATCAATTGACCTACAAGGATATGCTTGAGGTGACAAAGCATGCGTATGCAAGAAGCATGCCCACGTATGAGGGTTCCGAGCGGTAGCATCCTTTGTCCAATGGGGACGAAAATCCGCTTCGGCCAATCCTCGATTTATTATATAATATGCTCTTCATTCATGGCTATAAGCCAGAGTAGAAGAGATAGCAAACCTACCTGAGGTGTGCTCCTATTAACGAATCTTGTTAGTTAGGATTATTCTACTACTGAGCATTGAGTCTATCCAGTTTCTCACTGGTATTACCATACCTAATAGATAGCAACCCTACCTGAGGTGTGCTCCTATTATCGAATCTTGTTAGTTAGGATTATTCTACTACTGAGCATTGAGTCTATCCAGTTTCTCATTGGTATTACCACACCTAAATTGTTCAGAGAATCCTGAATGGTTCTTTTATGTATGTTGCACAAAGAAGATAGATCTTTCTATGGTTGTGATAACCTCATGTAGGGTGGTCTCCGTGAATCTACCTTTGAGATAGGCATGTTGAGCTTTGGATAAGGATTTTCTACCTAGAATATGCCTGAGATGCATGTCTAGAACTCGTTTCAGAGTCTTTAGTGCGAATGATGTGAGATTTATTGGTCTGAAATCCTTAGCTGATTAATGACCTCGTCTTTCGACTTTAGGTATAAAAATTACCTTGGCTCTGAGGTCTTAGGATTACCTAGTTGAGGCGAAGGCAGCTTGTAAATACTTAATATAAGAATGGTGTAACTACATCTTGTAGTTTTTGTAACATTATTGGTAGGATGCCGTCAGGGCCTGAGATTTAGTAGCTGTTCCTTAAGGCTGCTTATTGCCCAGATTATCTTATCCTTTGGGATATGAGAGCGGATAGGGGCTCATTGCATCTGATCCTGCAGCCAGGGAAGTGTGTATTAGGTAGGTGCTCCACTGAATCATTAGTAAATTCTGCCCAAGTTCCATTCTCTTTCCTAATGAAGGAGAGACTGGTGTGTTGCTTGGATAAAGTTCTACCTAGTCTGACGGATATCTTAAGGCTGTCGAAAGATTGGGTGGAAAGAAAGCTTAGTCAGAAAACGCTATAAGTAGAAAATGTAAAAAAAACTCTCAAAAACCAAAGTGTATATCGAAGTTTCCAATCTCTTTATCGCTGATGAAAACATGCAAATATTCTAACAATTTTAATGGCAAAAATACAACAAAACTAATGGTTTTAACACTGTTATTAAAATTCGTTGAGTTCTACCATGTAGACTATTATGTAATTGAGTTTTTTTTTGTTTTTATTTTTTCCATTATTACATATGTTGACAACCTTAAGTTCATATTGCATATCGTTAAAGTGTTGTTGTAAGTGTTGCATGCATTAATTTGTCATGCCTCTCGAAACGTTTTGCATCCACGTACATTGTGTTATAAGCATAACAATCCTTTATTAACTGCAATTTTGTTTCCCCCCCCCCCCCGCCCCTCTTTTGTTACATTTAAACTCTATTTCTAGCTAACTAACTATGATCTTAGTTTAGATATATCAATAATAGAATAACGCCATAATTTTTGCCAATCACTGTGGCAATATTCAAAACGCGTTATATATGGATTTTTATTTTATTTTATGAATATTCATATATACTGCTTATTACCATGCTTTAATTACGTTCGTAGAAGTTGATTTTAGTTTTTATTGAACCCTCTAATACAAGTATAATATTTGGTAAAATTAACTATACTCAATTATTGTAAACTTAATTTGTTGGTTGTTTGTTAAATTTTTGTTACTTTTATCTTTTATTAAAGATGATTTTGTTGTTGTTTTCATTTAAGCAGCATGTATTTAAATTTGCCCTGTTAGGGTTCAATTACAGTTTATATGTTAGGATTGTGTATTTATGCTCTCATAAATTAGCTTAAATTCAGTTAAGTAAAGTTTAAGTCATTAAAATTGTATTGCACTTAAAATTTTTTTTTAGGAAAAAAATACATTTATTTTTTATATATTATAATGAGTTGCTCTTCTTCTTCAACGTCTTCGTGTTCTTCTTTATATACTATAAGTTTTCTTCGTTTCTTTTAGATAAAAGGAAGCACATTTTACTACTATAAAAGATTTTCTTTTATTTTATCGTAATTTTTATTTTTTTATTTTTTTTTTATTTTGAGTTATTGACTTTAAAACATACCTATTAAAGGGACAAGCATTTGAGAAAACTACGGCAAATTTACAGAAACTTTTTAAATTAAACAAACTTACCAGTACTTAAGAACAATTAGCAATTTCTTAAATTCTTTTAGTTTTACTTTATTTTTTTTTTTTCTTATAATTAAACTCGACTCGGCTCAACTCGATGTTGCATTGAAGTTTAGTTTTGTTAAAAATGTATACGAACTGCGTTCAGCTCAAAAATTTTAGTAATTGGTCGGAAGTATTTCTGTTTTCATTTTAAGAATCCTTTTTTTAAAAATTTTGTTTTTATTTTTGTAATGACTGTTAATTGATTTTAATCCATCCGAACTACGCATTTAGTTTTAAGTCTTTATAGGACTATTAATATATATTTTTAATTCTAGCTATACATTTTTCTCTTTTTTTTTTTGGTACTTATTTCAAGGACTGCAGAACAGGAGAAACTTTGTTCCAAAATCGTCTGTGTGAACACTGAAAGTATCAGGACATTTTCATATTTACAACAAAGCCAAAGGATCATATAAAAAGTATGACTTTATAATGGTTTCTAGTTAAACATGAGCATTGCTATATCAAGCAAAAGAAAAAAAATTGAAAACGATGAAGCATAAACCGTTAGGGCACGACCTTAAATGAGATAACGATAATGATACTGATAATCTTCAAAACGTACTTAGTATTATGATCTTAATTTTCTGATAAACTATAGCTCATGCTTCATCGATCTTCTTCACAACCTTTGCATCCATCTATCCATTTTATGTATGAGCGCCTACCACAATAAGAATAAAATTTTCGTCTCTGTTTAATAACTAGTATATATATATATCAAAATAACAGAGTGTCACAAACATAGCAAGAGGCTGGGAGTTCTAAGCTGAGTTCTTGAGTTGTGGTCCTGCACCTATGTCACATGTGAGTTATCACATTGCTTGATTGTGTCTCCTAAAATCGTGAGGGCACTCATCAGAAGCCGCCATAACCACCGATATCGGAAGGTTTGAGCCGCTCGAACATAGACAAATGATGTGTGGTATGATGCCCGTGATGATGTGGATGATGATGCGTATGATGGTAACCGGCCACAGCTGCTGCAGCGGCGGCAGCTGCTGCGGCTGCTGCTGATACGGCGCCTGGAGGAGGTGGTGTTGACTGCGTATGAGCATGCATGGCATTTGTATAGCCGGATTGAGTCGGTGGCGTCGCGTAGCCGTAGGGATAGTTTGGACTAGGCATGTGCAGCGTGTGCGCTGGCGAACTTTGGCTGCTAGGTTGAATAGCTGCAGCAGCGGCATTGGGACTGCCGTAAGGTGTAGCATCGAAATCGGAAACTGGGCTATGCTGCGTTGGCGGTGGTGGGCCGTAAGCATGTGCAAGATGGTGTGGGTGTGCATGTGGATGCACATGCGGATGCGAATACATCGTGTTAACAGGTACGGGCAAGTGTGCATGCGGATCCATATACATTTGTGGGTGTGGCGATACGTGATTTGAATGCGTAGCAGTTGTGACCGGACTGCCCCCGCCACCAACTGATGAGGAATTCGCTGCGGCAGCAGCAAGTGCAGCAGCCGCCATCAAATTCGAGTGATGATAGGCGGCATGATTTGCAGGTGGCGGCGGATAGTTGACATTGACGTTAGCAGCAGACGAGAGTGGTGTGGCTGATGATGCAGCTAGGTGACTAACCGAAAAGTTGTTAGTATGTATGTTCGATGGTGTGCTGCTGGAACTGTCATATCCAGCGGAGCCCGAAAGACTGCTGCTCAGAGGTGGAGTACTTGTATTGGCTGCTGTTGGTGGGCTGCCATTCATCACGCCTGTTGGTGTGGATGGCGGCAGGAGATCCATGAGACGATCTGTAGCTGATGGTGCATAGTGTTGGTGGCGATTGTGTTGGCCGATCAGCTGTTGAGCTGTTTGTGGTTGTTGATAGTGCGGTGATCGGAGTGAGACATGAGACACGGGTGAGGACGCTGCTGATGAGGAATTAAGACGCTGCATGCTATAGTTTCCAGGTGAACCACCTCCATACATGCTGTTAGTAGTGTGCGGCGTGTTACTACCACTGCTGCCGCCCGTCAGCACTTCATTATTGTCGTTGCTGGTTCCATTTGGAGTATGACTTGGTGCATGCTCCGTATACATTTCCACCTGTCCTTCTGATGCTGCCGAATTGCTATTTCGTTGGTTATTTACACTGTTCGCCTGCATACTCTGTAGTCGATTTTCTACAGCGGCTGCAGCCGTGGCAGACAAGGAGTTGCTCACGGAAGTTTCATTTTCGGATATTGTGGGTATTTGATCGACTAGTGATTCGAGACCGGACAAGCTCTTGCTAGCAACGTCGGTGGATAGTTGTTGTGATTGCTGTTGCTGCTGAGGAAGCTGTTCAATGTGCTGTTGCTGTTGCTGCTGCTGCTGTTGCTGTTGAGGATGCAAAATATAACTAGGCGTGTTATCTTCAAAGCGGTGCTGCTGTTGCTGGTGCCGCTGCCAATGAGCTTGAAGTGACACGTGCTGCTGATTCTGCTGCTGCTCCATGTGGTGTATGTGTTGGTCTTGATAATGCATAAGATGTGTTGGTTGTTGCTGTAGTTGTTGATGACTAAAGTGCAGACCCGCATGCAGACCTGCTGGGGAGTGCTGCTGCTGCGTTTGATGATTTGGTGAAAGCCACTGATGAAAGTTTTCATTCGTTGTTTGTTGTTCGTCCGCTGTTGCCTCGCTTATAGGACTAGCGTAACGCGTTCTCTGTTGATGCAGTCTTTGATGTAGTGACATCTGACGATGATTCATGTCTCCGTCTAGATTATTATGCGCACCATTGCCAGCTAGCGAAGGTGGTGGCTCAAAGTCAACAGCACATATATTTGGTGAGCTGGGCGCCGGTGACTTTCCAAGGTGTGGATCACTTGTTACCAGATCAGAACTTGTCAAATTTTTGTGCTGTAAATGAATTTGATGAGGTGAAGAAGCGCTGGAAGAAACAGCTGATTGTAAGAGCTTTTCCGTATAATAGCTACTACTGTTTTCTACTGCCATATGCTGTGTGGACCCTAGATCTGGAGATTCGATTTTTCCATCATGTTTTGGGTTGCAAACTTGGTTTATTGATGGATTTGATTGAGGTGCAGGTGGGGTATCTGTTGTATAAGAACAATTCATAGCCGGTGAATGCATGGGCGATGCTGAATTGGCAAAAAGTCTTTGCTGCTGTTGCACATTTGGCGGTGGTGGCGTATTGTAGAGTCCAACATGCTGTTGTGGCGAGGAATTATGATCACCAGTCATCGCTTGAACAGACAAAACATTACATTTGTCCACCTGCTGCTGCTGCTGGCGCTGCTGTATTGGTGATGATTGTGTCATATCTGTGGGCAGCTTAACCTTCTTGGGACGACCACGTTTCTTCTTTGGTATCTCACTACTCTGTCCCCCAGTTATCATAGATAAGTTGAGTATATTACTAAAATCATGTCCGCCACCTGGCATTGGACCACTCACTGTTATCTTGTTGCCAGTTGCTGGATCAATGATTTCCTGACCAATGATTTCCTTAATCTTTTTCGGACGCCCGCGTTTCTTTTTCTCCGTAGGTGGGGTGTGGCAATTTGCCAACATAAACCTGTTGTCCTCTATGCCCACCATGTGAGGTGGACCAGGGCCAGGCGCATGACCCGACATTCCCGCTGCATTAACGTTCTCCTCGGAGCCATACATGTACACTGGTTGCTGACTGTTATAATGTTGCTGCTGCATTAAGTTATTTATTTCTGTCTTTTGCAATAGACTGTTATTGTTACTGCTGTTATCCTGATTGCTACCTTGCTCGTTAAGTTGCTTAGCAACAATATTCCCGGTATCCGCACCATTATCCACTGAATTGTACAACATGCTATTGGTTTTGTGTTCTGATCCTAGGCTGTTATTTCCACTACCTGTTGCCAGTAATTTCAGGTTGCCCTGTTCGCAGCACTGCTTTATTTTTTGCTCGGTGAACACACACTCGGACTCATCTATGTGCGGTATCAAACCATTTAGATAGTCACGGAACTTTTTCAGTGCCGCATAGAATGGAACCTTATCGGCAGCGCGGGGTAATTGGGCGCAACGTGCTGAAGATGATGGCATAACCCAAATGTACTGAAAAAAAATTTTAAATGCATTTTGTAGACTAGAAAATAACAAAAAAAAACCAATTGAGACATACCGTTTCAGTACCATCAACGCATTCGGGCTGACGACCAAAGTTAAAGTCCTTCTTCCCAGAAAACACTTCAAATATAAGCTTGCCATTAAAAACCGCAATTTTGGGACGAAATCTTTGCAGTTTTTCAAGCAAAATCCGGCTACCCTCTTTAATCTCTTTCCGAGTCAAGTCTGCAGAGCCCTTGGTAGCTCGCTGCACCATGTTTGTAAAGCCAATTCCGTACTTCATTAATTTATAGTCTTCTTCGGCATTCATTTGATCATGTGTCAATCCGGCAAGATACAAGCATTTCCAAAAATGATTGCCTGGACCAGCATAGTGATGACCCTTGTATGCGGCAAAAAGACCCGGATTAATACCAACCTGTAAAAAAAATTTCCTTTTGTACACTAACAATTTAACTTGTATCGAATATATAAAGTTGAATGTTAGAATATATGTATTTCTCTAAACGTATTGGCAGCCAGCATTGAAACAAGGTCAACGGAGAAATGAGCCAGGCTTTCAAGAAATTTTACCCAAAATTTGAAGTCGCAAACATACAAATAGTGGCAAGTTGGTAGACAATTGACCTCAAAAAGATGCTATCAGAGGTTATAAGCTTCACTGGAAAGTCATTTCAAACAAATTAGAGCAAGACTAGACAATCTGCAGATCCATGTTAAATACTTACACTAGGAAAGTAAGAATAGCTGCGAGTCCATTGAGGATACCAGTAAAACCGCCAAACTTCGAAAGACACTATCTAAAGACCCAACGTTCTCGAGATATCTTAAGAGGTACGACGGATCCTGGACGAATTCAGCCAAGAAACTGTTTTGTTACTCATGGAAACTCATTCTCCAGGTTATAAAGAACCAGATCAAAACAGAGCTAACAGCAACTTGGAAGTGACAATACCAGAACCCTTACAAGAAATCCATAACATTATTCAATAATGTTCAATTCATAATATTATTCACAAGGTCAATTGTAGAATGGGCGATTGGGTGCTTCAAGCCCTACAAATCTGCAGATGGAATCCTAGCGGCCATGATGCAACATGCCATTCCCAGCATCATACCCTGGCTTATGGCAATCTTCACCGGTTGCCTCAAGAGAGGATATGGTCCAAAAATTTGAAGAGAAGAGTGAGTTGTTTTAATTCCTAAAGCTGGGAAACTGATACACTCAGCAGCAAAAGTTTACAGGCCTATTTGTCTCTCATCGTTTTTGGTGAAAACGCTAGAGAGAATAATAGATCTTCACAAAAGAGAATCTTTGAACGATACTAATCTCTGCAGTGTGCAACACGTCTACCTTAAGGGTAAATCGGTCAAAACGGCACTGCGGCTCTTTCGTATGGTGGACGAAAGCGCACAAAAAGAGCTATCATAGCTCCCTAACGGGAGTCCAAAGGTTAACGTGCATAGGAGTAACAGGAGTGATCTACGCCACAGGCGGTACTGAAAATTATGTTAAATCTTCTCTCCATAGAAGAGTTCCTTAAGTGTTCGGCGACCAAGAGCGCAATTCACATCAACAAGCCTGAAATAACAACACATTCTGACATGCAACTATTCTAAATCTCTTTGGAACCGAAGAATCAAAACCAGCAACCGACTACATCATACCCAGTGTGAGATTCGGTACAGAACACAAAACATCCATCTCCAGCAGACAAGAATGGGAAGAAATGGCTGTAGAATCTTACGACAATCTCTAATTATATACTGATGGAAACCGGAACTGGATCGAGTGTATACCGTGAAACACTACAAATCAAAGAGTTTTACAATCTCCCTGATTACTGTAGCATTATTCAGGCAGAAATATGTGCTATTGAAAAAGCTGCACAGGCTAGTCACAGGCAAAATCTTACCCACACAAGGGTAGTCTTTTTTGTGAATATTCAAGTGACCATCAAAGCGCTGAATAGTAGAGCGACGAAGGCTCGAGCGGTACAAAACTGTAAACTTGCGCTGAAAAGTATCTGCAATACCCATGGTTCCCAGACATAGCAATATCGAAAGAAACAACGCAGCGGATGAGCTGTCGGATGAATAGGCTGGGTTGCCGAACATAGCAATATCAAAAGAAACAACGAAGCGGATGAGCTGGCGAGGCGTGGAGTAACCGCAAGTACAAACAGAGCTGATGCAGATGTGTACACTTCTATAGGCGTCGTCAAAAGGAGTATAGGCCTTAAAGCCAGAGATATTGCTAAAACAAACTGCGCTATCAGAGGAGACTGCAACATATCTCGCAGGCTTTGGCCAGAACTAAATGAGAAGAGAACTTAAAACCTTCTGATTTTGGTCAAACGGGAAATCCGGATTCTTGTCATTCCCCATTGGAATACTGGCCAATAGAATGGGCATAACAATTCCAGATTTCTGTCGGAGCTGCATAGATCCGGAAGAAATAGAAACAATAATTTAGAATAGTCCAAATCTACGGAATAGCCGACACCGATTTGTAGGGAACAGATTTTTTAAAGGCTTGGAAGAGTTAGCGAATACACCACTAGCAGACATCTGGAGGTTCAGAAAAAGCACATGATGGTTTGGAACAATAGTTAACATGGTACCACTAAGAATAAAAAAGGGATTCGCAATAGACTTCTAGGCCTACGCGGAAGCGCCGGTAATGGTGCACGACTCTACTTAGCTAACCTAACCTACGCAAAAGTTTAGTTCCCTATGGAAGGCAAATAAAAACAGAGAGATTCCAAAAGAATGTGAAGCACCTTTGAGAGCAAAAAATGGTAGATGGGCTAGAAGTGATGAAGAAAAAACCCTTGCTCTTGCTGAGCACTTAAAACGTGTGTTGCAGCCAAATCCACCCAGTAACAGTTTTGAGATTCCTAACTTGTTTACTCAACCGAGGGAAAGTAAATTTGAAGTGAAAGTCAAGGTCAAGTCAATATTAAGAAAGCACCATAGTACGAACTTACAACTCCAAAAGTGATAAAGGAGTCTCCAAGTATTGCTATCAAAATTTATAACATATATTGAAACCAATATTGATTGGTTATTTCCTAATGTCTTGGAAAATCTCACAGATAACCATGATTCCTAAGCTTGAAAAATAGCCAACCCAAACATCCTCTTACAGAACGATAAATTTCAAAACTTTTTAAAAATTACTTCTCACAATGATGACAATACCAGGTCATCAATTTCTCTTTCGAAACAAACACGGTACAAACAAAATAAGAAAAGCTTATGAAAAAAAAACAAATACTGTGATACAAGAGGGATTAATAAACAAAATAAAACTTTCATTACCTGTCTACTGCCATTAAATTCTAGAATCATATCTAAGTGATAGGGTATTAAGAGTAAAATGTAAACACTGTATTACATCTAATTTTTCAATTTCAGCAGGAGTTCCTCAAGGTAGCGTAGTCGGTTAAGCTTTGTATCTAATATTAACAGGGGATCTATCAACTAGCAATCTATTGGTCACTTCAACATTTGCTGATGTTACAGCTGTTTTGAGCACCCGTTCAAACCCTTCCGTTGTATCCAAATACCCAAATTAATATTTGGAGACGCTGGAAACATGGTTAAGAAACTGGAGAATAAGAATTAATGAACAGAAAATTACGCACATTACATTTAATTTGCGGACTAAAACATGCCCTACAGTTATGTTCAATCAAATCTCTATTCCACAAGCAAATAACGTTACATATTTGGGAATTCATCTTGGCAGACAGTTAACTTGACGAAAGTATATTGAGTCCAAAAAACGCAAATGAAACTCTCTATTCCACAAGCAAATAACGTTACATAGTTGGGTATTCATCTTGACAGACAGTTAACTTGACGAAAGCATATTGAGTCCAAAAAAAACCAAATGAAACTGAAAGTTAAACTGGACTCTTAGCAGGAATTCAAGGCTCTAATTAGAACATAAGGTACTGTTATACAACTCTGTTATTAAACCAATTTGGACATGCGGAGCACAGCTTTGGGGAAAAGCCAGTTCTCCTAATGTTGAGCTTATACAGCGTTCACAATTAAACATCGAAATCTTGGTTTGTAAATAATGAAAATATGCACAAAGATCTAAACGTTTCTTTACTTAAAAGCAGTCTTATTGCACTCAATCAAAAATGCAAAGAACGACTTCAACAACATCTGGACTTTTTGGCAAAAAAGCTTGCTCTAACCACTAATACCACGCACCTCAAAAGATTGGGTTTACCGTCATACTAGACATAAATTATAATTATGGATAAGCAAAAGATGATTTAACAGAGCGAGACCACGCCTGTTTCACCTGGCATATGTAGAAGCTTGACCCCGTTCAAACCTTACATATATGTAATGTCGCAAGCTGACATAGCTACTCTGGGGGTGTTCGAGAGAAGAGTTTTTCGTAAAATTTTAGGTCCTGTTCGGGTCGGCGATGACTATCGCATCAGTGTATTACTGTGCAGCGACTATGCTGGCTGGGTCATCGTAAGGATTACGAAGCTCTAACGAAAAAGGTATTCGAGGCGAGGGTCGTTGGTCAACGACGAAGACATCTATGCCTCCGATGGATGGACGGGAAGCCCTAACCACACTTGGTGTGTCTCACTGGAGAAGGCGCGTGCAAAGCAGAGAGGCACCTGGTTAAAGCTGATGAGGTCAGCTGAAACCCAAACACGGGTTATTATGGTCACCTTAGTAAGTACATACAAACATAAAATGCGACAAGCGACTTAGACGGCGCCCGCTATATGCCAGCTAGTTTTTAAAATATGTATGATAACATTTAATAGTTAAGCAAGCTAATGGTACTAGAAATTTACACTCACGATGACAATGTCCAGATTATTGCATAAATGATCGGGTAAGATACGTTTTGCAACTTCCTCTTCGGACATGCCGTTGAAACGATCATGTTTCTTTCGTTCTTTCGGCTTCAATCCACCGCATACGGCACCAGTTGCAACTGCTTCTTCGGAACTTATTAACTCTTGCTGTTCCATGCCATGTAAGGTGCTTTAAAAAATGAAAAAAAATTTATAAAAATTCATGTAGAGAATTACCAATTTTATTAAGATAATTTAGAATATTCATGGATTTAGTTGTTGGACCTAACAACTATGTATTTAAGCTATTGTGGACTTACATAGGCATACCTCCAGGCATGTGTTCGGCAACGAGAATTTTCTTCTTGCGTCCACGCCTCTTTTGTGGCGGCTTTCCTGATAAGTTATTGTTTACACTGCTTTCCTTTAGCGATAATTGTTCCTCGTTGTTACTAGCGCATATAAAGTTTGTTAGCGCATTATTATTGTTGCTATTTGCATTTATAATGTTGCTACTATTGCTACTGCCGAAATCCTGTTGTTGCTGCTGGCTGTTAATAATTACAGCAGAGGCGTGTAGTTGCTGTTGCTGCTGCATGGACAATGCTTCTTCTTTTGAAAACGTTTCTGCAGACTCAGAAATTCCTAGGTAGCTGCCTTCTACCACATTCTGACGAGATTCATTTGCAGGTGACATCATGCGCATATTAGCAGCACCAGTAAGTTCGTCATCAATAAAACTGTAGGCGTCAGCAGCAGCATTTTCAGCAATCAATTCCTGATTAATGCTTTCCCCCATGGAAGCGTTATGCGTTGATTGTTGGTGCTGTTGCTGCTGATTGTGCATTCTATTGGCACTTGATGGATGTTGCATCTGGTGTTGCTTATCCTCACATTTTGATGGTGGTAGCAAACCTAACGTATTCTGTATTTGGTGCTGTGGGGTCAGCGAATGTGTGGATGATGTGTGTGAGTTAGGTGTTAGAACATCACCCGCACTGGTTTCATATCCATCATCCTGGTTTTCATGCTTCACGTTTGTTGGTGAAAGACTGCTGCAAGAAAAGCAGTTTAGATTTGACAGTGAGAAAATAGTATTCAACTATATTAGTAATAAATGACGGTATTTATTAATAGACTCAAGAACTATAGCTATTGAAAGTAAAAGTGAAGTTGAAAGTGAAGAAGAGAAGACGAATCCGGTACGCTTATCTGAACACTGCAGCCGATGCGTTACGTTTTCTAGTGATTTGAAGGAAGTTTCAGGCGGAAAAAAAGAAATGGGAACACGAGTGGCATTCGTGGTGCTTACTGGTGGACGGAAGAAATCGCAGAGCTCAGAGCCGCATGCAACATGTCAAGCAGGCAAATGTAGCGCTGACAAAGTAGCTTTTAAAAATGAAGTAGTGGCAACTAAACACCGCATCTTTATTAAACATAGAGACAGAGCGAATGATGAATATTGGAGGTCAGCAAGAATGGTGCTAGCTCTCTTGCCCTTACAAGGTAAAACAAGCGACATTGGCCATAATACTCAGCCTACAGCTGAATTTCCCTGAGTCCTGAGCAAGGTATTTGAGGCAGCGGTTCATGCTAGGGCTGAGATCTTTGTATGTCGGAGTGCGAAATGCGTTTAACTCCGCAAACTGGAAGCGCTAATTAGTTTCGTTGTTTCAAACTAGCTGCTGCGCGTCATTCGTGACTACTTCTGAGGCAGCACTCTACCTCTACCTATACTATGACACAGAACAAGCTGGGTCTGTTCTGGGGCCGACACTGCAGTGTTCATGGAATATTTACGATTTCGATGCCAACCGGAATGGGTCTGATTGGCTATGCTGACGATATTGTATTAGTGGCAGTCGCCAAGCGCACTGATGAGCTTTCACTGATCTACTGACCTAGAACTAGGAGCGCAGAGAACAGAACTGACCCTAATGACTTCCAAAAAAACAGCGAGAGCAGTTGGTAGTCAACGTCGGTTGCCATAACATAATGTCACAGCCCTACATCAAATATTTAGGGGTACTTATAGATCAGCGCTTGAGCTTCAACGTACATCTACTGGCAGCAGCAGACAAGGCGATAGCCGTAAACGGTATGCTTATGCGCATCCTACCAACTATTACAGGCGCTCAAGGAGAAAGAAAACTTCTACTGTCAATGGTGATCGATTCTGTGTCACTATATAAGGCACCGATCCGGGCAGCTGCAAGGGTCAAACGCAGAGAAGGATCAATAAACACAGTCACATACGTAGCTATTGGTACCATTGCTGTTAAGATGCTGTTGTATATTAGCTCACTAGAGATGAGACGATTGAATGCCCAGCAAGAGATCAAACTTACAAATGAAGAAAGACAGCGGGAACACGCTTGTATCATGGATGAATGGCAATCGCTCTAGGACCGAGCTAACAACGCTAGATGGACGTACTAACTTATACCGAATATCAATGACTGGCTGTCACGCAAACATGGGTTGATAGGCTATTATACAACCCAAATAGTCACCGGCCATGACTGTTTTCGATAATACCTTAACAGATCCCGTATTGTGGACGAACCTTACTGCTCAGAATGATCGAATGACGCTTGTTTTGGGGCAGAGCGTGCAGAGCTTGAAGAATTCATGGGGGTCAAGTGTCTGCTAACAAACTAATGACGACGATGTGTCAATCGCAAAAAAGCTGGAATACTGTGTGCAATTTCGCAAAAAATTTGATGCAGGTCCTGAGTAGGCTTGAGCAGGTTGGTTGTGAAAACATGTCTGCACAAGTACAGACATGTACTTTCTCCTTACAGAGGGGACAACCAAGACAAAAAAATTTGTTTTGCTTTACGTTGACACCAGCTCTGTACGATTCAACGTTGTTCCATAACAATTGGGACTGATACAAAGTGTCGGTCAGCGCCCCTTTGAGGGTTCAAAGGTACTAAATTAGCTCCATGTTGTGATGACACTTCGCAACCCTTAGTGGGGGTGGATAGCTATTGAAAACCTCTACCATACTATGGAGTATGGCACCCGGCAACCAAGACAGAATGGGGACATTTACTGCCGATTGAGCATAATTCTCACAACAGCCTTCCTCACGTAGATCTACAGCGGTGTACCAGGATGGCAAGCCGTCTTGACAGCGTGCAGGTTTAGTGAGTTAAAGCCTCTCACTGAAACTTGTTAATACCTGGAAGTAAGGAAAATCGCAGAAAGGAAGAAATACCTATTAAAATATTTATCGAAAAAAGACGAAAACGAAATGGCCAATTTCAGTCCTTGAAAGGACTTTGACCGAGCTTCTTATGGTCAATTGTGTTGTGCGTGTTGTGAAATGTTTGAACACAAATGATCGAGAGTTGGACCGACAAGTTTTATGCCGACTCCGAACGGCTTATTTTCTCAAGAAGCTTTTCATGGCAGTTTTTACTCTCTGAGGTTTGCCATTGTCTTCAGAGAGGTGATGGCCGAACAGAAATATTAATCTAATTGAAAAAACTTTCTGTGTCAGGTGGGAATTGAATCAGGGTTCTCTGGCGTACCCACATTTTATTTATCATCCTTATTAATAACTATTCTTAACAAGGGAACTGACAGCTTGAAATAAGTTCAAAACTCGTAGAGCATCTCTTGGAATACTAGGTAAAAATGAGAGAATTTTTTAGTCGCCCCACTATAACCCATTTCAGTACTAGATATAATAGTGCTCATACACTACTCACAGTTTGTATTCCACATTGTGATCCTCATGGTACTCGTCGATCATTAGTTCGTCGATTGTTGACAGCTGGTTTTGTTTTTTACTAGCCGCTGTTGCTGTTGATTGTGGCTTGTTGATTTTTTGTTGCTTCTGCTGGTGATGTTGCTGCTGCTGTTGTTGTTGCTGCTGTTGTTGTTGCTGTTGTTGTTGTTGTTGCTGCTGTTGATGATGTGGAGCATGATGTGGCGATGACATTAAAAGAGATTCATGATGCATGCGTTGTTGCTGCTCTTGTTGATATTGTTGGTGCTGATGATATGCTTGCTGCAATTGTTGTTGCTGCTGTCGATGTTGATTCTCTTGATGCAGATAAGCCATGAGATGTGCGTGTTCATCTTGGTGTCTTTGGTGTTGTAATTCCTGTGGACGGTGTTGCTGATGCTGTTGTTGTTGCTGCTGTTGCTGTTGTAATAATGATTGTTGCATATGCAATTCTGTTTGCATCTGATTATGAAGAACATGTTGTAGATTATGCGCGGGATTTACAAGCTGCTGTTGTTGCTGCTCTTGCTGCTGATATTGAAAAAGCTGCT
This sequence comes from Coremacera marginata, assembly GCA_914767935.1. NCBI lineage: Eukaryota > Metazoa > Arthropoda > Insecta > Diptera > Sciomyzidae > Coremacera > Coremacera marginata. The sequence goes on from OU612048.1 coordinate 5,418,376, forward strand.
CTTGGTTAAAATGCTGTAGTTGCTGCTGCTGCTGCTGATGTTGTGGGAGTTGATGTTGCACATTCTGCCGCTGCTTATCTTGTTGTTCTTCTGCTTGCATCATAGCCTGCTCGTAGCTTTGCTGCTGATGATGCTGATGCAGATAATGTTGTTGCAAATGCTGCATATTTGAAAAAACATCTGCATCATGCAAAGTATTTTTATTATTTTGCTGCTGCTGTTGTTGTCGTTGTTGCTGTTGTTGTTCCTGTTGCAAATCTTTCAGACGATAAGCTTCATGTTCTCTTGTGGCATCTTCTTTTTCTTGTTTAACCATGGCATCAACATGTTTTCCTGCTGCTGCTGCTTCTTGTTCCAAATAAGACTCATAATGATTCAAACTATTCTCAGTTCTTTCAACATTTCGCTTTGCATCGTTCAGTCCTTGTTCTGCTGCCAACAGCTCTTCTTCTTGCTGTTGCTGCTGATCCATTTTATTATAATTTATTGCCTGGTGTTCCTGAGCTGTGGCCACCTGATCTTCACTTTTGTCACTCTCTGTTGCACTCATGTGTGCCGCGGGCACCCTATATTTGAGATCCTCTACCCAGTGATTGCTATTTTTGTTGTCAGCTTCCATCGTGCAATTCGTGAGATTCTCAACTGCCAAATGGCTGACAATGCCAAAGTTTTCAGAGTCCGCAACTACTGTTCGTTTGTATGCAGCATTACAATCATCGTTGTCACCATTTAGGTCCTGCAGCGCTTGCTCGTTGCAATTGATGTGAGTTGCCAAAGCTCGACCATTGTCAAGTAAGCGTGACTTTGCAACAATATTGTCCACATCTTCGTTAGTTTCTAACTTTTCGTTACCGATGGAACTCAATTCCTCATTCTTACCATAAACTTCACGCTCAGACTGCTGCTGCGTGTGGAAAAATGTATTTACATCAGCACGTGGACTGCAGGCATCACCAGAACTACTGCTGCTATTTCTACGCTTATGGCAATTGCTCTCGTGCGCATGCTGCTCACTTACGTTCGATATGCAGTTGTTGTTTCTGGTTTCGCCATAGACTGGATAATGTTCGTTGCCAATGGAGGTAGTGGTATGTGAGTGCTGCGGGTCGTTTTTCACTTCGCTGGTTTCATTTGCCTTCGTTGTGTTACTATCATCCAGTAGCTTATGACGTCTCTGTGTTACTGCTAGGCTAGCGAACGGACTGCTGATATTTTCTGTAAAAAGAGGATCTTGGGCCTCAGTGTTGTCGATTTCGTTGTCAGTGTCGCTGGAACTCGGGCGAAGTACAGATGTTGTCGGAATATTGAGAATTTGTTTGACACAGGAAGTATTTCTTTCAATATTATTGCAGTCGTCGTCATAAATGAAACTGGTGTCTTTGGCCTGCTGCTGCTGCTTCACTGCTATGGTGACAGCTTGTGCTGAAATACTTTCATCTTCATCCTCCGCTATATTATGATTATTATCGTTATCGTCGTCGCTGTTTTGTGTAGCTGACAAATTTTCTATACTTCCATCTGTCTGAATTTCCTCCTTGCGTACGCCTTGCAGTTCATTGTAAGCAACTTCATCTGTTAGTTTATCTGTTGCTAACGGTGCTTTGATTTTATTAAAGCTGTTATTACTGTTGCTGTTACTGCATTTTAAGGGATCTTCTCTTTCATCTGTTTCGCTGTCATCAACGACGTACTCATTATCACAGTCCGTTGCTGCTGCGCTGTCATTGTCTGTATTAGTGTACTCATTGCTGTCATTTCCTTTGGCGATATTATTATTATCATTGTCGTCATCATCACTGTTCGACACACAAAAATCCAGTGTGGATCTATTTATTGAATCGGCTGGTTCCTGAGTAGCCATTGATCGTAGAAACTTTCTATTGTTTTTATAAGCTAGCTTTTCAGCCTGCTGCTCAGATTTAAGTTTCTTCGCCAATTCATTGCGATGTAAGGAGTCTCGCTCTTTTTGCTGATGTTGCCTTGTTGTTCTGGTGCACTCTATGTCGGTGACATGCTTACGCTTGCGTTCTTCCAAGCTACAACTTGAATTTGACGTCGGCTCCTTGGCTCCAGCTGCTTGTGGGTTGTCGTTGTACATTGCACTTTTATTCATTTTGTCGCAGGCTAACGAGGCACTTTTGCCGGTGTACGCCGACGTAGTCGTTGCTAAATTTTTTGTTTTGCTGTGTTTATCCTTGGCTGTTATGGCGTTAGTTTGTGGAGAGTTACCAACTATTGCAACATTTTCACGAAACAGCGTTGCCACTTGCATTATTTTCGTGGGTGTTATATCAGCAAAGCTCTTACTTCCTGGTTTGCTTTTTGCTTTCTAGTATTTTTTTTTGTTTTTTTATAAATGATAAGATAAAAACTAAATAACTATTTTCCCTTTTCCTTTCTTTTTAATTTTTTAAATTATAAGCTCATATCACATTTTAAATTCCTTAATTTGTTTTTGCTAAGTTTTTTGAAATTTCCCAACAGTTTTGTGTTTTTTTCTGCTTTTCTGCTTTTGCCGAGGTAAACGAAAACATATCCAAGAGACATTAAAAAAATGTATACTTCAACCAGGAACAAAGTTTCATTCAGCAAGAAAGTGAGTAGAAATATTTCTGCAAGGAGAAGAGAAAAACAAAGAGCTGCATAAGTCAGGGTTGAAAATATTGGGTTAGTTTTAGGAGCACCAATATGCATAGAAAAATAAGCATTGGACCTTTATGAATGATTTTATTATAATTTTTGAAGTGAAGCTTTTTACGTCTCATTTTGTGATTTGCTTGAGTGAAATTTTAAAAACGGCACTTTTTTCAGACAGTTTTTTCTTAGAACTTATTGTTTATTTTTTGCTTGTTTCTATTTTAAAAGAACATTTAATTATTAATTTATTAAAAATATTACTTGGTCCGCCTTGGGAATCAAACTCATACTTCATTGATTCAGAGTTCTATACTCTACCCAACAATCCAAACAATGAATGTAACATGTAATGAAATAAATAAAATAATAATGAAATGTAATAAAATTTACTGGTGGTTTCTAATTTACTTTATGTTATTTTAATGTTTAAATTTAAGTTTTTTTCTTACAAAAAAAAAAAAAACCATTAAATTATGAAATCTATGAAACTACGAAAAGCTTTGCTCCTCTCGTGTCCAACGACGCACTTGTGTTCTTTTAAGTTTGAACAAACGCTCAGGGGATGTGTCCTATAAATGTGAAGGCATATCGATATATTATGAAAACCGCCTCCGACCCCCTCATGAGCAAATTAGAGTGAGTGGTACAGGGTGAGTTTTTTTAAGCAATATCATGAAAAATGCTTCAGATAAGAGTTGTTAGGTTTCAAGAGGTCAAATAATGGAGCAAGGCCGTTATTTTTACAAATATTTTGATACATTGTTGAGTTAAGTGAGACACCTGGTCACCGAGATATAATTTTTTTAAAGAAAAAATCAGAGAAATATTAAATTTTAAAAGTTTTTTAATTTTCTCATTTTTAGCGGAAAACCCATTCGAGTCATTTAAAAGTTCTACACTATTTTTCTTTCATGTATTACGCGTATTTTGATAGCTAACACTTACTTGTCTGACTTAAAACTACCCAGTTATAAATAATATGACGCTTGGCCGATGGCTCTAAAACCAGGCCCTGTTTCTGCAAGGATGAAAATGGGAATATAGTGACCAGAGTACACTGATGTTATGGAGGGAACACTTGTCTACTCTTCTGAATGGCGATGATGGCGACAATCCCGCCAATAGAGATGATATCCCGGAAACCCCAATTATGGATGACAGCATTGAAGTTGCGCTGCCCAACTATAAAGAAGTCTTGACAGCAATTACACGGCTTAAGAACAACAAAGACGCGGGTGCCGATGGTCTACCCGCCGAGCTGTTTAAGAACGGAGGCGAAGCTTTGTTTAAGTGCATTCAAAAGCTCTATGCAGAATATGGTCGGAAGAATGCATTCCGAACAATTGGAACCTCAGTGTACTCTGCCCAATTCACAAGCAAGGCGATCTCACTATTTGCGCCAACTACCGTGGGATAAGCCTCCTAAATATCGCATATAAGGTCCTGTCGAGCGTATTATGTGAAAGACTGAAGCCCATCGTAAACCAACTGATGGGGCCTTATCAGTGTGGCTTCAGACCTGGAAAATCTACCACCGACCAGATATTCACGATACGACATAGAGAAGCAAATCGGCACCCACCCTCTTTTTGTCCAATAAGGAATAAGGAATCACCTATACTCCACCATATCTAAACTTGGTATACCTGCAAAATTAATCCGTCTATGCAGGATGACACTGCGCAACACCAGCAGCGCAGTTAAAATCGGGAAGGACTTCTCCCCACCATTTGTTACCAAACGAGGTTTCAGACAAGGTGATTCTTTATCGTGCGACTTTTTTAATCTAATTATGGAGAAGATCATTCGAGCTGCTGATCTGAGACAAAGCGGCACAATATTCTATCATTGGCCATAACACACGCGAAGTCAGTGCAGCATTCGCCAAATTAGAAAAAGAGTCGAGTAGCATGGGTCTTGCAGTAAACGCAGATAAGACGAAATATCTGGTGTCAACAAACAAGCAGTCCCAGCGTATTGGCACCCACGTCACTGTTGACAACACCTCACTCGAGGTTGTGAAGAACTTCGTCTACCTCGGAACCAGCATTAACTTCACCAACGATATCAGTGGAGATATAAAACGAAGGATAACTCTTGCCAACAGGTGTTATTTTGGGCTCAGTAGGCAGTTGAGAAGCAGAGCCTTCTCTCGACGAACAAAAGTCACGCTCTAAAAGTCACTAATCATGCCCGTTGAGCAGCTCTGACGAAAAGACTTTGGGAGCGTTCGAAAGATAGATCCTTCGTAAAATCTACGGACCAATCTGCGTCAATGGCGTGTACCGAATATGATGGAATGATGAGCTGTATGAGCTATACGCCGACATCGACATAGTAAAGCGCATAAAAATCGAGCGGATTCGCTGGCTAATCCATATTAAGCGGATGGAAGACGATTCGGTACCCAGCGGCGATCAACGCAGAAGAGAACGACCGCATCTCCGTTGGAAGGATCAAGTAGAGCACAACCAAAAGAGAAATGACTAGAGCCAGCAAGCGCAAAAGAGAAATGACTGGCGCAATTTCTTACAACAGGCGGAAACCGACTTACGGTTGTAGGCGCCACCTAAGTAAGTAAGTAAGTATAAATAATAAATAACAAAAATACGCGACTTTAATGAGTATATTTCATATCTCAATAACAAATAAACATGCCTGCTCCCACAGTTACAAAGTGCTTTGTTCAAAGTACCTACCAAAGTTGTATTTTTATGAACTTATTTCAATTTTTTATTATATGTATTATATACATTCTTCTTTTATAGTTTTTCTATGGAAAAGGATTTATTACTTTGAAAGAAGGCAAGGTTGTGAAGTACCTGACAACGGAGTATAGCCAATAAGACTTGCACCAAAAGTCTTTAATTTCAAACATGGAGACTTGTGTAATTTTCCCTTGTTATTTCTGGTTAATTACTGGTAGTTATAAAAAAAATTATGCAAACTATCTTTATCAGCTATAAAACATAAGCTGATACTTGCTTGTAGCATAGATTAAAGGCAATCATCGATATGTGTCTTATTTGAATAAATTCGGAAAAACTGTTTGCAAGTAATGCTGTCTTTCTGCCCCAAAATATGCTCGATTGTATGTGGACGAAACAAAAAATTAGTTTGAACCCTTTCTTTGGCCAATGCGTATGATTTTTACAATCCATTTCTGCGACATTCACAGATCATAATTGAGTTCATCTAGATTGTTTTCTTCTCATTAATTTTTAGTGTAAATCGATAACCAATAATTTACAATTTGCTTCAAGTGAATAAAGATATGGTGAATAAAGTGAAATGTCTTGTGGAAAGCTACAAATGATAAAATTTTTGACACAAAAGCTCCACAAACTGCCAGCGAATACTATGTCGTTAGGTGAAGATATAATTCTAGAGCTTCAGTATGTAAAACAACAAGAAAATTTGACATGGGCAGAAGCTGTAAAAAATGTATCGTTGAAAGTTATTTGGAACAAAGCGACCATGCCAACCAGTATTTTTCGCAGAGTTGTTGCTAAAAAGCATACCTTGAACCCAACATTTCTGAAGCTGTTGAATACGAATAAAGTACGAAAAGATGGAGAACAGTTCAAAGGAAATGTACAAAGCTCAAGAGCTGCAGGTGCATAAAAACTGATAAAATTAAGTTAGAAAAATGGCAATCGGTTATGTCGGTTTACCCTTCACAAAGGCTTAAAAAAAACGAGTAGATCGTCGAAATCGGAACAAAACTTATGCATCGGGTTCAATGTGTCAGCCAATTGCTTCTACCTCTGCAGAATCTTTTAAGGCTAAGCGGTTGACTCCAGACTTCCATCAATTATTCTCAAAATAATAATCTTCATCATTTGCTTTGGAATGGAATCTTCATCTGAACTAGTCACAGGGTGCTATGATGATGACCTTAGGACGTATAACTGGTTGCCCATTTCTAATGTGGCGGAAGCAGTCGACAGATACCGTGCATCTGACACCGCCACAGCAGCAATCGTATCAGCAGCTTACTTAGATATTGGCTCGGTAACAACCGAAGATAAGCAATACGTTGTCGATCGAATGCAAGTCCATCGGGCTCGTCAATATTTATCTCGTCAGTATTTTTCGCAGAGTTGTTGCTAAAAAGCATACCTTGAACCCAACATTTCTGAAGCTGTTGAATACGAATAAAGTACGAAAAGATGGAGAACAGTTCAAAGGAAATGTACAAAGCTCAAGAGCTGCAGGTGCATAAAAACTGATAAAATTAAGTTAGAAAAATGGCAATCGGTTATGTCGGTTTACCCTTCACAAAGGCTTAAAAAAAACGAGTAGATCGTCGAAATCGGAACAAAACTTATGCATCGGGTTCAATGTGTCAGCCAATTGCTTCTACCTCTGCAGAATCTTTTAAGGCTAAGCGGTTGACTCCAGACTTCCATCAATTATTCTCAAAATAATAATCTTCATCATTTGCTTTGGAATGGAATCTTCATCTGAACTAGTCACAGGGTGCTATGATGATGACCTTAGGACGTATAACTGGTTGCCCATTTCTAATGTGGCGGAAGCAGTCGACAGATACCGTGCATCTGACACCGCCACAGCAGCAATCGTATCAGCAGCTTACTTAGATATTGGCTCGGTAACAACCGAAGATAAGCAATACGTTGTCGATCGAATGCAAGTCCATCGGGCTCGTCAAGCACTTCGTTCGGTAAGTGTAGAAAGCATCAGTCACATAAAAACTGTTCATGTCTTCTTCTTCGATGGAAGAAAAGACTTAACACTAAGTTAAACCAATACGGTTGTCTCAAAAAAGTCAAAGAATCTCTATATCTCTATAATACAGGAGCCTGGTTCACTGTTTTTTTCGCATGTCACGATCGATAATGGCAATGCGCCTACTATTACAAAATCAATTTGGGATCGTTTGATGGAAAAGAATGTTGACATGTCAATTATCTAAGTTATTGGTTGCGATGGCACGGCGTACTGTGGCTCAAGAATTAAATCCATTAGTCAAAATATCCATTTTTTGTGGTAACCGTTTGTAGTAAATATATCCAAAGTTAGGTAGCCAAAAATTTAGATCAAAATATCTAAAATTGTGCAAGTGGCATGCGGCTACTGTTTTTGCTAATTTCAGAAAAAGGTGATTTTTTTATTTTTTCATCGAAAATGAATGGCCATTGCTCGCAAACTATAATCAATAGAGGGTTGAATTTTTTTTTGTTAGGTTGGTTGGACTATTATCGTTAAATTATTTTATGAGGCTGTATCTGTACTATTTATATTTTAGGTGTTACGAAATGTTTTCAAAATGACTGTATTTTGTATAAATTTTAACTTTAGTGGAATAGAACTTCGAAGGATCAAAACAGATCAAAAAAATGAGGGCATCCAGTTGAAGGTGAAAGTCTCTTCTTTTACCCCATATATACTTTTATACCCCCACGATCCCCCCGTAGAAGCTTTTTTCGTCTGAAGAGAACCAACTGAAACTACTCACACAACTATTTGAATGACGCTTATTTAAAACGTATCCCTGTAAGTATGAAATGATGTATTCTATTCAAACTTTACGTATTTTATTGCAACTCTATAATACAGGTACATATACAAAATATATATACAGGTTTTGGTAATTAAAATAGTGCCTAGAGTTTTTTTAATTAACCCATTTCATTCTACCTGCATGAAACATGTGCAGTTTTGGAGTTTAGAACAGAGGTCCGAAATAACCATCAACCATTTCAAAAGGTCGCACACTAATGCTCATCTAATGAGAGAAACAGTAAAGCTCAGTGAGTAACCGAGACTACTGAGAGATTACTTTTTCCATTTCCCTCAGAGCGAAACCTTTATTTTTGCCATATAAAAATTCTGCTCAGTAAGTGAGGGATACGAAGGAGGGAAAAAATATAAAGCTCACTTAATGAGCACAAGCCACGTGCGCACAAGTACTTAGCATGTTGTTTATTTTAATGCAAGTGTGCAATTGTGTGGGTGATTTAGAAATAAATCTAATAATAAATATGGGCAGAAAAACGAATGAACTGGTACGAAGTTTTTTCTGTTTGATTCACAAACAACAAAGTCAAAGTGGTAACTTTGCAATTCAATTTTAAGTAGAAACTACGGGACAAATTTAAAAAAGGCATTTAAAAGTCAAACCCAGTGATATATTTGATAACGATTTAATTGTAAACGAAGAACAGAGTGGAGTGGTCAACAAAAAATTAAAATTTCGTATGAAGTTGATAAGGATCAATTCATTGCTTCTATAATTAAAATCGTAACGAAGGATGGCCGACCGTTTATACACTTAGATAATATTATCGCAAATATTGCGATATTGTGAATCCAATATTTACCTGCCTCGACATGATACCCATTAATTCTCGGAACATAATGGATTTAGTAAACGCCAAAGCAGAAGAAATCAAAAGCGATATAAAAAAGTTGATTAAAGTAAGACTATTGACACTAAAAATTTATATGGCAACGCGACTTGAACGGTCGATTCTTGGTGTGAACTTGCAATATTTTGTTACAAAACTACTAAAAATCATTATAAAAACCATAGGAATGGTCCAATTGGATCAACCACATAATAGTTCATATACATATTAAAGAAATATTGACATTTTTCAGGAATTTGGAATCGAACTTAGTCAAATTTACAGGTCATCTTTACCTCTTACTTATATGCTCAAAGTTGTTGGTAGTTATTAGTTTTACTATACTTAGTATAACTTCTGATAATGGGCGGAACATGATCAAAACCGTCGAATGTTTGAATCCGGAAGCTATTGAAGAAGCCATTGATTACGACGATAACACTCAGTGCGTTGTGCTGCACATACACTGCAACTATGCGTCACAGATATACACAATGACAGAGATATTCAATCAAAAATTTAATACGCACGAAAATTAGTAAAAGTTTTGAGTTCTGGAAAATATAGGTAAGTACTTACGTATTACTCTATGATATGGTAACTAGTTCTCAAAAGCCATTTTCTTGTTATGTGGTTGGTTCTATATGAGTGAAAACTCAAAACTAATTGTAAAGTCGTTTTCATACTAGTTCATCATTTGGCAAACGTTTGAACGCAATCGCCTCAAACAACTTTCATGTTGTCTTTTATAGCTCAATGTTAACCAAATTTTCATGGTTTATACTTCATTTCCTTAGCGAAAATATTGTGTACAAAGAAATACGAAAAAAAGCAAACACCCAAAATTCTTCAAAACATCGGGCAACCGAATTTAAAAAATATTACGTTAAATTTAAACGACTGATAAGAACCACTTGAAAATTCATACAGAGCCTATTTAAATTGTAGGTACTCTAAAAAACTGCATACCAAGAATTTTCTGACATCGAATTTGGATAATTTGGGCCAACATTTTTGAGTGAGGTTGCCCTATATTTTGGGAAATTTGGCGTGTTTGCCTTTCTTTTTATACAGTATTTTCACTAACGAAATTAAGTAAATATATACCCTGAAATTTTGGTTATACATACATATTTATGCACACATGTTTTAGTTTGTGATATTTCAGAATATAACTAGAAATTTCAAACTTTTGTAGGCGAATTTTAAATCACCATAATATTGGTATACCAGGTAGAATTCCACGTTTCTAATGCTGGAAAATTTAATTGGATGGAACTAATGAATGGATTTAAGTTAAGCTCCTCCAGGAACAGCTCGTTTCAAGTGATTTATTTAAGTTGTGGATGGAGTTAAAATTAAAGTGTGTGTGCAGCTATCAGTGACATTAGTAAACAAGTTTTTGAAGCACTTAAAATGCGTGAATACCAAATAATTAAAGTAAAATTTATATAAAACATAAGCCTATTTAACAGACCTTTACCCCCAAAATGTAAAGCTGCTGAACTCTTCTAAGCTGATCAAATGTCAATTGAGTTAAGTTAATTTACATAAATGCCGCATAAATAAAAAGTTTACCAATTTAATTGTGAAAGTCCTTTACCTCCTACGAATTAGTAAAAATTAAACAAAATTTTAGGCCCTGTGTGAGTTGATCTAAATACGATCTAAGCTAAATTGTGTCATTACATTTAGTGCTTCCTAAATAATTTAGGTAGATGCCGAGCTACCTAAATGCTTCCTAAATTTCGTTGATTGAATTTCGTTGACGAAATAAAATTTCTTTGATTTCTTTACATGGATAACGTACACTGGTGGCAATTCCCATAAACTCACATTAATTTTCTCGAATTTTTTCATTTATTTTCAAAAAAAGTTATTTCAGGCAAAACAAATGTATTTGGATATTTATATTTCAATATAAAAACTCATTTAAAAAGACAAATTCAAATATTTTTAATTTTTTGTACTCATTTTTAAACTAAAAGAAATATTTTAAAGTGGCAATTCACATAAACTCACTATATTAATCTTAAGATAAATTGATAAATAAACTTAATTTTCATAGTTGACAAACTTCAAATACTTATTTCAATAATCGGTACTGTTTCCGTTACGTCTTAGAACCTGGGTCAACCTTTTTGGCATGGATAATACAAGGTTTTGCAAAGTTTGAGTCGAAATTCCAGCCCAGACCTCTTTTATTGCAATTTTCAGGGTATTCACTGAATGAAATTGCTGTCCTTTTGCGTAAACACCACGAGCAAGGATTCCCCAAAGGTTCTCTATAGGGTTCAAGTCTGGGCTTCGGGCGGGCCAATCAAGAACATTAATATTTTTCTCGCAAAAAAAGTTCATTGTTTCTCTGGAGCGGTGAATTGCGGCGTTGTCCTGCTGAAAAATGAAGTCTGGACCACAAAGTTCCTCTGCCCTCTCTATCATCATCGTTTCCAGGAGTTCGCAGTAGATGGAGGAGTTCATTCTTTGAGGAACCCATGCAATTTCCGTCATTCCACTAATGCCAAAACCGGCCCAAACCATTACTCCACCGCCTGACGATGCTCGACTCATGCAGACTTCTTTTTCGACCAACTTATCATGCCAATAATATTGAAAGCCATCAGGACCATCTAAATTAAAGCGTTTTTCGTCACTAAATAAAACTTTGGACCACTGTTCACGCCAATGAATATATTTTTCCGCAAATTCCAATCTCTTGGCTTTATGAGCATTAGTCAATGGAGGTTTCTTGAGGCGTTTGGTGTAAACAACTCGGTCTGATTTCTTCAAAATTTGTCGAACACGTCTGCTGTTTATTGGCAAATCGAGACTTCGCACAATCTCTGCCGACATCATCTTCTCTTTCGTGGCTAATCGGATTATCTCTCGTTTTTGCCTTGGGGTAACTTTAGTATTTCGGTCATATCTCACGTTTTTACCATAAGATTCACGTAGTTTTAAATAATTACAAATTAAGGTTTGAGATCTTCCAATTTTTACCGCTATTTCAAGCGTCGATAGCCCTACTTCATTAAATGCCTCAATTTTAGCTTTTTCTTCAGGCGTCAGCAACTTTCCTCTCGGCATTTTCACAATTCTAAAAGAGATGAAACGAACACGGGCTCTGTAGCCACAAAAAAGACTAAAACACTATAAAAAGTCATTTCTTACCTAGAATTAGCAAAATTTTCGTTAAACTAAGCAATTCAATTAGCTGAATTTATATGAACTGCCACGTTGAAGCACTGCGAAAACATTAGTTCAGTTGAATTTTTGTACGATCACTCAAATGACACGATCACTAAATAACGGTACACATACGGTTATTTTCAGTAAACCAACAAAAACTAATCTCTAAGCAAACTTTCTTTTTTAATGCCAAAATAGAGAAGATAAGCTCTCTTTTTTAAATTACGCAAAACTGAGTTTATGGGAATTGCCACTAGTGTACATGGATAACGTACTGCTTTATCGACACAATTTAATTTAGGTCGTATTGGAAATTTAGGTCGCGTGGAAATTTGACATTCAACAATAAAAAATAAGCAGTAAATATGTTTTCTGTATATATATAATTAATTTTGTTATTTTAAATTTTTGAATTTAAAAGTTAATTTATTAAAAAGAAAAAATTATTAAGCTATCAAATCTATGTAACTGTGAAAAAGCTTCGCTTCTCTCGTGTGTCCAACGACGCATCTGTGTTTTTTTTTTATAGTGTGTCTCCGAAACTGTTCATCCGATTTGCAAGAAAATTTGTGTATAGAAGTTTTCGGATACGGTGAGCTTGTATGACTTATATACTCTGTTCTATCTTGAACACCAGAAGGCGTTGTAGTAAAAATATTTAGAAAACGTCGAAAAACTCCTAAGCCCTTTATCAGATTTGCATGAAAATTGGTATATAGGGGTTTTCAGATACAAAGAGTGTTTTAGACTTATCTTTTTTGCGCTATTTTCAGCATCAAAGGGCGCTGTAGTCCCTCTTAAGAAATTGAAAAAAGAACTCCAAAAACGTTCATCCCATTTGGATGAGAATTTTTATTAAGGGATTTTCGTGTACGGCAAGGGTTCTGGCGATATCTCTAAAAGGAATATTAGGAATAATATTCGCCCCCGTTCCGCTCATTTGGACGAAAACATAGCCATGGCAGTGATCAGCTTTGATGATGACCCAACAACAAGAAATCCAACAGCTCATTGCAGCAATTGATCCAGAATTTTATCAGAATGTCATGAACGAGTTCATAAAAAAAGGGCTCGTGTATGCAAGCAAGTGATGTTATGTTTCGTCAATAACCTCAATATCTGTGCTTTATGATGGAATAAAAACTCGTTAACATTTTCGAAAAACAATGCGTTTTATTTAATTAAAATATCAGTGACTTTTGGGACACCTTGTACATCCAGATGATAAACTAATATTTAGAACTTATTTTCTACATTAAAATGAATTAAAAATTATTTAGGGGCAAACATTATTTAAAAAATCGTGGCACTTACAGTTTGGGAATGGTGCGACCAAATCCCGTATTAAACATAAAAATCTACCGTCTGATGCCGCACTTGTATCGAAAAAAAGTGGAGAGTGTATGTGCTGAGGAGTTTGTTGATACAGTGTTTGGTACCGAAATAAGCAATGCTTTGTGGCTGGACACAAAAATATTCGGCTGCTTTCAACCTAAGTAGATTTATTGTCGCGAAATAATGATACACTAAATAAAAAAAAAAAAAAAAAATCAACAAAAAAAATTTGATAAAAATTGTTCATATTGACAAAGCCTAGGTTGATTTGACAAATTTTTATCAATATACGTCCAACAAAAGTTTTTTGTTGATTTTTTTTATTTTGAGTGTACCATACCATCGAAAGCGAAATTTAAACAAAGCATTGAAATCAAATATCAGGCTTTAATAAATGAGCACAACAAACATATGAGAGGCATTGATATGTTGGAAGACTAGAAAATGGACAAGTCGATTTATTCTTGTACTGAAAGTTGGTATGGTGAATTTCTATATAATTTATCACCGGCTGCATGCAGAACTTGGTTTTAGAACGGAAGCAGCAGAATCGATCATCTTCAGGCAAGCCTCCCTGCGCTAAAGCCGAAAAGTCATGTGCTCCACCAGATGATATTCGCTAGAGCAAGTTGGTCATTGGTGTGAATTTCCTGATGAATCGGGGAAAACGTGTATAAAGTGCCTGGTTCTAATCAGAAACACAAACAGTTTGCGTGAAATGTAACCTGAATTCATGTTATTTGGTGAAAAAAAAATTATGTTTTCACGCTTTCTTATTATTTTTTTAAACGTTTTTTTCAATAAATGATCGTTTTATTTGTTAAATGTCTGTTTTATTATGAAATATCTAAATCATGCCTTTCTACTTATTTTTTGTGTTAATGCCCAATTCCGACTCTAAGCGGAGTCGACATTTTCACCTGTAACAAATGAACGAAATTTCAAAATGAAAAACAAACTTCTGATACGTTTTTCTCCTCCTCAAAATAGTCCAATCAGATTTTTGGAGCTCATACAAAAAAATGTGGAAAAAAGTGATTTGTTAACTTGAGTTTTTCCCAAAATTAAAAATGAGAATGTAAAAAAAGGCGGCAAAATTTTCTATGCCCCGGGCGGCGTCTAGTCTTGACACGGCCCTGACATTACCGACTAACACCGGGTATTCAGCTAGTATTCAATTAAATCCCAAACATTTTTGGAAAAGCTGTTTTAGGTGTTTTTTTTTTCGTTTGTAGCGATAGTTCAACGATCTTAATAATTTGTTGGCATGCTATTTCACTGTAATTAAATAAACTAGAATTCATTCTTTAAGTACAAATACAAGCAAAGTTATGGACTTCCCAATAAACATTGTGGCGAGGGGTGATTCGTTAACGAATCGCTTGTGAATCGTTTTTTTAAGTTTTCGAATAGTTTCATACCGATTTCATCAGAGGTTGGCTTGATGCTTAAACTTCATTTAAGATGTTTTGAAATAAACAATTTATTCCGACTTTTCAATACACACATTTTTTTAAGAAAAGTAATTTTTTATTAACTTTCAATTGTTAATAAGTCATTTAAGCGAATATTTGTTTTTTAAGTTTTATGTTTTGTTTTTTAATTTTAAGTGGAAAAAGACTTAAATATAAATTTCCATAAATTTTTATATGAAAAAAACTTTGTGAAATATTTTTTCTTCTGTTATGCTATTTCCTGCTTATTCTTTATATAGATAACTTAAACTTATAATTTGTTCAAGATTTTCATATGAATAAGTTCTCGTTAACAAATTGCTTTTTGTTGTTTTGGCGACTCGTTAACGAATTGCCTTTTATAGTTTTGGTGACTCGTTAACGAATTGCTTTTTTTAGTTTTGGCGACTCGTTAACGAATTGCTTTTTCATAGTTTTGGCAACTCGTTAACGAATGACTTTTTTCGGTTTTTGACGAATATATAACGAAGCCGAAAAAAAGTTGATCAAAACATGATAAAAAAATCATTTCGAACTTTTGAAAAGCTAAATCTTTAAAAAAAAATACATAAACAAAAAAAAATTTCTTTTTTGAACCAAGTTGGGGTTCGAACCCATGTCCGCGAATGCTGGCTTTTATTATCAAGCAAATTAGACAAGTTATATTCAGCATCTGAAATAGCAGAGTGGCTACGATGCCGGAGACTAGCATTCAGACGACGTGGTTTCAATTCTTGACGAGGTAAGCTTAAAATTGGTTTTATTTTTTATTGTTTCTTTATTTTTTATATGATTTGTATCGATGTATATGATTTATTATATATATTTATGATTTATTATTGATTTATCGATATATATGAATATATATATCGATTTATATGATATTATCGAATTGCTTTTTTTGGTTTTGGAAACTCTTTAAAGAATTGCTTTTTATAGTTTTGGGAGCTCGTTAAGAAATTGCTTTTTATAGTTTTGGCGACTCGTTAATGAATTGCTTTTTTCATTTTTGACGATTCATTAACGAAGGAGGAATTTCTCCCGCTCGCGATATTATAAATGAATCGCTACTAAAAATTGCTAATGAATGAAATGTACGAGAATGCGATTCATAAACGATAACATTAGTGAATCATTTTGTTTGTTGGGTTCTTCCTTAGTTTACAAAAGAGGCAATATATAGGAAATAGGCGTGGCAGTTGACTTAACATAAGTCGAATTTTTTGTCAAATTACTTATTTTGGCATAAAAAGCATTGGAACAAAATTTCATGACTTGTAGCTTTGAGTTTTTGAGATAATTGAAATGTCATTCTGAAATCGAAAAGAGGTGCACTGTGCGTCGTGTCAGTCGATAAGAAAAATAACATGCTCAAATTGTTTTATTTTTTTTTTTAAGGTGTTTAACAAAAACACCTGGGCCTACATTTTTGTTGTTTGTAGTTGCTGCTTGTTTTGTTTTTTTTCGCTTTTTTTTTTTTGTACTTCATGCAAATTGTGTGCAGCTTTGCTGCAGCTCTGGTTACCGATGCTGCTTTTGTGTTTTGAATTTAACAATATATAAATACTATACATATATTTTTGATATTTGCACAGATTTCACAGATACATACATAGACGCCACATGAGCAAATAAAAATTTTCAACAATAGAATTTGCATTAAAATTTAGCTAAACAAACTTAAAAATGTGTAGAATTCCAAATACTAACTTTTATTATTACATATATTACTTGCATTTAATTCCATAACATAAACCTTCACTTAACACTCACTGGAAGAAAATAACAAATTTTTTGAACAGCTGTTTTGTCAAATAGAAGTTTTGTTTTAATTTAACATACGCCGCTGTCATTTCGTTAGATATATAATTCAAGCTTGCGGATGTTGATGATGATTTTCTTTCAAAGCCTCTCTACTATATATAAGACTATATACATATATATACACATAGATTAACTGTATATATGAATAGCGTCGGGAATGCATATTGAACACACATTTCTTGGCAGCACACATTGGTTGATATGTATATCAAACCTTTTTTTTTTTTTAAATGGTTGAAATCGGCTATTTTTAAAAATATATAATATAGAATCCATATATATTTAGTTAATCTCACTTTATGTTTACAACGTTATATTATATGCAGGTATCTTTATGTGCATGCGTCTGGCTGTGCGTGCGATTTCGAAATATCTACACGCGGGAATCAAAACAAAAATCTGGATTAGATTTATGACATTACGTTAAACGTTTAAACTATAATAATATATGTATGCAATAAAAAAAGTTCTTGAAACACGGCGTTGCGAAGTTTGTGTCTGTTGCTTTGCATGTGGCGCAGGCAGTGTTGTAGATGTACTCATACAATTGTGTGTTGTATTTTTTTTTTAGTGTGCGTTTGTTTGTGCCTGTCTGTCTGAATGTGGCTTTTCGAACATTGTAGTAATAGAGCTGTAGCGCAACTAACAAATGTATCTTAATGTGTTTGCAGCTTTTAGTGTGTTTCGGCCTCTTTACTTTCGATCGTTTATTTTGAGTTGTGGCTTTTTTTTTCGTTAATTCTTTGTTTTCCCAGTCGTTTCGTTTTATTGCGCTGGCGCGTAAAGTATTTGTTTATTTGTTTTCCGGGTTGTACAATAAACTACACTACTTAGTAGTAGATTTGCTACACATGCAAAACTGCTGCTTATTTTTTTAATGACAAAATATTGTATGAACAGTATGCGACATATTGCATCAATTTTATTTACGAAAAATTTTCAAATTGACAGCAGTTTTTTAACTATTCTTAGTTTAAAGGGACTTATATCATTTCTTTTTTGCTAAATTTAGGTGTGTTTTATGAGAGGTTTACGAAATAGCTGTTAAAGATATCGGTGATTCCATGCCATATCGGACGCTTTTCGAAAATCACATATTTGTAAAAATTTGGTACTTTGCATGCCGATAGTACTAAAAGAACTAAAAATAATTGATTTTTTCTTCTTTTAATTATACAGTGGAAAATTGAAAAAAAATTTGGCATTCGGGCATGTATTAAAACAATTATATCTTCAAAATCGTTAGTTCTACAAAAAAATTTAAAAGACTTTGAGTTGATATATTTTGCGGTTTAGTTTTTTACCAACACTAAAATGAAAAATATTAATTTTTTGGGCCACTTTAAATTTCATTCACATTTTTCAAGGTACCATTTGTTTTTCTATTTTTTATTTCATTTTTTTATTTTGTTTTTTTTTATTATTTGTATATTTTTTACTATTTAAGGCACTTTTTTGGCGTTTTGAAAACATTGTCGTATTAAGACATTCATTCTAAATGCATTCTCATAATTTCACTTTGGAGAATCAATGCTTACTGTTTTAAATAAATTTTCAAAAATTGCCTACACAATTTTTACATACAAAATAGTTTTACTTTTAATTATTAATGAATTTTTTAGTACTTTTTGTACTACCTACGGTATTTCATAATTTTTTAGCTATAAATATATGCCCCCCAACTCTTTAATCTTTAATCTTAATCTTTATTATTATTATTATCATCACAAAAATTTAGCTTTCTTAAATAACATTATAACTCTCTTATCAAATATTTCTCAAAATCTTAAATACTCTTAGTACTCTCTGCAGTCAATGGCAAACCTCAGAGAGCAAAAACATAAGCCGTTTGGAGCAGTGGCGTAGCGAGGGGATAAAAGGGGGAACATTCCCCGGGTGCCACTCGTAGAGGGGCACCAAATTGTCTTCAAAACAAAAAAAAAAAGCTATTTGTCTTATATCATAGTCAGTCTGCTCTTGAAAAAAATTATGTTCGTTTTAATGTAACTTTAACTTATGAATCCCACAAATTGTGCTAAAATTGACTTGTCAATTGACGCCTGAGAGTATGTTGTATCGTCTGAATAAAATTTTATTTTAGTTTAGCAGCACTGCAACGCACGCTTATGATTTTAAAAGGATAACAATAAGTAAAAAGTGTTTAGTAAATTAATTGAAGAGATAGACACCATTCAAATTGCATTACTATACATATTGCTTTCAAAAGTGATCCTAGTTCTAGAATCCCAACCCCAATTACATTTTTTAAGCTCAAATTTTCTGAAAACTGGTACGCACTTAATTTTTTATTTGATTTTTTTGCAAAATGAGTTATCAAATACATAAATCGGTCTTAAATTAGCAGAGATATGATTTTTTACTTTTAGAAAAAACTTTATTTTTTTTCTTATTGTGTTAAAAAAAATGCAAAAATATAAGTTTATAAAAAATTCGGTGAAACTTCATGGAAGTATTTTCTTAAACTAAAACTTATAGAGATAAAAAAATTATATTTAATATTATATTATGTTTACGAAATTTTGAAACATGCAATAACAATAGACTTCAGCTACTACAGCTTTTTCGCACTTCCTCAGCATTAACCCATCTAAAGCCACGACACAGTAATCATTGAAAAATATCAATACTATGGATACCAGTGAATTAATGTGGGAAAAATTTGCCCACCAATGAATGGGTTGGGCTCAGGGACAACACAAGACGTAACAACTAACCATGCGTATACATAGATCTAATAACACAACTATTTTTAATCTACTTTTAAGTAGACCTTTTGACAAATTAACATCAAAAACGCTACAATTGTTAAAGGAACTCATGCGGATTAAAGGTAAATCCTTTTACTATATGGTAAATAAATTAAGTTGTAAGTGTTTTTACTGCTTCTACGGTGTAAAAACACCGTAAAACACAAAGATTTTAGGATTAAAAGTGATGTGAGAAACGAGATCTGGAGAATCGAACACACCTGCTATGAGTTGGTGTAAATAGACGATATCTGCAGATTTCCTTCGCTCACTCAAAGACTGCATTTTTAATAGTTTTAAAAGATCCTCATAAGGAGAGGTTTAATATGTCAGTTCCACGTAAGCTCCTTAGATCAAACTGAACAAAACGTTTTTGGATTCTTTCTTTTCGATCAACATGCACATTGTAACTTGGGGACCAAACTTGACTTGCGTACTCCAAGTGAGGACGCACAATTGCATAATACAAAGTAGTAGTTGTAATCATGCTGTTAAATTCTGTGGTCCAGCTTTTTATAAATCCAAGCATTGAAGATGCTTTTTATTATTATAATTATCATAATTATAATTATAAGCATTTATTTAACTTGCTTCGTTCGTATATATGTAATATGTCCGCAAATCTTGCAAACAATTTTTCGACAGCTTGTGGGTCTCCGATTAAGCTGAAATTTAACATGCATGTATAAGCCCGCTGACAATGCAATATTACGAACATTTTTTTTGCCACAACCCCTTTTACCGCCCACAAATCAATAAAAATGCTATATCTAGACTTAGATAAAATTTTGGTAGTAAATTTCCTTTGAGTAGAAAATGTGGTTTAAGCAAAAAATTTCACCACACCCCCTTTTGCCGCCCACAAATTCATATATCTCCAAAACCGGGCTGTTTCAGCTGAAATTTTGGCCGTAAATATCCGTCGAGTATTGCATGGGTTAGAAAAAAAAATGTTGCCACACCCACTTTTACTGCCCACAAATCAATCAAAATGTTATATCTCCAAAACTACTAGGCCGATTCAGCTGAAAATTTGGCAGTACATTTACATCAAGTAGGAGATAGGGGTTTAAATTTGGCCACACCTCCTATTCCCGCCCACAAATCAATAAAAATGCTATATCATAATAAAGTATATAATGCAATAAATAATGTAAATCAGACACGCTCATCCAGTAGCTCATCTTGCTCACGTTACCCGCCATACAAATTTTTTTCTATCATGAGCTTTGTCTTTGCGCTTATGCGAAAGCAAGACCACGTATAAAAAGACAACAACACAATCTACAAAAAAAAAATATGCAAGTAATAGCACCACAAGCCGCTGTTGACGATCATCTAATTTTGAACTCGTAAACAACAACAACAAATGCATGCAAATTATCCGTTGCTTGTGTGTTAATGCACACAGGATTTGTTTTTGTTTTTTTATTTTTTACTTATTTTTCATTGCCAAAGTTACGATGCGCAATATATTGTTTTTGATTTTGTTTTCTAAAAAAATCATTTGCTCTTTTGTAAAATTTCGTGAGCTCCACTGATGTAAATGGTATAAATAATGATAATATGTAGGTACTGTTAACTTTCAAAATAAAACATGTTTATAATAAACCTTTAAGACTAAAAAGTAAGAAATGAAAAAAAAAATATAAGAAAAAATTTTTGAAAAAGAGCTTTTATTTAAAACCAAAACGTGAACTAAAAAGAAAATATAAATTTCAGTGACATTTGTCATATATGTATATAGTAGGTATATTCTAGATTCAGAGAACCTCAATCTTGGTTACCCATCATCATAATAAAAGCGTACGTAAATAGGTGAGTTCTAGGGAAAAACCTAAAAACTTAGTTTCCCTACATGCATTATGGGTATCAAAAGAAAGGTTATGCTATTACCTATTCAATGAGATATTAGCCATAAATCTCATGCATGCATGCATTGATTTTGTAGATATACCTGTTTTTGTACTCACAACGTGCAAAACTTATTATAAAAGTTTTTCATGTTTTATTGATTTCGTAAAAGGGTTAAACAACATGTGTATATTATATGTAAAATGCAAAATTGAAATCGAGTATTTTTTTATAAAAATTTTTCATGTTTTGGTCATTTCGTAAAAGGGTGAACCGTAAAGTGTGCATAATGTGTAAGATGTTATAACTTCAAAAGTAATGCACAGATAATGGTTAATAGCTCGTTGAATAGATAAAAGAAAAGCAATTCTTTTGATACCCATAATGCTTGGGTTTGTTGGAAATTTAAAAAGCAAAGCACAAGTTTTTCAGGCCAAGTTTTGGAACTTTGGACCCTATAACTTCTAAACGAATTGAGACCAGCCTGAAACTTTTGTGGATTCGGACTCAGGAGATTTTAGTGCATATAATCCATAAAAAAGTAAAATTTGAGTTTCCATTCATCTTCAATTATGCCCGATTCGTTGTAATTGAAGTTAAGCAACTAAGGAAACTTAGTTAAATTTGGGAAATCAAATTTGGGAATAACGGCTTGAACACATTGATTGCGGCTGCAACGACCAGCTGTCAAAGTAGGAATGATTCTATGTCGACGACAAGGACCTTGCGGCCAGCAGCGGCGTTAGACCAGTTTCTCGCCATAAGAAATACATGTAAAAAGTGTTGACAGATGCTGCACGGAGGCAGCCGTCGTCAATGTGTTTAGGCTATAACTATGAAAAGTCTTAGCGCGAGTTAAATGCTCGCCATATAGCGATTTTTTATGAAGTTAAAAAATTTGTAGTTTTAAAAATCTGACAAAAATATACCTATTAAAAAAACCTTTTTTATACAAATTTTCCCTTTTTTTATTATGGTATTCACAAAATTTTTTTTATGTAAGGTTGTCTCGAAAATAAATTTTTTTTCTCCCATCGCCCAACGCTATCTACGCCACTGCTAACCATTACAGTCTATTTGTTATTATTTTATTCATCAATTTTGAAATGCATAGATTGAGGTATATTTGTCTAAGATGAATTAGTAGGCTTGAGTATGGGAATAACCATATAACAACTGGCAAAGTACGTTTGCTGTCTGATAATTTGCTGTGAGAAGCTACTGGAAATTCAATGGTTTACTTTATAGCCAGACTATCTCAAAACTATTTTTTATTTTTTTTTTTTTATTTATTTATTGTGAAGATTTTATAAGCATAGAAGAATGGCTCTTTTAAATGCACCGATTTATAATGTTCCACATAAAATATAAATAACAAATAACGATTGGAATAACAACAACCTAAAAATAATTAAATAATTATTTAAAGATTATGTGGCTAAAGATAAAATGATTTTAATTTTAATACTAGGTATCCATAAAAAAACAGAAAAAGTGAAGTATTTGAATAAGGGAATTAAATAAAGATAAAGTAAAGAAAAGAGTTGAGAAAAATATTGAAGAATGGAGTGCTTAAAGTCTGTTTTGTTGTTTAAGCATTTTTTTTTTTAAATTGTATGGTAGGGAATTCCAAAGTCTTATTGCGTTAATGAAAAATAGTCGACTAGATTCATTATATCTGAACTGAGGAACAATGAGAAATAAATTTCTGGTGTAACTGCAGAACTGAAATTGTTCAAGAAGATCAGTCAGGACATTTTGAGGTGATAAGTTTGTGCAGAAAAATGCAGATTTTTGCATTTAAGAAACTTATGATATTGCAACCAAGTATGCGACTTCTATATGCTGATATATATCATCGAATACCGTAAATATATTGAGCTGCAATGTTATAAGCCACAAATAGTTTATGTGACGCCCTTGAGTTTAGCTTGCTATACACAACTTCTGAATATGTTATTATAGGCACAATTATCTGTATCACCAATTTTCGTCTTAAAACAAATTAAGCAGTTTTTCTCAGATTTCGTAAGGAATAATAAACTCTGCTAACTACAACAGTTTTGATATGGTCTTCGAAAGTGAGGAGTTCAAAACAAATCCTAAATTAACTACTTTGTTAACAAATCCAAGTTGAGTTACACTTATTTGTGGGGGAATGAGCCTCAGTTTATTTTCCCCAGCCCATTTGCTGATTTCAGTCAAGTCTTCATTAACCCTGGCACATAGATCATCGATGAGGCATGTGGGTTGGGATAGATAGAGTTTGTAGCATTGTGTCATTATTACATATAGAAAAAATGTAGTTGAGAAACATTGTGAACTGCAGTGGGCCAAGTATTGAGCCTTGGGGTGCCCCACTAGCATTAGGTCTGAAATCCGAGTATCTATTTCCTACCTTAACCCTTCCGTCTAGATAGCTTTACAGAATTAGAACAGCAGTATCTGAGTAGCTGAAGCAAGTTTCTAACATTTTACAGAGCAAAGGGCGGTTTACACACTCGAAGGCTTTCGAGAAATCTAAGAGGCAGACTAAAGTGATGTGACCCTTGTCAAAAATGTTCTGATGTCGTCAAACATTTTCACAGTGAACAGCAGTGAAGCAGCTAAGCCCCAGGCGAAAGCCCGACTGGAAAGCCAAAATGGTTAGAAATCTGCCAAAAGGGATTCAAGCACTTTTGACAGTGACGAAAGAAGACTGATCGAACGAAAGCGCTAGGCACAGCAGCCGCTGGCTGTTACCGATAAGTATTATCTTAGCAATTTTCCAGATCGTGGATTATATATGTGCACTAAGGTACTAACAACATAAGGCAGAATAAGCTTGACAAACCTAATATCATCCCATCATCGCCAATAGCATTTGATTTCACCTTTTACCTTTACCTTTATAGAGTTCTCCAACATCAATTTAGTCGTTGTGAGCGTTCAACTGAGCACACTATTCGTAACACCATCACCAAATTTCGAACCAATTTTACACTATTGAACATTGCCATTCAACCAGAGTTGAAAAATTATACTAATTAGAAAACAATAATATTATCTACTGCATAACACATTGTCGTACGTTATCATTATTTATCATTATTTTCAAATAAGTATAATTTTTTTAGTACAGCCAACTTTCTTATTTTTAAAGATATGTTAATGTGTTTGGTGTCATTGAAAAGAAAATTGAATAAATTACAAAAGACTTGAGAAAAAAATTTCATTTATTACGCAAAATTCTGAGAAATTTTCACTCAAAGTTCATCTTCACACGACCATAGCTCAGTAACGGTTAAGTTAGTTTGGTTAGAAAGGTGATTTTATTGCCTTTAAAATGAGCTATAAAAATAAGTTTTATCTAAGATAGTTTTTCTGCTAGACATAATAACGTGAATCAAAGTCGTAAAATAATAATTAACCGTGTAGCTCCTAAGAGTGTGAAAATAGGCTCCCGTCCCGTATGATTTTTTGCTCAGCTCGACATAACCTTTCAGCTCTGTAAATAGTTGCGGGACACCCTGTATACATAAGAATGTCAGAAAGATATGAAATAGATATGCGTTTACTTGTAGGAAAACGAATCAATGATGCGGGATGAGATGGACATGATACCAAAATAAAATCAGTTCTACCAAAAAAAAAAAAATTCAGGAATGGATAAATTTAATAAGGAATAATTTCATAAATGTTATACAATTTTGGTATATAGAGCCTTGAACAACAAAATAAGTTAAATCGCATCGAATAAGGTGACAAAAAGTGTTCAATAGCAGTTTCCGCAGCCTTATTTATTTTTTTTTTTTTTGTTTTTGTAAAAGCTTATAGTTTTCGAGTAAAAACATTTTAGAATTGAAAAATTTTCATTTCGGTTGTCATTTTGGGACTGCAGTGCTGAAATTTTTGCCAAGCCCTATATTTCTTTAAATTTATGGCATATTTAGATCCTAAATTTTTTTTTTTTTTGATGGAGAAAATCGCATTTTTTTTGCAAATAATTGTTTATTACTCCTGAATCTGAAGAGCACGCAAGATTTACATAGGATACTAAACGTCGGAATTTTTTTTTTTTGGTACAGATTAAGTAAAAGAAAATGGATGAAAATTCATTGAAAATTAAAGCTACTTCAGACTACGATGGAGCCTTTTTTTGTGGGTTCGCCTTTTCATGTATATGCATGATAAAATGATGTAAGGAATGTTTCGTGCATGAAGCTGTCTACCTCAAAATTCCATTCTTAAACCCATAGAATTACCTTGGAATACTATTAAAAGTAAAATCTTTTCCAATATTTAGACATTCCTTTGGAGGATGTGCAGGAATTTTCATATTTCCTCCATTATAGTAGATGCCAAATGTTTGTAAGGAGTTTCCCTGTAGATGTCAATCTAATACAGAATAGTGGTTATTCTACATAATACTAACATTGTGGCCTTATACAAAATATAAGAACGTCAGTTAATTCAAAATTTTCTTCTGTTTTAATAGATTTTTTCAAGTGTACTATTTCTGTAACCAACCAAAATCGTACCTGCGTAGGCTTATATAGCTTAAAAAAAAACAAAATTGGGTAGAACTATTTGAGTTTTTTGTTTTCCTAAAGCAATAATTTCAAAAAAATTCAACAGAACTTATTTTACTAAGATCGATTTAAAATCATTTTATTAAAAATTTTAAATTTGTGCATCGATGGCATACTACTTAGATGATATTTTTTCAGTAGAATTTTTTAAAAGGGCCTTAAATTAATTAAAAGGGCTTCGGGGCTTATGGAATCAAAACGGGCTCGAAAAAGCCCCTAAAGCCCCCAAATATTATCTCTGATGGAGACCCAACGAAGGGGGAAGATGGAAGGGGTAGGTGTGTTGAGAAGAAATGTTCAGAGGTAAAAATATATAGGACCAGCCCCCCAAGGAGTTCAGTTCATTTATTTATTTATTCATTCAACTATAAACAGTATTGTTTTAAAGTTACTTAAAATTATGCAACAAAGTTATAATAAGGTAATGTTTAAAAATGGCTAAGCATAATACTATTCTTAAAAGAGATCCAAGATTGGGTTATATCAATATTTATACAATTGGAATTAAAAGAAGCGCTCATATTATAAACTGGATCCAATAAACCATAGTTTGTTCGGCGATGGGAAATATGAACAAAATTTCTTTGTCTAAAATTCCTTTCAGACGCATATATATTAAATAAAGCAAGCAGTAGTGCACAATCTAAGTGATTCATTAATATATCACGCGCCAAAAACATAGCTAGAAAATACTTCCGTCTAAACTCTAAGGCTTTTAAGCCGAAAATTGCACAACGAGATTCGTAAGTTGACATAAACTCCCAGCGAAGTTTTCTAAGCATCAGACGAGTAAAACGTCTTTGAATATTTTCAATTCTAGAAATATACACTGCATATCGTGGGTCCCAAACCACACAACAATACTCCAAGCTACATCAAAACAAAGAAAAGAAAATAGACTTTAGAGCAAAGGGATCTGAGAACTGTTTTCATAATGAAACCCATCATTGCATTAGCTTTAGAAATAATAGCAACGTAGTATTTACAGAAAGTAAGTTTTTTGTCAAACGACACACCCAAACCCATTTTGGCATGAACTCTTAAGTGGATTTCGGTGCTTGAACCATAAGTAGGTTCAATTAACTGTTGCTTCATTTAGCCACATTAAAATATAACTTATTAACATCACACCACTTCTGCAAGCTGTCTAAGTCCTGTTGAATAAGTTGACAATTGATCAAGGTGTCTTGATCAGTCTTAAATATCTTTACTTCATCCGCGTACATTAGGCATTTCGAAAACTTACTTTAGTTCGGTAGGTCGTTAATAAACAAAACAAACAAAAGCGGATCAAGGTGAATATATATTTGGAGAGCTTATTTCCAATCCTAACCGCTTGTCTGCGACCACATAAGTATTTTCTATCCACCAAAGCAAGGAGAAATGAAACCCCGATTTGCTAAGGTTATTTATTAAAACTGAGTGCTGGACTCTGTCAAATGCTTTCACAAAATCTGTATAAATTACATCAATTTGTTGTTGGCCTCTTTCCATTTCTATTGCTATGAAGTGAGTAAACAGAGTAAGATTAGTTGAAGTAGATTTACCAGAAACAAAACCATGTTGGCTTTCAGATATAGCGCCTTTAATGCAAGCATACATTTTCTTTTTGACCATGGACTCGAATAATTTTGGAATGAGTAGCAACTTTTTTCCCCCGGTTTTTCCGGTTTTCCAATGTTACCAATCCAAGCCTCCTTGATTACTTTATTGTTTCTGATTTTTCTTTTGTTTCTCTATTTGATCAGATTTATTTTCTCTCAGATCATGACTTAATTTTCTGTTCGTTTAATGTTAACTTGTCTCGTAATGCTACTTCTAACTCTTTTTCTTACCGTGATTTCAAGCATATTGCTTATACGTCCTTGCTCAATGACATATCCTTGATCTCGTTTAATGAATGTTATCGCTGTAGTACTGTTAACGACAAACTTAGTGCCTTATTAACTCCTATTAAATACATCTTCGAAAAACATGTTTCTCTGCGTACTTTTTGTGTAAAAAAGGTGAGTTGTCCTTGGTTTTCTCAGCATGTTCTCAATTCCATAAAAAATAGAAACAAGTTGCACAATTTATGGAGAAGAAATCAGGCACCTTCAAACTGGGAAAAATATAGGAAAGCGAGAAATTAAGCTGTTTTAATAACAAGGCAATCTAAGCCTAGATACTTCTCAGCTAAGCTAAACCTATCCCTGCCTTTAAAACTTTGTGTACAAATTTTGAAAAACTCGGGGTATGTAATAAGAAAAATTCTGACTGCCAAATTGACCCAGAAACACTCAATAGCTATTTTTTAGACAATTCATCTCCCGTAACTGACAATATTTTGAATGTTCGTTGTAATATATCCGTTTGCATTCTTTTAATTTTGTGCCTGTTAATGAACTCAATGTTGGAAAATGTGTGATGCAGTTAAACTCAAATGTGATGGGTGAAGACAACATTCCGATTAGGTTCATAAAAATCTTATTACCTCATATAATAAAACAGCTTACACACCTAATTAATTATTGTTTTACATCGTCTTCATTCCCGGATAAGGGGAAAGTAGCTATTGTGTTACCTGTGGCGAAAAAAACGAACCCTTCAGTAGCTACTGATTTCAGGCCTATAAGCATTCTTTCGCCTCTTTCAAAGATCTGTGAAAAAGTAATGACTCAACAAATAAATAGTCATATTCAGGACAATAAACTTCTATCCCCATTTCAGTCAGGATTCCGAGCAGTGCATGGGTGTTCCTCAGCTGTAGTAAAGGTTTTGGATGACATAAGGACGGAATATGATTCTGGTAACATCGGTATTATATGTTAGTATGCTAAGTTTGCTTGATTTTTCAAAAGCATTTGACAAGGTAAACCATAAATATTTGTGTCAAAAACTCAAGCTCTTATTCGGATTCAGTGTAAGTGCTGTCAATTTAATCTCAAGTTACTTGTCTAATCGGTTGCAAAAAGTTAAAGATGGGAATAATTTTTCACAGAATCAATTGGTACTAAGTGGTGTTCC
This sequence comes from Coremacera marginata, assembly GCA_914767935.1. NCBI lineage: Eukaryota > Metazoa > Arthropoda > Insecta > Diptera > Sciomyzidae > Coremacera > Coremacera marginata. The sequence goes on from OU612048.1 coordinate 5,447,388, forward strand.
ACAAGGCTCTATTCTTGGTCCACTTTTATTTTCATTGTTTATCAATGACTTATTTTCTGTCCGCAAACACTCCTCCGTTCATGCATATGCTGATGATGTTCAGCTGTATCTTTCTCGACGCATTGGGTTACTTGATGATCTTTGTTTCAGATTGAATGAAGATCTCAATAACATCAGTCAATTGAATGCTGCCAAATCGTATGTTCTGCCTATATGTAAACATAGAATTAGTGTTGATAATATCCCTGACTTGTGTATTGGGTCTAACAAGCTCAACTTAGTGTTGAAAATTCGAAATCTGGGTTTATATATAAATACGTCTCTGTCGTGTACTGATCACATTAATAGTGTAGTCCAAAAAGTGTATTATCTCCCTCGTAATTTGAGAATGTCCGCTAGTGTTACTCCTGTCAATATTAAACGTAAATTGGTAATACAGTTGGTACTACCTGTGATAACTTACGCAGAATTGGTGTTTAGTAAGCTTAACGCCTCTTCTCTGTTAAGACTACAAGTTGCTTTTAATCATGCTACGCGCTATGTATTTGGTTTGCACAAATTTGATCACTTAACTAGTTATAAAAATGCCATACTTGGGTGCGATCTACCATCTTACCTTGATGCCAGAAACTGTATTTATCTATATAAGCTGATTCATACAAAAACACCTTCTTACTTATATAATAAACTGCAATTTCGTTTATCTAGAAGAAGTAATGTTCTCATAATTCCAAGACATGCTTCATTAATATCATCGCGCTTGTTTTTCATTAATGCCATCAGACTGTGGAATGCTCTGCCACGCGGACTGAGAGAAGTGACAGTGAAAGGTACCTTTAGGCAATCTGTTCTTAAATATTTTTCTTCCCTCTAACTCTTATATGTGGTAACTCTTTTATGTGCTCTATATATATGTTCATTTTAGAGCAAATTATTATCTTTTTAAACTTGTAATGTACCCTTAGTTAAGCTAATTCACGAAAGAGTTGTTATCATATCTATATTGAATGTATTTATGTTGTACTATAAAAGAACTTAGTTCTTACTATACTAATGTTTTGAATTTTTGAATAAATGAAAAATGAAATGAAATTTGGATATAGGTCGATTATTTGCAATATTTTGCATCGATCCCGATTTAAAAATTTGAGTTATCTCGGATAATTTTCATATATCTAAAAATGCTCCCTTTTGTATCGACTGATTAAAAAGAAAAGTAAGAGGTTGGAGAAGTGTCATTGCACAAGATTTTAAGTAGATATGGGAAATATTGTCAGGGCCACATTTCTTCTTCACATCCAAGCTAATTAGTTCACGATAAACCTCTTCACCAGATAAAGTTAAGGAACCAAGGTCTGTAATAGGGACATCGTTGAACTCAGGTGGAGCTAGTTAATTGATTGGTTATAACATACATAATTCAACTTAAAATAATCTGCAAAAATATTGCATATTTCATGAATATTGTCAGAATTACTATCGTGGAAAAACATGTTTTTTGGGAGACCCATAGGATTCTTTTTGTTATTCAAATGAGCAAGCTTTTGACTCTAAGTGAGCAAATGAATTTTATACAAAAATTTTTTAAGTGACTCATATTGTTTTCGTGCTTTAATATATTCATGTTTTTAAGCTAAGTCAGTCTTACTCATTTTAAATTTTTTATTCATGATATTCTTAAGGTTTGCAAGGCGACTATTATACCACGTTGGCTTAGTTCAAACAAAAGTAAGAGCAGTTAATATATTTGACCCCTTCTAGGTGTAGGACAGTTTTTACGCTTTTTGTATGGGAACCCAAAGAAGGGTGGCAGATAGGAGTAAAAGTGTTGGAAAGAAATGTTGAAAAATAAAAAATAACAGAACCAGTTTATATATATGATCCCTTTAGGAGTTCAGTTGCGGAAGATATAAACTATTTTCTACAGTTGTTGAGTTGTTTGTAAGGAGACCCAAAGAAGGGTTGTAGATGGGTAGGTGTGTTCAAACTAAATGTTGAGGGACCAAAAATAATAGGACCAGCTTAAATATTTGACCCCTCTAGGAGTCCAGTGGCGGGAGATATAAACTATTTTCGAGTTACTGCATTTTTTGCGTCTTTTGTATGGAGACCCAAAGAAGGGTGGCAGATAGGGAGTAAGCGTGTTGCGAAGAAATGTTGCAGAACAAAATATAATAGGAACAGCTTATATATTTGACCCCTCTAGCAGTCCAGTTGCGGGAGATATAAACTATTTTCGACAGTTTTTGTGTTTTTTGCATGAGGACCCAAAAAAGGGTGCTAGATAGGGTTGGCTGGGTAGAAGGGTTGCAGATAGGAGGTAGGTGTGTTCAGAAGAAATATTGAGGGGCACAAAATAATAAGAGCACTTCATATATTTCACCCCTCAAGAGGTCCAGTTGCGAAAGATATAAACTATTTTCTAGTTTTTGCAGCTTTTGTGTTTTTTGTATGGAGACCCAAAGAAGGGTGGCAGATAAGGTATAGGTGCGTTCAGAATAAATATTAAGGGGCAAAATATAATAGGACCAGCTCATATATTTGACCCAGTTGCAGGAGGTATGTGCTATTTTCGACAGTTTTTGTGTTTTTTGCATCGGGACCCTAAGAAGAGTGGCTTTTGAGGCAAAAAATAATAGGACCAGCCCATATATTTGACCCTTCCAGAAGACCAGTTGCGGGAGATATAACAATTTTCTACTGTTTGTGCAGTTGCTGTATATTTTGTATAGGGACCCCAGAAAAGGTGGCTGATAGGGGGTATGCGAGAAACATTAAATGAAGCATTCGCAACCATTATGAAATTGCTTTCTTTGTCGCTCAAAACCCGCAACACATACGGTTCTTTTAGTGTAGCTACGCAACGGAATAAAAATAATTATGCTCATTTTTATGCAATCGTAGTTTATTGTTTGTGTTCAAGCACACAAACTATGTTATAACGCTACTCAGTGTTTACGTATTGTTTACTAAGTAACTAAACATACGCTACGTTTAGCGTGGGCAATGACTTTTGTTCATTAGATTTTAGTACAGATGACGATATTTCTTTGCTTTAACGTACTGAATCAGAAGAGCCGACTGCAGGTAGAATGGACAGTGATGGAGATTGTTCGGTGGAAGAATTGTTTCAGCTACCTTCAATGTATGATATAGCCGATTGCGTGTAAAATGTGAACTCTTATTTTCAAGCGAATGAAAAGATATTTTTTAACACAGGCTCTAAACGAGCAAGATTATCTTTTTACTGTAAATAATAAAAAAAGAGCAAATTTTCAGGCACTACTTACTCCGTGTTTTGTATCTGAATTGGATTAAGTTAAAATGTGTTAAAATAATTTTAATTTTCTGAATTTTAATTTCAGTAAACCTAGCTTTTCATAATATTTCTATAACTTAAAGTCTCTATAAGTCGACCTTTTTTTTTTTTTTTTGATAATGATGAGTTATGGAAGTTTTACTGTATATAGGTATGTATAAGGAAATTGTTGCTTATCAGGTTTAATGAACTATGTCCTTACAACCGTTGTAGTCTTGCCGCTATTGTTTAATAACTTAATACATTTACTCCTTTTTTCTTGGTACAAGCAAATCTACTCCTATTATTGGCTTTGTTCACAAAATAATCTTGTGTGCTTGGCACACTGGTGGTGGTTGTGGCCCGTTGTATTTATAGTTTCCTTCGTTTGCCGTGTCAGTTGTTTTTGTTGTTTTGTATATATATATATATATTTTACCCGCAAATACTTGGGCATACGTAAAACACACACAAATACATGTACGGAGATTTAACTACACTACATCTTTTACTCTAATCAGTAGTTCGCGTTTTCACTCAATTTTATTTTTAACAATTTTTTACATGTTTTTTTTTATATATAACTTCATTTTGCTGTTAGCTTCATTTTTACAAACTTTTTTATATTTTGTTTGTCCAACGAGTTAGGGAATAGCCACTGTGCTTATTTTTCGCATATCCATATGCTTATTGTTGTTATGTATAAGTATAAATATATATATATATATATATATATATATATACTTAATATATATACTTATATTTAAGTTAATACATAGATATGCATATATATATATATATATCTATACAAATATTAATACATATATATATATATATATATACATATATGTATGTTGTTGCATTTTTTAAAGCCACACATACTTATTTACATGCTTATAGATATTTGCAAAATATCTTGTAAATGCTCACAAAATTATTTACTTTATTTTTAATTGTTTTTTTTTTTTTTATTTCTGCGGTTTATCGTTGAAGTTGGTGCTTTTTTATTGCGCTGCACTACATTTTTTTGCTGATATCTTCCAAATCAGGCTACGACTTGCACTGCGCCATCAAAATTTTGCACTGTACGAAATGCTGCTTTACCGATATCGTTCGTTTTCACTCGCTTCGGCTCGTTTTTTGATATCGTCGTTTGAAATTTTCAAAACACTTTGCTGTGGCCCGGTCCGGTCTGTGCTGGTCGTTTTGGTTTGACGGTCGGTCTTTGGCGACAATACGTTGAGGTACGTACGCTTTGGATTTGATACGGTTCGGTTGAGTTTGCAGTATGACGACGACTTCAAATAATGTGAATACATCAGGCAGCAGCAGAGCGCACGAACTGTTTATAAGCTGTAACTGTTCTGTTTTTTCTTTTTTTTTTTTCTATGTGTCAGAGCTATTTTACATTTATTCGTTGTACATTGACAGAAAAGCAGAACAACAATAACAACGAAAACATTAGGCAAAAACAATAAGCAGCAGCAGCACCAATACTAAATTAACTAACACAGAAAACATCAATACACTCAACGTTTATAGCTGCCGAAATAATACCGAAACGTTATAGCAGCTTGCTTCCAGTATCTGTGTATCTGCGACGACCACACAAACATAGATACATAATTACAGTCACTCACAAAAGTATTCGGAATTTGATATTATTTATCTATATATGTAAAACAAAGTCGTGAAATGTGTTACTAAATCCATAACTCAAGAAAGTAGAGTCTGATTTGTTTGAAGATTTTTTTTTGTGTTCTTCTTGGCTATCTCATTGTACATAAGTTTGATAAATTTTGCCACACCCCCTTTTACGACCCAAAAATCAATGAAAATGCTATATTTCAAGCGATTTTTGTCGTATTACACTTTTATTTTGTAATTTAGTTCGTATGGTTATTGTCGGCAACTGTAATAAAAATGAGCGTGGCCAAATTATAGACACGCCCACTTTTTCAAAAATCATGAAATTGACTGCTGGGCCGATTGAAAGCCTATTATTTTGTGTAGAGGGGAAAAGAAGATATTTCAAATCAGGCCCGTAGCCATTATTTACCCAAGGGGGGAGGGGGTTTCATAAAAACATATATCGATATTTTCTGATATCGATGAATAAAAGGAATTTAGTATAAAACTTACTTTTATTTATTTTTATATGTTTGTATTAAGTCTTCTCTTTTTTTTTTGCCAATTCTGACAATACATCATCCTCTGTGACTTTGCTATCCCTATGTATTCTTAAGTATGCACAACTATTTAAGCAGTACTCGCCCATAGAACTTCTAGAAATACATTTCAAATATCAATTGCACTCCTTCACCTATCACCACACTTTCCTAATATTTGCGCCAGCATCCGCTGCTGAATTCTGGTTTAATTTATTCCTATGGTAGTGTTACCAGAGCAAGGTAAAATTCTTGTATATTGATTAATTAAAAATTTTGACCGTTCCTCTTTTTTGGATGTAATGGGGTGGGGGAAGGGGGATTTTAAATGTTTTGAAAACTTGAAATGAAATAAAATTGGAAATATCGTTGCACCTTGCACCTTTATGTACTGCCGAAGTCGAAAGCAGTTCCGATGTATCAAACGAAATTTCTGTTTCTGGAACAACTTCTACAATTATACACACAAAACGCACAAACTAAGAATTATTTACATTAAAAGTGAAATATTCTTAATAACACTACTTATACGACCGCTTTTAACATTACTGTCAATACTACCACCTCCGGCAACTGCCGGTGCCAAAGGCAGTTCTGGACACTTTTGAGGCTCTAAAGATTCTTAAACGCTTTCTACAATGCAAACGAAATACAATATTACATTATTATGATTTAGCTAAAATCGTAACCATTAAATAATTATAATATAGAATGGACAACGCACACATTGACCACTACATCATTCTGGCAGCGCTGCACTCATTTGGTACATCAGCAAAGTAGTTCTAATGTCGCTTCGACTTCGGCGGTGGCATCTTCTTTTTATAATTACTCGTATTTAATTTTGTAACATTGGATCAAAGTATTAAAGAATATCAAGAAGTCGCCATAATAAGGACGGAAATTGATAAAAGAAAAAAATTCCTTAAAAACAAACATTTACTTTCCTCCTTTCTAGCCTTTTTTAATAGCGCATTCTGCAGCTAATTAAGTGGAATTGTTTTAGTATTTTGGCACAATAAAATAATCAATAGAATAACACTAACACAAGTGTATTTAATTTTAGAAAACCACAATTAAGACAATTGTAAAAGTTAAATATTTTCCTCACTTTCATTTAATACTTTATTAATCTAATCGATCTATATTCGATATCTTAAGCGTGTTTCTGTTGCTGTTTATACTGTTACTGAAAAGAAACGTAGGCGCATTATGTATGCGCATATAAAAAATGTCATATTAATAATTATATTTTATTTTTTTATACTTTCTGTATCCTAAGGGGGGATTTGAACACCCAAAACCCCCTCTTGTCTACGGGCCTGTTTCAAATTCGTTTGTGAAATCTGTCCATTTTTATGGACCCAGAAGGTGGCGCTGCGTTCGAGTTACAGGAAATTTTTTTTCAAAATTGCTCATCCGACTTGCATCAAAATTTGTATACAGGGGCTTTCGGGTACGTTGAGTGTTGATAACTTATCTATTCTGTTCTATTTTAAAGACCAGAGGGCGCTGTAGTACTAATATTTAAGAAAAAACTTCGAAAACTCATATACCGCTCATTCGAATTTCATGATAATTTGTATATGTAGGTTTCCGGATATGGTGAGTATTTTGGATTTATCAATGCTGATTTATCTTGGAGACCAGAGGGTACTGTAGTACAAATCTCTTAAGAATCATGAGAAACTCCAGAGCCACTCATTTCCGAGTACGGAAATTGTTTTGGCGCTATCACTTTTGGACTATCTCGAAAGCCAGAGAGCGCTGTTGCATAAATACTGAAAAAAACTTTAATTACTTGTAATATTCTATTTTAGTATATATTTACACCGTGGTATTAATATATTTCATATAGTGAGTCATATCAAGCACCCTGCAAAAGTGCGGTCCAAAATTATATCAGGCTTAAGATTCATAATTCAGCTATGCTTTAAACATTTTAAGCATTGTTCGTAAAATAATTATAGTTCAAATCGCAAACAACTCCGTATCACGTACGCACCCCCGGGCGGCGCCGCATAATCCAGTTAGTTTCTTTATAAACTTCAATAAATATGTATCTACAACATTTAAGATTATTACGAAGTGCGTTCCAAAGACGAACAGATTGCACATTAAGTTGTCTCTTAGGCCGCGTATATAGTGAACGCCAGTTCTGACAAGCAGGCAGATCGGATCAGAAAACAGATTAGAGCAAAAGAGATGGATGACCTAGTTTCTTTGTTGCTTCAATGTGAAAATCTGATCTAATCTGCCTACCTGTCTAAACTGGCGTTCACTATGTTTGCAGCCTAAGGTTTCACTGGAGGAGCAATAAAAAAACCCAGCCATGCATCTCTTTCCCTGTAATGTGTTTTCTGACCCGAACGGCTTGCCTATATGCACCAACGTTTACTATGTTCGCAATCTTCGACGTATTAAGCACGTACGCTGCGGATCAGTAATTTTGTTTGTGTGATTAGAGCGAGAATATCTGTAAGTCTTGCGTGCATAATTAGGTTCATGAGTATTGACAATGTTAGGCAAGAAGAAGAGTTTGCGGTAGTTTAATAGATTAAAATATCATATGCAGGCAGTGACTTTTTTCGACTTAGTGCAAAATCTGACCAAATACCACTCTATTGATAATAAATCCACTGATTTTTGGAACAAATGTCGACAAGAAGAGTTCACTTTGTCAAATTGTTTACTTACTTACTTAGGTGGCCATCGGGTTTCAGCCGACCTCATCAGCTCTCGTCAGGATCCTCTGCCTTGCGTGCGCCTTCTCCTATCGGATACACCAAGTCGACTCAAACCTCTTCGTGTTGTTTCCTGGACAACGGAAACTGGCATCCGATAGTTTGACGGCTAGTTTGAGCGGCGGGTCGCTCCGTGGACCTTAAACATGGAATGAGCGCAGGATTTGATTTCCTACACATTACTACTGTCCAATGAAAACTGTCAAATTGCTTAGCTTTTAAATTAGCGAAATCCATTATCACATTATTATAATCCAGGTAATTGCTAAATCGCTTAATCGATCTTAATCCGTTCTGTTACTCAAATAAGTCTTAATCAGCTTTAGAGAATCAGCAGAGAAAGATATTTCGCTGTAGCAACACTTCAGCATATCAGAAGACCCGAGCACGGCACAAATTTGGCGCTCTGTTAATTTTTTTTTTTCGCGCTTCTGTTGATTGCACAGATTCGCACCAAGGCAAAAAATTCGCTGTATTCAGGACCATCATGAATAATTTTATCGCCCGGAATCGGAACAGGGAACTTTCGTTGCTAAGATAGCTGGTAAGACTTCACCTTTAAATTTTGTACACTTTTAACAATTGAGGATTGCTGAACAAATTAGCATTAAAAATTTGCAAAATTTCTTCAGCTATTGAGCCACACTGGTTGCCTTTCAACCTTTTCCAACTTTAACCTCAACAAACCCATCGTACGCTTCATTTACTACCTCCATAAATGCTTCATAACAAGTTTCCAGACTTTCTGATACGAGGCCCTTTCTCACCAATTTACTGTATTTAGAAACGAATTAATCGAGATATAATCGGCTTTAGAAACCTTTAAGGTTATACCTTGATCATGCATTCTAATGGTAGTTTTTCGTTCTTCTACATCAGTTTCTTTGTATATATAATAATAAGAATGAAAACTTTTTACTAATCTACCATTAGTACTGCTGCTTTTAGTTGCTATGCTCGTTAACCTAGCAATTCTGAGATGAAATTCGCTCAATTTGCGCTTATGTTATATATTGTTGTTATTGTTAGAAAAATTAAATGTTGTTTTATTATTTTGTTTGAAGCTATAAAATCAAACTCATTTTATTAAACTCTTCTTTTCGTTTAATTTTTTGGATTTGAAAAAATTAAAATCAACTTCCGAATACTTTTGTGAGTGACTGTATAGGTAGCTTTATATTTATCTGAGTCGCTCGTGTTCGTTCATTCTTGTCTGTTTCTTTCACTACCACCAACTGTGTGCTCAGCTAACCGCGCTACCGACCTCAACCCCCTTCCAACAAACACAGCATTCGCTACGCACCAATGACTGGTTTATTTATTTTTTTTTTTTTTGTTTGAAAATCCACCCGCAGTGCTATGGGCTTTGTTCTGCTGTGGTTTGTTGTTGCTGCTTGATTTCCTCATTTATTCTTTTTATTTTTGCTGCTTGCAGTTATTCTTTGGTTGGCTTTGTTATTGCGTTTTGGCCCACGCAACGACAAACACGCAATTATAATTTTCTTAAATATGCCAAAAGTTTTACTTCAGAGATATATTATTAAAACACATAAATACAAAGTGTACGACAAGAATAAACCTCTTGAGAAATATGTTCTCCTATTATTGATGCACATACCATGGTAGAATAAATTTAGGTAGTCGCATGGCTGAGAGCCAACCAATGTAACTGTCAAAAAAAGCAAAAACAACACTACGCGGAGACTCAGTTTGCCAAGTGACAGAAAATTATTTGCATTGATTTTGACAATTATGATAGCTGAGAAAGAGATCATGATCAACCTTGATGCTACCTTCTTTTCTTCCACCATGGTTCATACCATGGCGGATTTATAAGGTAGGGCCGACTCGGAGAAGAATGAAGTAGACAGCAGAGAAAATGCCGGCTAGTTGTCAAAATCAGCTGTTCATCTCGAGTTTCATTGTGTTCACGTTTCGAAGTTGATTTTAGGTTTGAATTGCTATAAATTTTCTTGCAAATTTAGGACTTCTTTCACATTTTATAGTTTTTGCTACATTATTTTTGTAACATTTTCACTCAAATTATCACAAATTTAACACACGCGACAGCACAGTTTACAACTTGGAAACATTTTAAATTTACTTCGTTTGCAATTTCTACGAAATTCGTCGTTTTGACAACTAGCCGGCATTATCAGCTTGCACCATTCGTTGAAGCGTGGGCGCACTAAGCGACTCGATCCTACCTTATAATTCTGCCATGGTTCATACTATGTTTTCCTTCTTAAAAAAACTAAAGATATCTTACAAAAATTGTCCTAAAATATGTATTTTAAAATATTTTTGTGTTGTTATTGTACTGGCATGTTGTTAGTTTCCAGCTACCTGAACAACTTTATATATTATACTATAACATAATAAATCTGGGATCATGTCTTTAGATTTAGATTAAGATTTATTGAGTCTTTGTAAGTATATCCTTACAAACTAGAATAACAATAAAAGAAATATATTTAAACTACAAATAAACTATTTAATAATTCTTTAAAACAACCTTTAGAATCAGAAAAATCAAAAAGAACACTTGACGAAAGATTATTATAAAGGGTGGTTAAATTTTAAGGGCCGATGTTGAATGTATCCACACCTAAACGTCAAGTTTTTTTCTGCATTTCATTTGACATTTCTCAATTTCAGACTAACTCAATTTGAATCATGGAAAGATACACAATCGAGCAACGCGTTAAAGTTATTCAGGTTTCTTCTGAAAATGGGCGTTCAAATCAAAATGCATATCGTGTACTTCGTGATTTTTTCGTCCAAATTTGCGTACAATCGGAAAAATCGTGCAAAATTTTGAGTAAACCGGGTCTGTAGGAGATGTGAAAACACCAGTGCATGCTCGTACAGATCATACTGCAGAAAATATTGCTGTTGTTCGCGATAGTGTGGCTGAAGAGCAGTCCACCTCAACTCGTCGTCGTGCCCAACAATCGCACCTCTCACGCTCGTCGTTGATGAACATTATACATAAAGACTTGCATTTACACGCTTACAAGGTGCAATTGACTCAAGAACTAAAGCCTCTTGACCATTTCAAACGTCGTCAATGGTCAGAATGGTGGCAAGAAATGACAACAGTGGATGATCAATTTTCGAAGAAAATCATCTTCAGTGATGAGGTATATTTTCACCTCAGTGGATTCGTCAATAAGCAGAATTGCCGCATTTGGGCGAATGATAATCCAAGAGTGATTGTCGAAAAACCAATGCACCCACAAAGAGTGACTGTTTGGTGCGGTTTATGGGCTGGCGGCATCATCGGGCCGTATTTTTTCCAAAATGAGGCCCGTCAGGCAGTTACTGTGAATAGTGTTTGATATCGTGAGATGATAACGAACTTTTTATGGCCCGAACTGGAAGATATGAATGTGGACGGCATGTGGTTTCAACAGGACGGTGCCACTTGCCACACAGCTAACGAAACAATGGCTCTTTTGCGCGACAAATTCAATGGCCGTGTTATATCACGTGGTGGCGATGTCAATTGGCCGCCAAGATAATGTGATTTGACACCGTTGGACTTCTTTCTTTGGGGTTATTTGGGATTATTTCGATAAGCCAGCAACAATTCAAGAGCTAAAGGATGAGATAATTCGGCACATTAACGACATAGCACCTCACTTATGCCTCAGCGCCATAGAAAATTTGGCCCATCGGATGGAGGTGTGCCGCCGAGGTCGCTAATTGTAATTGAACCATATCAATATTATCATAATAAAAAGAAATGACAATAATTTCCTAAATAATTTGTGTTTTATTCAAAATCAACATCGGCCCTTAAAATTTAACCACCCTTTATAAAGAGAGAGCTCTATGAATTGGCTCATTGCACGCATAATTAGTCCTATGTAATTGAGTTTCAAAGGTCTTGAAACCCCGCAACTGTCTTGAAGGAATATTGAAATAATTAATCCCAAAAGATAAGAACAGTCAATATTACCAGATATAACGTCATAAATAATTATAACAGACTGAACATTTCTCCGTGTATCTAACGTTTTTATGCCAAGAAGCAAGCATCTAACATTATATGCGGGCAAGTCTACATGGCAATAAAGTGAACTAAGTGCAAATTTAGAAAATTTTTTCGAATTTGTTCCAATCTTAACGCATAAACGGCATAAATCGGACCGCAAATGAAGGATGCATATTCTAGCTTAAATCTCACAAAGGCATTAAACAGTGACTTTAAGGTCACTTTAGTTGATAATTATCGTTGAATTGCAAAATTAAGCGACTTACCCGAACATTTTAAGGCAATCGTAACTTTACAATTAATTCATAGCGTAAAATCTCTAATATTTTTTAATTTGAACATGAATTTTTATCGGGAAAGTAAATTTTTAATAAAACTACTTGAGTTATCATTCAAAAAGATAGAGAATTTTTCAATAGAGATTACAAACTGATGTCATTTACATGGCCACTAAAAGAACACAACAGAATCATAATAATTATGCTCAGTTTTATGCAATCGTAGTGTATTGTTTGTGTTTGCACTTTAGTACACAAACTATAATGCTACAGAATAATGAGAGAAGTCACCTACGCTACACAACGTTACCGTGCTGTTCTCTAAGTGAACGCTACACTACTCTAACTTACGCTGCGTTAAAAAAAAGGGAGACGATAGGGGAGCACTTCACCCTACACATCTTCAATTTTGTGAATTTTTACCTTAGTATTTTTTTCAAAAAATTTTTGTATGTAAACGGGTACAGCTAAAACAAAACTGATGGCAGAAATGAAATTCTCGAACCCAATTCAACCTAAAACCAGTCTCACATTTATACTTTTTTTTATACAAAAATTGATCGTAAAAAATTCATAAAGAAAAAATTCACAAAATTCAAGGTATAATCTTAACGTTTGTGCGTATGTATTTTTGACCATCACTTCTGAAGCACTGAAGGTATCCACCTTATATTCACAACATGTGTTCGTGTGGTCCTCCAAAATTTTTTTGTGTTTTTAGATCCCCCTAGGTGGCACTGTGGTCGATTTTAAAATAAAACTATAAGCTATAACTATAAGCTATAACTATAACTATAAAACTATGGAGCTTCGTCAGGGTACCGAAACTAAAATACCCCCCCGCTGCCATATTGGAGTATATTCGAAGTCTTTAGCCACGACATACAAGATGACATTCAGTTTTATATATTAACGAAAGTTTTCCCACTTTGATGACGTCACTTTGTATGGGAGGTAGGCGCGGTTTTGATCCGATTTTACCAAATATCATAGACATGGTTCATATCAAAGCTTATGTACAAAATTTCAAGACATTTATTTAATTTTTGTGGATTTTTAAGAGATTTTACGTTTAAAATAAAGCCACTTTGTATGGGAAGTGGGCGTTGTTTTCCTCCGATTTTGCCATATATCATACACATTTTTAAAATATTTCTTTAATTTTTGCAGATTTTTAAGAAATTTTACGTTAAAAATAAAGACACTTTGTATAGAAGGTAGGCGTGGTTTTCATCCGATTTTACAAATTTCATAGCCAGGATTAAGATTGAAGAGCAAAGTTTACTTGCAAAATTTCAAAGCAATTCTTTAAATTGTGTGGATTTTAAAAACATTTTACGGTTAATATAAAGTCACTTTGTATGGGAGGTAGGCGTGGTTTTCATCCGATTTGGCCCATTTTCCTTTTTTAAAAATAAACTTATATTTTGAATATCATTGTGATAGCTTTAAAATTGCGGCTGTAATTGTTGTATCGACAGACGGACACACGGAAATCGACTCAGGAGGTGATGCTATCAAAAATATTAATTAATATCACGAACTCTAAAATATAAGAAGTATAAATGTGAGATCAGTTTTAGGTTGAATCGGGCACGAGGATATCATTTTTGACATTAGTTTTGCTCTGCCTGTGCACGTTTATATACAAAAAACTTTTTTAAAAAATTCCTAAAGAAAGAATTTAGAAAATTGAAGATGTGATAGGGTGAAGTGTGCATCGTCCCCCTTTTTTTTTTGTGTTTTTAATAATTTTCCATGCCCGATCCGAAAATCGCCCATGCAACCAAGGTTTGCAAATCGACCCAGCCTAATGTTCATATTCGCTCATATCATTTTATAATATTAAGCTACAAGTCCCAATCCATATTTTAAGCATATTACTAATGCTTTTGTACCGATTTACAACAAAATCTACAATCTCACAGCCGGTAATGGCTCACAACCGGAGGCATTCCCCTATTAATAATATTATTTAAGGTGGAACATGACATTCGCGGCAGAGAAAACAAACCTTTTTTTAAAAATTCATAACTCAGTCAAAAACAAACATTATTCCAAAATTTTTTTATTATTGTAGAGAATTGAACAAATTACAAGAAAAAAAATTCAAAAAAATAAATTTTTCACTCCAACATGGTTTTATAGAGCCCCAAACTGGCGGCAGAGAAAATAACGGGGCCTCGTGGATCGGAAAAATTTTCCGATCTGGAATAAAAATGACTTTTTTAAATCTTAACAAAATTGGTTATCGTATAACACGAGCTTTTTTTTTTAATTTTTTTTCAATTTTTGGTGATGTTCCAAATTTGAAAGTGTGTTTTTTCGAAAAAAATATTGACTTTGAAAATTTATAAAAAATCGAAAAAAATTTAAAAAAAAAGCTCGTGTCATACTATAGCGAAAAACATGGTTTCGAGATAAACGCGTTCAAAGTTTGTGAACAAAGAAAAAATAGGTTACCTTCAATCTGCCTTGCCTGCTTCGTACTGTATGCCTTCGTTATCTTGTGTTGTGCTGTTTCTTATAGTTTTTTGCAATCGTTTAGCAATTCGGGCTTCACCCTTCAAGTAGGTACAAAATAACAATCACCAAAAGGCAGGTAGCAAGTAAAACAAGTATATACCAGCTGCCGTACGTAGGTAGCGCAAAAATTAAAAATGCGCTCTCACTGTAACACCGGCTGTAACTTTTGAACCCGTAAGAATTTTTCTATGAAATTTTTTTTCTTATAATCTTAAGAATATTTACCAAAATACAAAATTATTAAATAAAGCCGATTTCAAAAAACTGCCAATGTCATGTAACCCCTTAATAAAAAATTAATACCAAATCGGAGTTTAAGATTTTAAGAATTTTTTTCGCAGAAACACAGTCATGCAAATTCCAAAATAGGGTATATTTTGAGAGAATGTAGCTCCGTCGATTTAAATGCAATTTTTTTAAAATATGGTATCATTGGAAAGCTGATTTCGTCTTTTTTAAGAGAAATATATAAAACTTGGTAAAATTGCAATAAAATGACCCATACTTAATTTTAAAGATTCATGCCATGCCAGCAGCAAACGCTCTAATTTTTTTTATATTCATTTTATTATTTTTTTTTCTTTTTTTATATTTCATTACCTTTCCAACAGTATAAAATTTTGGTGTTCTCTTAAGGGGTCCAGGGGGTCAATTCCTGTTCTGCGTTATCGTCATGTGAAATATGTTTTCACCTTTACACGGAAAATGCGATTCCCGTTGTGTGCTAAAAGGGCAACAGCTGTTCATTTTTCGCTGAAATGGAAAGAAAGTTAACGCCGGTAGCAAACGCACGTTATGGACAGAAAATGACTTTAAATTAAAAATAAATAATGTAAAAAGAAAAGCAGCTTAGGGAAAAAGGACAAGCGGTACGCAGAAACAGTATCTTATCAACTATTTAGAGGAAAATGTTGATATTGCCAATAACAAGTAAATACTATTTGCTTTACTACTTTTGGCTGTTTTATGCTGTCGCAAAACTTATCTTGTTCATATTTATTTATTTCCAATATCTTCTGCGCAAGTGAAATGAAATTAATGTTAAAGTCATTTTTGTAAAAGTTTCCTTCTTTCTTATACATTGTTTACATTTTTTGCTATGCTACTCAGCAACTACTTTCCATAAGACGAACAAGAATCGCGTTTTTGTGCGTAGTGAAGTGAAAAAGTGAAGTCATTAAGTGAAAACGATTGTGAAAAGTTTTTTTTCACTTCACTTAACGCAAAACGGGAATTGACCCCCAGGAAGTATGACGTAAAACATGTAGTAGTAATGAATTTTCAATACAAATTCAACTATCAACTTTTTTATTTTTGTTTTGTTAAAACAACGTTCGTTCATTTTCACACGAAGTTACTGGAAGAGTTACAAGGATGAGTGGTGAATTAAATATATTAGAGAATATTTCTTTATTGTACAGTTCTAAGGCATTAAACACTGTCTTTTTCCCATCGTTAGTTTGGTATTACTAACTTTATACCAAACATTCAGTTTCATTTTAAGATCATCAGCATCTCCTTCTAAATCATCTTAATAAACTCCAATTATTTTTTCAAAAGCTCCTAAAGCGCCATATCCAGCGGTTTTGTACCATCAGGAAATAGTGTTAAAATGAAAAGTTGAAATAGATGTTTTAAAAATCGAACTCTTAGGTTTGGGATTAATCAAATGCTTGTCAGAAAATTTTGACATTAGTGTCAAATCAATTATTATTTTGTTGGCTTTGTGCTTAGAGTATAATTAATAAATTCTATACAATATTATATTGTGAAGTAACAAATTGAATGTGTGGTAATTTAATAATAAAGTGTTAGAACTTCAACCACAGCTCCAACTAGGGAACTAAGCGCCTTTCACCCAAGTTGGTCATTCAATGGATGGCGTCATTGCAGTGTTGTTCTCCGTAGGCTTGCACTTTTATATTAAATACTAGTATATTTTTAAATCTTCGTTTTGCAAATGGGGTTTGCTTAAAATTAACCATCACCTGTTTTTAACATCTCTAGGGACACTTTAGGCGAGAGAGATACGCTACCAAATGCAATGAGAAAATACGCTACCACCTTGTTTTTCACACCATGGTCAAATCGAAGAATTATCAACAATACCCCAAGTGGTCGGAATAACAACTAAAAAAATGTAAGCACATGTATTCTGAACTAATAAAACATGGATAGTTTGAAAGATTACGTTTCAACGGCAAAAGATTTTAAATTTATATCTTATATTCTTTTGATAAAAACTTGTGATTACTTTTCGTGTGAGTTGCTTTCTCTTTTTGTTACGATAATTTGGGGGGCGGGAGGCTTAAACACCAAACCCCCTTCCTCCTTTGGTTGCGTTACTGGTGTGAACAATGTGAACATAAATTAGAACATATTTTCAGTTTTCTAATTTGGAACTGTAAAAAGTAATTTCTTATTTTTTTATTCAACCAATTTTTTTTCTAATTTTTTTAAAATTTTAGAAAAAATACAAGTCATTTTTAATAAATAATAAAAACGATACAAATGAATTTTTGGTTATAAAACTCTTTTTTTGAACTTGTGGTTGTGATTGAAAATTCATTTAGTCAAATTGACACAGGCTTTGTGTGTGTAGAAGTAAGGGAATAGAAGATACCCAATAAACATTGTGGCGAGGGGTGATTCGATAACGAATCGCTTGTGAATCGTTTTTTTTTAAAGTTTTCGAATAGTTTCATACCGACTTCATCAGAGGTTGGCTTGATGATTAAAGAAATAACCGATTAAAATCATGACTTTCCTAAACTCCATTTAAGATGTTTGAAACAAAAAAAAAAAAATTTTTCCGACTTTTCAATACACAAATTTTTTAAAAAAAAAAAATTTAACTAACTTTCTATACGTCATTTAAGCTAATATTTTTATTTTTTAAATTTTATGTTTTTTTTTAATTTTAAGTGAAAAAAGACTTAAATATAAATTTTCATAAATTTTTATATGAAAAAAATTTTTTGAAATATTTTTTCTTCTGTTATGTTATTTCGTGCTTATTCTTTATATAAATAATTTCCACTTATAATTTGTTCAAGATTTTCATATAAATAAGTTCTCGTTAACAAATTGCTTTTTGTTGTTTTGGCGACTCGTTAACAAATTGCTTTTTATATTTTTACATATATTTTGCTTTTTATAGTTTTTGGCGACTCGTTAACGAATTGCTTTTTTTAGTTTTGGCGACTCGTTAACGAATTGCTTTTTCATAGTTTTGGCGACTCGTTAACGAATTGCTTTTTTCGGTTTTGACGAATGTATAACAAAGCCGAAAAAAGTTGGTCAAAAAATGATAATAATTTCAAACCTTTGAAAAGCCAAATCTTTACAAAAAATACCTTAATAACAAAAAAAAAACCAACAAAAAAATTAATTTTTTTTAACCAAGTTGGGTTTTGAGCCCGTGACCGCTAATGCTGGCTTTTATTAACAAGCAAATTAAGCAAGATATATTCAGCATCAGAAATATCTGAGTGGGTAAGGTGCCGGACTGGCATTCAGTAGACGTGGTTTCGATTCTTGACGTGTTAAGCTTGAAATTAGTTTTTATTTTTTTTTTTTATATTTTATTTCTTATTTTTTATATGATTTATACGATTCGTTATCGAATTGCTTCTTTTAGTTTTGGAAACTCGTTAAAGAAATGCTTTTTATAGTTTTGGCGACTCGTTAACGAATTGCTTATAATAGTTTTGGCGACTCGTTAACGAATTGCTTTTTTCGGTTTTGACGATTCATTAACGAAAGAGGAATTTCTCCCGCTCGCGATATTATAAATGAATCGCTACTTATAATTGCTAATGAATGAAATGTCAATCATTTGGGTCATAATCATTGGGTAATAATAAAGAAATCCATTGTAGAACCTGAGTTCTGAAAAAAATATACAAAATAATTCAGCAGCATTTTTCATATTTACTACAACGTTTACTTTTTTCACTTTATTCATAAGAAAAACATTACTTAATAATAAAATTTTTTATAACATCGTATTTTTTTTTTTTTTTTACTTTGAATGGTTGCAAAAAATGTTTGCCGGGCTTGCATACATTATAAAATTTACATTTTTTTTTAGTGTAAATTTAAAAAAGAAGCAATAGAACAGTAGTGATCTTTTTTTCCATTAATAAATAAATTTCCATATTAGGCACTTAGTTAATTAAATATACATATAAATAACATGTGCTTGTTCAGCTTTTAGTTTTAACAAGGGGCAACTTTTATGTATAATAATGTTAAAACACAAATAATAATCTGCTTTATTTTTCAAAGTTATAAATGTGAAATGTTGTAATCTTAAAACTTTTATATTAAAAAAATTTAATTCGAGTAGGTAAGCTATTATGTACATACTTTTAAGTATAAATATTTTAATTTCAAACAGCATACAATGCACAATGCTGTCTTCATAGTATATATAATAACATACTCCACAGCAACATAGTAGATGTACGAGTATCGTGTAAATGTTTCATAGAAATAATAATACACCAAGAATAACAACTTATTCATATATACAAATATTTAATTTTCAATTCAACAAACATAAAATAATAAAAATTCAGCCAATATTTTTTAACCTAACTAAAATATTTTTTTAAATAGTTTTCTATATACCTTATATTTTAAAATTAATTTAAAAATTTGCTATAATATAAACATTATTATTAACTACAAAATAGCTGGCGTACTTTAAAATTGCGTAGCAAATTAAAAGTATTCGATTTGGTCAGCATAATATAAATGATTTTGGAAAAAATAACGTGCAAAAAAAAAAAAGAAAGAAGATTGTGCTGTAATGAGGTCGGGTTGTGCTGCAAAAAACACATGTATTTGTCTTAAAAGTAAGGTTATATATTTAATTAAAAACTAGACCTAATAATAAGGACAGTATAAAGAAACAAATTTTTCGAAATAAATTTCGAGAAACAAATTAAAGGCTATAAGGCCATATAAATGATATATAAACAAGAAATAAATAAGTGATTTGACGTATGACAGTTTTGGAAAAATGAAACGCTTTGCGACCTCTGCGAATTAGTTCACACAAATAACGATTTCTATTTTTATTTTGATTTATTGCACGCGTAGTCCTACAATCGCTCATCACAGCTCACTTCCTGTGAACTTCTTAATACAATAACTGTTGGGCCTAGTTTCTAAAAAAAAATTTATTTACACAGTTGAAATTTGCAAATTTGCAGAAAAACCCGGAATAAAAATAGTGGCGAAATTAGCTTCACTTAAAAAGATCACCTTACCAACTCATAAAAATCTTTCTATATACATAAATACATTTTGACATCTAAAAGCATTTAAATCAGGCCTGGTCGCTCCATAGCTCACTTTTCCCACCCAGCGGCAAATGGGCAATATACTTCATTGATGAAAGGCAATACACTCATATGCGGTAATGTACACATGTTTGTATTCACTTTCAACTCACTTTTAGAAGACAATGGCCGCTAGTCAAGCACACAGGCTACATTTTCGATAACAAAGTATGCAAACAAGTAGTCGAGCTTCCTTCTCCCATATACAATTTCGCGTACAAATTCATATATGAATAACATATATGAAATATAGGAATACTCCTTTAATTTGCCACTGGGCATGTACACAAAGCTCACTACACAAGAGAATATAATTCAGTCGTTCGCTGACATGATCTATGTTGATTTGCGCTGCAAATTGCATGAGCTGTGTGCGCGATTTGAGAGCGCACCAATACTATCAAGACAAAATCATGGTATAATGAGACAAGGTAGTGTTAGTAGTTAAAATTCTCTCTTGTGGTGGGTACCGCACCTGTCAAAAACCAGGTTTTTACTAATAAAAGCAAAACAAAATTTGCAAATTATAATATTGTATGTGTTTGACAGCTGCGGTACCCGCCACTCCGAGACGACACTACCTTGTTAAATATATCTTAGACCATGGCAGAATTATAAGGTAGGGCCGGTTGGCTCAGTGTCCTCACGCGTCAACGAATAGTGATGGGCACCAGAGATCTGCAACGAGTCACGTTTTTGCGACTTATAGTGATTCATGCAAAACCGAGTTGTAGTGCGTGCACTTCAAACAAAAACCACCACTACTATTCGAAGCACTCTTGCTACAGAAAGAAAATCATAGTTCAATGTTTGATTCGTCAATCGAACGTCAAAGTCTACCAAATACTCTGAAAACCCATAGCTCAAACAAAGTACTCATAGCTCAAGCTAAAGTCCCATAGTTCATTAGGAATGCGTGCGAATTTTTCCAGTCAAACGCAGTGGCTGTTTTTGAACTTACGCTCGCTGTTAGAAGAGAAGCAGGGTTACCATAGAATTTTTTATAACGAAATACATTTAATTGGATTTTAAGATGCAGTAAACACTTTTTTATAGAATTTCGCTGTGCGTTTCACGAAATGGTGTAAAAGTAAAATAACACACCTTGTATATAAAGGGAACTTCTCCAAAAGAAATAATAAAAATAAATTTCAATTTAATAAAGTTTGTTTCACACACACTTCACTCTAACAAATTATAATAAAACAGAAGCGTTGACCTTCATTTCGTACCGTTATAGGAAGTGTTACCATATAGTCAATAGCATTAGAACAATTCAATAATAGCATTTATCAAACTAAAATTCTTAATTTATACCAGAGTTGGTAACCCTGAAAAACACATCATTCCTTTGAAGTGCTTGTGCATGTTGTTCACAACATGTTGTACTTATTGAAATGAAGTTAGAATCATACCGACTACGTTCGACTGTGATTCAGAGTATGAATCTTGAAGCATTGGATATAAGTTGCGTGTTATGAATGCTTCAACATTTTTGATAAGTCTGAATATGAAGTAGAAGCCAAATTAATGCGTATATACTCGAGTCAACTATGTTTATAATGACTTGCTGCAGATCTCTGATGGGCACACAAATACTATTATATTTTCTGTAGTCTTGTGCTGGTGGTAGTCGAGTCTCGCTCTCATTTTTTTTCGACACATAACAATCAAGCTTAAAGCATCAAGCAGCGGAGACCTTTTGGCATGAAGTCTTACAGTCAAACCTAAATCAGAGCGGAAGCGTTTTTTATCTGTCAAAAATTTCTCATGCCCATACGATTTTATGTAGCAAACCATAATAACGCGGCGGCAACGCTGAGCGGTTGGAAAATCCAATGTTGACAGAGCGTTTGGAAGTAAAGTTGGTTGCAGAAGACAAAAAATTTTGATGTAGCAATTCTTAAAACTATTTTTTTTTGCATTTTCTTGAATTAACAATATGGAGGTAAGAATTTTGTTGATATTATAGTTTAAGAATAGTTTTAACTGCGGTAGTCACTTAGAATTTGATTTAAAAATAAAATATGCTCTAGTACATCTAATTCGTTCATGTTTATTTTTGACATTTGCTTTCATTTAGGGATGGTACTTCGGCGTTAAAGCTCAGCGTAAAAATGCTACGCTCAATACGCGCTGATTTAGGTTTGACTGTTAGCGACAACTGATTGAAATAACTCCATGTCGGTGTTTATATATGTGAGAGAAGAGAGTGAGTACGCAAACGAGTATCTACCCTATAGGAACAAACAAACTTGTCTTTAAAAACAACTAATTAAAAAACAAATTTAAAATAAACTAGTATATGAAGTACTTTGAATTATATTAATTAAGGCGGCATCCACTTCAATTCTAAATAGTTTTTATTGCATTATATATGAAGTAATTCAAATACTACTTAAAAACAAGTGGTTGATAAACTACTTTGAATTATATTAAGGCGGCAACTACTCTGATTTGGACATGTTTTAATTGCAAATTTTTATTAGATTACAAGTTTATATATGTATATTTAACCATGTTATTTCATTATATATTATTAACTTTAGGCTTCACTAAAATTTTGTTTCAAACAGACATATTTTTTTTTTACGACATTGAGCTGCAAGACAGACGTGGTAAACACACTTTAAAACTGATAAACTGCCTCAAAACCCTGTCAAACTATTAAAACTTCTGTATTATTTAAGAAATTCAAATAAGAAACTGGTAGTGTTTAGCAAACATTGCACAACTTGGACTCTGTACGAAAATTGAGGCATTGCTTAACCATTCAGCAAACACCTCATCGCTTCAGTAGTAAGAACGCACGCCTTTCCCTACGTAGCATCGAGTCTGTTTCATCACTTCATTGCCATTGACACTTAAAAGAAGCACTAAGCAAAATATCGGTGTTTCCATCGACCATTATTGATGGTTGCATAGCGTGGAAAATCCCGCTGACACTCTTGTTTAGCACATATTTTGAAATGAAGCATCAAAAAGCTGGCCCGTGTTAAATAACATGCGCAGTATCTACAGAATTCCGATCAATTGGATCGGCACCTTCGCTCATGTACCCGGGCGCATGCTCACATGTAAGCGCAGAGTATCTTCAGCTTCTGAAACTATCACCTGTTGGAAGCAGAAATAGTCCAATTAAGAAAGAAATAATGAAATTATATCTACCCTCGCAGCGTACCTCTGTTGCGCTCCTTGAATGTAATTACTAGTCCATATTTGAATTAACTGGCAATGATGTTTGGCATGAATCATTTTTGAATTATTTTAAAATCAATTAAAACACTACAAAGAATGACATTTCACAATTTTCCATTAAAAAATTCCGATTACTTTTAACTTTGTTTACATTTTGCTTTCAGATTTTATATTTCAGAATTTATTTGTGTCGACAAGGCATGATTTTTTGGCATGATTTATGTATTTATGTATTTTTTAAAACAGTGAAATAAATGATCTCTTTGATGTATAGAAATTTAAAATGTTTATGCTTTTAAATACATCTTCAGTAAGTGGAATATTAAATAGTTTTCAATTGGTTATTTTAAAGTAAAAAACAAAAATAATTTAAATTTAACTAGTTTAACAAGTAGTTGAAATTATATGCAGACGAAAGTCCGACTTATTTAGCGGACATCACCATACAAAATATGTTTATTCGTTCTATGGAAAAAAGTCAGAATTTCAACTACTCGTAGTTGTAGTTGACAAAAAACTACTTTTTCAACTACTTTTAAATTAGTTGATTTTCCTACAGGGTAGTACGCGTGCCTCTACGTGCCCAACACTGATTTAAATTGATATTGGGGGCAAGTTGTGTGTTGTTGTGTGGAGAGTGTCACATGAAAACGTGCATATGATGCACTGAGCCGATTTCGTAAAAAACTTTGGCTTGCTGGAAAGTTTATTTCAACACCCAGAGAGTTTCAACGGCTTCTTTTGTGGTGGGGAAATTTCAGAATTTTTTTTTTTGAGAAAACCACTACATTCCATTAGACGTTGATACAAGAATAACGATATCTGATACAGGATTAGGTTAAGGTTAAGGTTAGTTCCCAATATCTTAGATATCACTTCTAAAAATAAAAGAGAGACTAATTCTTAATATTCTGCAACTAATATCGCTCAAACTGTACTTATTTTTTGTGATCATTACATTTTCTTTCCAACATGTACTGTCCTGAAAAATAATCAGCCTGAAAGTATGTACAAGAAATTCATTTAATACTAATCAGTGACATGCTTGCCTTTTATGTTTGTGCATACTTTCAGGCTGCACAGTTTTCAGAACAGTGTATATTGTGAAAGCACTGTAATAATGGCAAAAAATAATTACAGTTTGAGCGTTAATGTTTCCAACACATCGTAGGACGTGCTTTTATACTACAAAAAAAAAAAAAAACGAAATGGGCATTTCAGCCCATGAAAGGACTTTGACCTAGCTTCTTATAATCAATTGTGTTGTGCGTTTTGTGAAATATTTGAACACAAATGGTCGAGAACTGGACCTACAAGTTTTATGCCGGACTCGGCATACAATTGTACGGCTTATGCTCTCAAGAAGCTTTTCATGGCCGTTTTTACTCACTGAGGTTTGACATTGCCTGCAGAGAGGATCAAGGTCACAACCTACCATTTTTTTTTTAATAATGCGACACAGAAAAGATGATTGTCATGATGAGCTGTAGTATTGGTAATTTGAGCGTAATTTTTATTCAACATGAAAAACATTAAAACATAGCATATAAAAAAAAATAAGATAAATTTACAACTTATTTTTTTAACGATATATTTTTTTCTTTTGTCCTAGTATAGCATATAAACAAATTAATTGTTACTGCTAAGCTTTAAAAACCGAAACCTGAGGTTTTTCTTGAAACTGTTTTAAAAAATGTACATTTATTTATGATTTTTTTAAAAATATTTTTTTTTTTTGGCAAAACATTTAAAAGATTTATTTTATATTAAAAATAAATTAAATTAGCTGAAAATCAAAATGACATTTATTGTTAACGTATTGTTTTTATCGATATATTTATACGTAGCTATATGCTTAAACTTTGTCTTCTACTTTATCTGTGCCCTTTAATATATGCTTCTTAATGCTATCTGTTAACTTATTTGGCGTATTTTATATGCGTTTTAAGATTATATTTATTTTTTAAAAACAATTTTTTTTTTATGTTTAGAAAATACACACTTAAAGTTACGGCTTAGAGGTAAGGTAAGACTCTATGAGTTGAGTCAACTGAAAAGATTTTTTTTTTTTGTGCAATTTTAAATTTGTCTTAAAAAATACTCTATAAAAAATAAAAATATAGTAAGCATTCTTTAAGCTTAATAAAACACTATTTTAAAGTTCACCAGCTACGACAATGAAACGTTTCTATGGTCCATAAATTATTGTAACATAGCTATATATATATTAATAGTTTATTAAGCATTAAAAGTTTTTTTTTTAAAAAAATGTTGGTTCAGTTTGTTAGTAAAAAAAATTTTATATATGTGCCTCTTTACTGGCTTTGGACGCTCTAATTTAAATTATGTTAAGCATAATTATATTAGACTTAAAAATTAAGCAACTGATTTAAGGAGACTTTCCAGTGAAAAAAGATGACAATCTATGAAAACATTTTAATAAAACAATATTGCATATTTTCATAATTTCAATTATTGAAATGTTTTTTTCAAAAAAGCATTTAACTTTTAAACTTTTCAAGTAGAGCGTTCTAGCGCTCAATACTAACTATGATAACA
Source organism: Coremacera marginata (assembly GCA_914767935.1). Classification (NCBI taxonomy): domain Eukaryota; kingdom Metazoa; phylum Arthropoda; class Insecta; order Diptera; family Sciomyzidae; genus Coremacera; species Coremacera marginata. The sequence goes on from OU612048.1 coordinate 5,473,510, forward strand.
TACTTTTGCATTTTTTTCAACCCTAAAATGTGCTTGGTGCTGCATTTTCCGGCATCGAGATTCATGTTTTATCTCTTAAAATATGTGAAAAAGTATATTAACAATTTAATTAATAATTAACTGAAATAATATCTGCGTGCAATGACAGAAAAAACCATAGTAAGAACATACAAGTAGACTTTTGTGAAAGAAAATTGTAGTGAAAATTGAAAGTGTCAAAACTAATGTATAATGACGAAAGTATTTATGCAAGCTAAACATGGTTTGAAAATGAAAACTTCGATAATTTCTACAAAAATAAATTGTTTATATTGCAAAAGTTGAAGCTTGAAAAATTGAGAAAAATCTTGTTTAAGCACACAAAGGCTATGTATAAAATTTGATTTAATCATCACTTAAACTTATGTGAAATTATATAAAAAGACTTGGATATAACTGTTAAATTGTTAAATTGTACAAAATATCGACAATTTGTCATTAAAATAAAATTCGTTAGATCAACAAATAAATCTTGGTTGTCTTAACCAAGAACTTGGAAGGCACCAAATTGCCGAAGGCATTGAATAAATTAACATAAGTTTATTTTTAATTTGCCTTAAGTTTTTTCGGTGCATTCATGTATTTTGCGCTTTTTTCGGGTTGTTGTTTAAAAAAACGTTAAAATAAAACAAAACATATTTTGAATATGACCCACTTTAGGTCATTATTTACAAATAAATTGAACAGTTTATATATTTTGGAACATCAAACTCAGTTCACTAAATTAATCAGATTTAAGCGAGTTCACTGGAATGTCTCATTAAAGACAGCCTTGCACATCGTTTACCGTAGAATATGCAATACTCACGAGGCAACACTCGTCAACACTTATTGTACGCAATATTTAAAGAAGTCTATCTAATATTTAAACATCAATATATTCGAAATATAAATAAACTTAAGAGACATCGTTTTGAGTATTGTCTATATTACAAATAGAATTGTTTTTTTTTTCATATCAATTTTTTATTATTTCCTAAAAATAGTCTTAATCATACATTTATATGTATATATATATTTATATATAACAATGAAAAATGTGTGCGTGGCTTATTCAGTTGTTAAAATAATTAAGAACGGCCCTTCTTCTAAATAAAATTGCTTAAGGGGGCAGATACCTTTATGATTTCGGGAAAATACAATTTTTTTTCCTAGTACGAATGTATAATATTTAAAATATGCGGTCAAAAGAAAAAGCTAAATATTGATTATTTACGGAGTTATGGTCAAAAAAGTACGAGTCCGCAACCGTCACTTTTCCGGTAGTCGGAGTGTTTGGGGCAGAGCAATGCTTCTCTCACAATAGTTTGTAAATTCTCTTATTTCGTAATTCTGGGTAGGCTTATTACACATATCGCACTCTATATACAAAATAGGCATGACACAAAATTTACAAATTTTTACTTTTTAATGTTAAACTATTCGTACTGATCAACTTTAAAAATTGTTGAAAAAAATAATTTTGTCTCTTTGTGTTGTATGGAGTCCTTTGAAAAAAAAAGAAATAGTTTTTTGCTTCTCCTGACTAGGCATTTACAGGAAGGCACAGAGAGCCTGTTGGTTTTTCTTCTGTACAGATATCGAAAGTACTTTCGAGGCCTCAAGGCTTTGGAAAATACTAGTATAAAAAATCCCAACAGCACCAAGCTTTCTTCAAAAGGAAGTTGGTACCTGTACAGGCTCATGCATCGAAACGTTAGACACACTTATCGACGCACATTTTTCTGGTAGCGTTCACATTGGCAACTCCAGCTTCCAATCGTCCAGATTGAGCAGTTGACCAGCAAGGAGAAGTTAAGATGGGCGATTTATTCGTTTCAACCATATTAATCTCCGGGACCCGATGGTATTATACCAGCTCAACTCCACTAAGCTTCAATGCAATATTACCCTGACTTCAATCTACAAGGGCTGCCTACTCCTTAACTATATCCCATCAGCTTGGAGAGAGACTAAGGTCATCTTTATACCGAAAGCGGGCAAATCCTCTCCCACCAAACCGAATGACTTTAGACCTATAAGCCTCTCCTCCTTTTTGGTTAAAATACTGGAGAGACTTATTGGACTTCTCTTAAGCCAAAACTTGATAGGCTTCTGAAAATCCAACATGTCTATATTAAAGGCAGATCTACAGTGGCAGCTCTTCACTCTCTTGTATCTACAATCGTACAATCACTTATAAACAAAGAATATGCGCTTGCTGCTTTTCTAGACATAGTAGGAGCATTCAATAACGTTCTTCCATGAGCGGTTACCTCTGCCTTGTCGGAACTGGGGGTGCAGGATTCTCTCGTGAGCTTCATACATCAGATGCTCTTGGGCAGGGTGGTGAACTCAGAGCTGGGAGGATTCTGTGCTCGTAGGTTCGTGAGAAGAGGTACTCCGCAGGGGGGAGTCTTGTCTCCGCTTCTTTGGTCCGTGACGGTTAACCAGCTGTTGCGCATCATGCAGAAGGCTACATGGTTATTGCTTATGCTGACGATATCGCAATAGTATTTAACGGATAATGTCCTCAGACTCAGAGAATGGGGAGAGCACTCTCAATCCTTTCGAGATGGGCACCCTTTTGTGTTTTAAGTGTTAACCCGGAGAAAACGGATCTCATTCTCACCAGGAAATGTAAACTATCCAACCTTATACCTCCGCGTCTAAGCGGCACGAGGTTGATCTTTAGTGACAGCACAAAATACCTAGGAGTTATTCTGGATAAGAAGCTTATCTGGAATGATAATATAAAGGAACTTGCTAGGAAGGCAAACATAGCTCTTTTTACCTGTCAAAAATCGATAGGTAAAAAATGGAGCTTCTCACCCAAAATAGTACGCTGGATCTATACAGCAATTGTCCATCCCATACTTACTTATGGCTCACTGATGTGGTGGAGGGCTCTTGATAACACAAATTTGCAAAGGTGCAAAGAAGTGCAAGTCTATGTATAAATCTATGTATATCCACAACACCAACTAACGCTTTGAATGCCATGCTTCACCTTCCTCCTCTTGATATCTGTGCCAGGGAATGTGCTAACACAGCAACTCTCAGACCAAGAGAAAAAGGAAATTGGATAGGTTTTGGTTGCGGTCACACAATTATTCTGAACTCCTCTGTCCCCAACAAAACAGACTACTGTGTGCCTTGCTTGAGTCTTGAAAAAAAACTGTGAAGTTCTCATACCTTCGTGGCTAGACTGGGCTAACAAAGCCCCCCTTAAAACAAACGACACTAAAATCTTTACAGATGAATCAAAACTTAGAGAACAAGTAGGGGGAGGTATTTACTACCAGGACCTTGAAATCGAAGCATCCTTAAGACTGCCAAATTATTGTAATGTCTACCAAGCGGAGATGGTTGCAATTCACGAAACCGCTAAGATTCTGAGTCAAAAAGACCTTGAAGCAAAAAGTATTTTCATCTTTTCAGATAGCCAAGTAGCGCTTAAGGCACTGAACTCACATACTGATAGCTTTAAGACTCTCACTGAATGCCGCAGATCTCTTAACGAGATGTGAAGTCTATACAGGATCCACCTCATATGGGTACCCGGAAACAGGGGTATCGAGAGCAATAACTTGGCGGGAAGGGTACGACCTCTAACACCCTCTTTAATGAGGACCTTATTGGCATACCCATATCCTCCAGTGCAGGAACAAATTCTTAAGTCTTGCACAAGAACGCTGGGAGCACCTTGATACATGTAGATAAGCTGACGTGGCCTTCTTACGACTTAAAAAGCACCAACTCACTGCTTGAATTAAATAGGGTAAATCTGTCAAAAATAGTAGGAATCCTCAAGGATCACTGCCTAATCGGAACGCATACTCTTCGGTTAGGACTTATAGCAAATGATTTTTGCAGAAGCTGCAGATGTGAGGAGGAAGTAGAAAATGTTCTGCATTTCCTCTGCGAATGTCCGGCCATTGCTAAAAGGAGGATGGCAGCTCTGGGTCATACCTTTCTAAACGGACTTGCCGAAATCTCATGCCTGGAAATTAGGCATATCCTAAAATTCATTACACGCACGAAATGGTTTGAGGAGGGAAATCGCTAGGGTTCAAAGGAGATTATATGGTATCACAACGTGCCAGCACTGGTCTAGGTGTCAAGTCGGTTATCGACTTAACCACTTTAACCTAACCCAACCTAGCCTTGCTTCTCCCGAAAATGTTTAAAATTTTGAAGTACAGCCGAGAGCTGGTCTTTGTTCTGGCTAGAAAAAGATCCCAAACTTGTAGATGTTACTCCATTACTTGGCGATGAAATGAAATGATATCTTCTAACAATTTAAACCAGGCTTGGGCGCTCCATAGCTCACTGAGCGCTCTCTGAGCGTAACTTTTCACATGTACACAAAGCTCTCACCACAAGAGAATATAATTCAGTCATTCGCTAATGGTGATGCTGTGATGATCTATGTTGCTTTGCGCTGTAAATTGTATGAACTCAGTTTGCACGATTTGAGAGCGCACCAATACTAACAAGACAAGATAAAATGTGACTGTGTTAAAATGCCCAGGCCTTATTAAACCTGATTTATCTAAAGTTCATTTATTCTTAAGATGCTTGAGTGTTCATACCCAGAATGCCAACGAAAGTTTCAACGCGACAGTTTGGCGAATATATCCAAAGCACCCCAATTCCGGGCAGAAAATTGTCGAAATTTCAGCTTGCACTGCAGTTAGAATGTTTAATGCAGGTAATATCTTCAATCTGAAGCTTATGAATGAGCTGGATATAATTATTGGCACCTATTGCAAAGTTTTCGTCGAAAACACCGAAAGGCACGAGTAGCAAAGCAGAACAAAAAGAGCCTCTCCAAGACAGCTCGTACAGCTCGAAGGCCGAAGGCCAATATTGTATGGACCCGGAATCGCAGATTGACTCGTAAGTTACTCAAAGTTATAGTTATACCGTATCGAAACTATGAACGCGAATATCTCGAAACTAATTTTTGAAACAATGCTCGTGCTGTAACTCAAAAACTTATAAGCCGATAGGCAGAAATTTTGACTGGTATCTCCCTATACTAGTACCAAAAGTATGTTTTTACAAGTTTAAAGATAAATTTAGTTTTTTTGGGGCCAAAACCGTTGAAACAAATAGTCGAAAATCTGTACCTTCGATTAAACAGCCGATATTTTGGAAAAATTTTGACAGCTGTAGCAATTTAAGATGCCCCGCAGCAGATGCTCGAAGCCATCCTTTTGTAAAAAAAAAAAAATATTAAAATGTTTTTTTTACACTTCAAAGGTAGGAAAATAAAAAAAATGATTCAATTATGTTATCAACTTGACAAGAAATTTATTAAACATGACTAATTTTACTCTGGTTAAATGTATCTCCCTCCTTAAAAGCAGTAAAGGGGAATAGCTATAACTACTGAATTTTATTTTTAGGTGTTGCCACCATAGATTTGTGGAGACTTTTTATATAACATAGATGAATATTATAGTGCTAGTTCTTGTATACACGTGTGCAAACTCCAGCACTACACTACGTAGTTCCAACAAAAATTTAAACAAACGCTATCAATACAAAACGTAAGTAATAATAAACGAAAGTTCGTATTTCATTATGTTCAGGCAAGGAAAACATGAGTTGTGAGTGAAATGATTTTACTCACGATAATTGATGTGTGAAGCATATTATTTTTAAACACATCTGGCCATGCAATTGGATTAAAAATAAACCCGTTTGACACATTATAGCTTCGATATGTTGAATACATTTCTGTTTGGCTGCAGTCACACGATGTCTCTTTGTACGACAAATCGGTGCATGGTGCATGCTCCACCTGCAACGACACCAACAAAATTTTTTGTTGTTTCCGTGGGTAAAAGAAAAAACTGGAATTTGGAGAGCTTCGCCTCTTTCATCAAATACTACCAAGCAAACGACAAATTATGTTCACGTTTCGAAGTTGAAAACAATTTGAACAGCTGGCAGAAAACAGGATTTGAACAGTAAACAGCAGAAATAATGTTGTCTTCAGCCTTGCCAAACAGAAAACTCTGTGAGAGCATACCGTGGACAAAACACTGCGCGTGAGAAAAAAAGATGGCAAATCTATCAAAATTTGACAGACAAGAGTCTGAAGTGGGACATGCAGCTATGCTACACATAATTGTAAAAAGTAAACATAAAAAATAAAAACAAAAAATCTTGATTTTATGGGTATTGCCAACAGTTTAAATTTTTTGCAGTTGGCATAAATTTTGGCCCTGACTTTGAGTGCTTGAATTCAAAAGACTTCCAAAACTTGACAGACAAGTATCTAAAGTGGGACATGCGTCTATGATAAACATAGTTTTAAAAACTAAAAAACTGTGTTTTATGGGAATTGCCACAAATTTCAATTTTTCAATTTTTTTTTTTTTGGCATAAATTTTGGCCCAGATTTTGAGGGCCTGATTTCAAAAGATACTACGTTACGCAGACGTACGCAAAGGGATCCATTGAACTTTTGCTTTAGAATTTTAATTTAAAGTCGTGTTCGAAGTGAATTTGTCATTATAAGTAAAAATTTAAACTTACATTAAATATACATACTTACATATAACTATCATATATATATTTTTATCGTATATTTAATTTATAGCTAAATTATACCTCAAAATGTCATCTATTTATTAAGAAGTTAATGCAAAAACGTAGTAGCAAATTGCAGAGCTGTAAAAGAATGCATTCATTTGTGATTTCAAAAGATTGATTGGGACTCCATGAATACACTCACTTTTTCCAATCATTGATTATTATTTGAAATTTTGAGTTCCAATCAATGATTTGAAAAAATGAATGCATTCACATGGAAATTATTGGCTTCATTCATTTTTTAAATCATTCATTGGGACTTGAAATTTCAAACCACATTTCAATGATTTAAAAAAATGAATGCATTCATTTTGAATATAAATCACAAATGATTGCATTCTTTTATAGCTCTGGCAAATTGAAGTAAGAGCTAATTTCCAAAACTTACATACACCTTAGTATGTAAGTTAGTTAAAATACACATAATTTGGAGAATACATGCAAATAAAATTGAATAAAATATTTTTTTTTCATCAGCTCCTACTGCTATTTAACTTAATCAATTAAATTATGTTTAAATTTCGGGTTAGTTATATCCTGCAATTAACACAAAATTTGCCTTTTGTGATCTTAAGTGTGCATATTTAAAACATAATTTTTTTAAAATTTTTGGCATGAGCATAAAAATTAAAAAAAATTTTTTTTGTTCAAGTTTAAAACAAGTCATGTTTGTGAGATAGATACGTTTGCACAAAGTTTTTACACATATGAGAGAAAATAAAACTATATATGCTTAAACATGTTATTTTATGCTTAATAAAATTACCATTTCTGGCTGAGAGGTATGATTTTTACATCTACTCAAAATCCAAACCAGAGTCACAATTCATTGCCAAGGAGATTCAATAAATGTTATGAACTGTGAGCGTTATCCATGTATGGCATCAGGCTATTCTGACCTGCTGCTGTTGTTCTTGTTGGAGTTGTTGTTTCTGCTGCTCGTGTTGTTTGCGCACCGGCGGCCACCTCACTGGTAGGCTGCTGCAACAAGGTTTGATGTCGATTGGTTGGTGAGCGCGTTGCACCTGAACTGAGTATGGAACCATTGGCACTACCGCTACCATGAAAGCTTCCCGCACGTTCGTAGGCTAGAATTTGATGCGCAGCTATATCCATTTCTTCGCGTGTCATATCGAGCGCCTCTTGCATCTCGCGCGCCGCATAGCCAACGAACTCTGAATCACAATATTTGGCTAGACCCTCAGAGGCGAGGACCTAAAACGATAAGTAATGGTTACCAATATCACTTACCACTTTTGATTTTAGACCGAAGAATGAGTTAAAAGTATTTATAAAAGTAGGTCGTTTATGAATATTTTTACTCAAAAAGGTTCGTAAATACATTTACATGTATATGTTCATGTTTAATGTTCAATACTACATCAACATGTTATTGTTTGTATACAGAAGAAAAGGAACAGTACAGTAAGAAAGTAACTACCAGAGGATCACTGGATCAGAGGAAGGTGGGGATATATATAACCTGAACTGTATTTAGTAATGAAGGTTTCATAACAACAGGAAATTGTCAATTTTAGGATGACTAAGGTGACCGCTCGCTACCCAGCGGCGGTCAGCGCAGAAGAGGACGGCCGTATCTCCGTTGAAAGGACCAAGTAGAGGATATCCTGACGAAACTTGGAGCTTCCAACTGGCGCCAGCAAGCGCAAAACAGAAATGGCTGGCGCAATTTCTTACGACAGGCGGAAACCCACTTACGGTTGTAGGCGCCACCTAAGTATGTAAGTAAGTAAGGTGACCATCTGTACAGAAACTACCAGTAAAAAAAAACAAATAAACGAAAATGGCGATTTCAGCCCTTGGAAGCATTTTGAAAGCACTGAGCTTATGATCAATTGTGTTGTGTGTGTTGCGAAATGTTTGAACACAAATGATTGAGAACTGGACCTACCAGCTTTATGCCGACTCCAAAGGGCTTATGTTCTCAAGAAGCTTTTCATGGCAGTTTTTACTCTCTAAGGTTTGCCATTGTCTGCAGAGAGGTGACGGCCGAACAGAAATATGAATTTAATTGAAAAAATTGTCTGCGGCAGATGGAGGATTTGAACCTGGGTTCTCTGGCGTATGAGCCACGGCCACCATGAAATTACGAGCACAGTGCTGAAATTGTGTTCCAATAGTGTGGGTACCGTGTACCTAAACTTTGCTTCGGTACACACAAATTGTACCGAAACCTGAGAGAAAAGCATCCGATGGCAAAAGTTTGGCTGCTTTTTCTGCGGAACTTAGTACGTGAATAGTTCGCGTTTGTAATAAAAAGGAAATCGTCTTATTTTATCTATGTAGACAGCATTTTCAATCGAACAGTTACATTGCTTGTAGGTGACTCGGTCTTGGCGATAGCAGTCGGGCACACGCTCAATACTTTCATGGAATCGCTTGAATCGCAAAACAAACATAGCTTTTTGTCATCGACCGTGCAGAAAAAAATGGAGATTGCTGCTAATATAGACTATATAAACTATAACAAAAGAACAAGTTTAAATTACAACTCAATCATTTAACGGTTGGCATTATTATTTCTCTTTTTGTACAAGTAGTTTCTGATGAAAATAATTTTCTTCTCTTTTCGAAAGCGAAGAGAATCAACTACATTAAGAAGTGGCCTTACCTTGTAAATCATTATACCATGTAGCGTACAATCAAGTGCTCAATATTGTGGCTTACATTCTCTGGTGACCAGGCACGTCAGCTACCGTTGAGAGAGTTTTTTTCCTTAATTAACGATATATGGTCCATTCATAAAACACGGTTGAACATTCATACATTGAGGGATATTCTGTATGTTAGATAGATACAACGTGAAAATGACATGCCTCGAGTCTTATGATTTTCTCAAAGGTTAGAAAAACATATGTTAAAACAAATTGGATCTGACGGAAAGTGTGGTTGATTATGTGCACGAGAGTCTTGCGATCTACTCCTACGGATGCGTTAAACGTCATTCTGCACCTACCTCCCATAGACCTAATTGCCATCGAAGGTGCTACTATCACAGCTCTGAGGCTAAGGGAGGCTGAATCCTGGTTCGGAGATGATAACGGACACACAGAGATACTGGCCTCGGCCACTATCCCCTTCAACACAGACTACTGCACACCACAGGTAATCTTTGATAAAAAATTCAATGTCCGCATTCTTACACGAAAGGAATGGGAAAGCAGTCCTCACTATATGGAGGGGGCCATAAACATATTTACTGACGGCTCTAAGCTTGAAGGGCGAGTGGGTGGGGGATTCTTTTCCCCCCATGTTCTGGTAGGGCTACTCTGGGCTGGTAGGGTAGGGCTGTGATGCCAACGACTTCTGCAGGAGCTGCAGAGATGATAAGGGGAAGGAAACCATACAGCACTTCTCTACCACTGCCCCGCTCTAAGAAGAAGGAGACTAAATACCCTCAGTTGACCCCTCTTTCAATCCCTTGCTTCAATATCCAAGATAGATCCAAAGAAACTCCACAGATTCATAAAATCGACGGGATGGTTCAACAGAGACAGGACTCTTATAACACCTAGTTGAAGGAGATTATATGGTATCACAAGGGGCCTATAATGGCCTAAGTGCACGAGACTGGCAGCCGTCTCAACCTAACCTAACCTAACCTAAGACTCACTTGTGTCAAATTATCTAAGAAATTTATGCAGAAGTTGTTATTTACAAGAATGTTTAAGTTAAAATCACCACATAAAATTACAGCTTTTCGACAGCTTTTGCAGTTTTTGTGTTTTTGTATGGCGAACTAAAGAAGGGTTGCAGATATGGGGTAAATGTGTTCAAAAGAAATGTTGACGGGCAAAAAGTAATAGGAGAAGCTCATATATTTGACCCCTCTATGAGTTCAGTTGCGGGAGATATACACTATTTCCGACAGTTTTCGACAGGGTTCTCAAAGGAGGGTGGCAGGTAGGGGGTAGGTGAGTTAAAAAAATGAAATGTTGAGGGGCAAAAAATAATAGATAAGGCTTATAAATTTGACCCCTCTAGGAGTCCAGTATTTTCGACAGTTTTTGCTTTTTTTGTGTTTTTTGTATTGGGATACCCAATGAAGGGTGGCACATGGGAGGTAGGTGTGTCCAGAAGAAATGTTGAGGGGAAAAACTAATAGGAATGACTCATATGTTTGACCCCTCTAGGAGTCAATTTGCGTGGGAAGTAAGCTATTGAGAGCATTTATCTTTTATCTGTTTTTATAGGAGGATCCCCTTCTATTTACAGTGGCGGCCATGGCGCAGTAGGTAGAGTGTATGGCTCATACACCAGAGAACCCTGGTTCGAATCCCACCTGACATAGAAAGTTTTTTCAATTGAATTAATTTTTCTGTTCGCCCGTCACCTGTCTGTAGATAATAGCAAATCTCAGAGAGTAAAAACTGCCATGAAAAGCTTCTTGAGAACATAAGCCGTAGGTTCAGTTCAAAATCATTTGTGTTCATAAGAAGCTCGATCAAAGTTCTTTCAAGGGCTGAAATGGCCATTTCATTTTTTTTTTTTTTTTTTTTTTTTTTGATAGGAAGACCTATCATTATTAATGTCAGACCAAAAGGGTGACATTTAATCATTTTCGCTCTCTGTTTACTTTGTCTCTTAAAAACTGCAACACATACGGTTCTTTTAGTGTTGCTACGCAACGGAATGATAATAATTATGCTCATTTTTATTTTAATGCAATAATAATGTATTGTTTATGTTTGCGCTACAGAATAATGAGTAAGGTTACCTACTCGTTAACGTCTCTAAGTCAAGACTACAGTACCCTAACATATGCTACGTTTAGCGTCTATTTTGGGTGCAAAGTGCTTTTGCAATTCTCACTCAACTTTACACGGAATAATATATATTGGTACTAAGTAAATATATAATTAAAAATCTATTTCTTTTTTCATGTTTTTCTATTCGTTCCATTGTGCGACTTAAGTAATATTTTGTAATATACTCTATTATTATTTTATTGATTTAATTACCCTTTCCACAAGACTTTCTGCCGAACCGATGACTTCAAATGAGGTTGGAGTACGCCGTTGTTCGTATGGACTGCCCGGCGTAGATTGTATCATTCGCTCCGGGTCACTCAGTTCATTGACTAAAAAATTAAAAAAAAAAAAACAAAATGGATGAAAAGCTTTTTCTTTTTAATTCCTCAGCGTTCAGCTTAATATGAACATGAATCAAATCGAAAATATAAGAAACACAGACGATATTGACTACTTTAGAAATCTGATTAACAATATACATATATTAATTAATTAATTAATAGTTATGAGGGATAAGAAACAACAACAATTACAAAGGGAAAAATTAAAAACGAAAAATCGGTTTAAGAAGCTACAACATGATATGCATATATAATGTTTATAATAATAAGGTATGTACCCATTTTTGTATATGTACGATTAGAAAGAATCAGGAAAATTTCATCTTGTAGATATATGCTAGCATGACAAAATGTAATTAATTTAAGGTTTTCATGTGTCTGTATATATAGTTTAAAATAACTCCGGTAAACTTTAAAGCAAAACCGTTAATAAGTGAAGGGACTTTTTAGAACCATAGTCCTAAAAGTGAATACTTATATCACTTTTATAATGAGACAAATCCACCCCCGTATCTGAGTTTTCAATTTATGATGAAAAGTAATATTAATAATGTGAGTAGAATAATTTTCAAAAACTTCAGTTTTAACAATATTTTTTGTACTCTGTTCATCATTCATCAATATTTAAAAATTTATTGTAAGAAGACTGCCCATCAGTATTTGATTAAAATTTTTAAAATTTGAAGAATATTTTCAAATAATAATTATATATATACTACTTCTTAATGTTATTATATCCAAAAAGTTATATTTAAAAAAAAAATTTAAAGACCACGCGTACTGCGTTAGGTAAATTTAATTAATCACAGCTTTTGCAATGTTCATATGTAGGCGTGGCAGTTATAGAAGACAGGAAACGAAAATAGACTCGAAACGTGGCGTATGTAAGGGTACTGTAGAGAACACTACGTTAACGTTGTGTAGCGTTGGACACTGCGCTCATTATTCTGCAGCATTATAGTTTGTGTACTTGAACGCAAACACAAACAATACACTACGATTGCATAAAAATGAGCATAATTATTATCATTCCATTGCGCAGCTACACTAAAAGAACCGTATGTATTGCGGTTTTTGAAAAACAAAGAAAGCAGAGAGTGAAAACATATTTATTGTAGTTGTAAATAATTAATTTTATATTTCTCACCTACCACCTATCTGCCACCCTTCTTTGGGTCTCCATACAAAAAACTGCAAAAACTGTCGAAAATACATAGTTTATATCTCACGCAACTGGACTCCTAGAGGGATCAAATATATGAGCTAGTCCTATTTTTTTGCTCTTCTACATTTCTGCAGAGCACACCTACCCCCTAGCTGAAAGCTTTCTCTCGGCCCACATACAAAAAACACAAAACTAAAAAACTATCGAAAATTCATTACATCTCTCGTAACTGGGCTCTTAGAGGGGTCAAATGTATAAGCTGATCCTACTATTTTTAGCCCTCAACATTTCTTACCAACACTCCTACTCCCTATCTGCCGCCCTACTCTGGGTCCCTATACAAAAAACACAAAAACTGCACAAACTGTAGAATATAGTTTATATCTCCAGCACATGGACTCCTAGAGGGGTCAAATATATGCGCTGGCCCTATTATTTTTTGCCCTTCAACATTTCCGCCGAGCAAAACTTCCCCCCTACTTGCCTCATTTAAAGTTACCGTATGCCGTTTGTGTTACGTACTTTTCACGCAAACACTACTAACACTACTGTATATTTCCCTGTCGAACGGTACAAAATAATAAGGTCTGTGTTAATTTTTTATGCCAGCATAGTGTAGTGTATGTGTTTGCGTTCGCGTACACAAACATATACGCTACGGAATGATGAGTCATGCTTTCTACGGAACACTAAAATAACATTCCGTTTATTTTCGTTCCCTGAAAGAAGAGTGTATATGTTAAAATATATATATTCTTAATCAGACATATCCTTCTGTCTGTCTATTTCTCCGTATATCTGCCTTTGACCCTGGAATTGGCGCAATTTCGTAGCTAGAGTAATGAAACTCGATATACAACCTTTATCTAAAATATAAAAATTAAGTTCAAAAAGTGAGCCAAGCCGGTTAAAAACAAAATGACTTTATGAAAACCAATGTTCATTAATATAGGTTAAGTCACTTGAGAGAAAAGCACTCTTTTTCTGCCTTTGCTCGAACTGTCAAAGTAGCTGTTAGCTAAAAATTGTACAGATTCAGGTTTTTTTTTTCTTGATTTCCTTTTATCCATTCTGACAGTTCGACCGAGCTTCTCTCAAGTGACTTAACCTGTATTAATAAACCTTGATGAAAACGTTAAAATTTCTTAAGATTTCGCAAAAAATAAATTGTGTGTGCGAGAGGCTTGCAGATTGTGGATCCATAGCTCGTCAGAAAATTAATGGATTTTTAATTTGCACGTAGGTGTGTAGCTGGCTTAAATTATACCTGGCATTGCAGATTAAATAATAGTAAGTTTATCAACCGATAATTTTAAAAATATATGAAAAATTTCGAAAAACAAAAGCTTAAACGCGATTTCCTCGAAACTAGTTTTTTTAAATGGTTCGATAGATAACTCGAAATCTATTGGTTCAGTTTCAATGAATCTTTTTGCATTTTGTTTGTAATTTTGTCCTTTAAACATCCCTCCTAAATTCAAGTACCTACTATTATTTTTGTTTTATTTTTTTAGAGACAAAAAAGCGCGTGCAAATCTATCACTTTTCTTAATTTTTTAGCTTAACTTTCGCCACAATGTTAAAAAACCCTAAATAAGTGGTCTGTACTTTAAAATGACATTTCATTTTTTGTTTCAGATACATGGGAAAGGCGATATCCATCGAACAGTTTTGAATGTCTTATTTTTTAATGTTATTTTCAGCGCCTTCTATATAAAAGCCTGTAAACTATTTTAACAAAAAACAAAATAATTTTTATAAAGTACTTTTGATGTACAATAAGCTGTTTAAATCTGAAAAAAATTGTAAATCCTTGTATTTAAAACAAATTTTTGAAAAAAGCTGCGGTGTTTTGGTTGTTACACGTATATTAATCTATCTTAATATATATATCTTAAAATATCACATTTATGCTACAGCGCAGTATAGGAGTATTTTCCTTTCGAAATTTTAATCACCACGCATTGTTTGGTCGTTTTATTTTTACGCGTTTGTGTTGCGAGATTTTCAATAAATTCCATGCTGCTCTCAACTCTTCTCTTTTTATGCTCAGCTAGCACAGCAAAAAAAAAAAAAAAACAAACAACCTCGACCAAGGCGAAAAGTGAGATACAAATAAGGTCTGATTCCGTACTAATTTCAAATAAAGTTCGAGTAAAATTCAAGCTGTGGGAGTAATTGAATTATCTGTTAAAATGAGAGAATTTATCAAAAAAGTACGCAAACGACAGCAATCAAGTTTCAAGTACAATAGCTGTTTGTATAATTTTATAACAGAAAACAATTGATTATTTGCTTGAAATTAATGCTTTTCTTCCAAATGAAATAAATTTTATGCATCATATTTAAAACATCAGCACTAATACATGAGGGCAGGATTTTTATTTATTTTAACAAATCAATGAAAACTTTTAATATGTAAACTTCACGATCAACTGTTCAAAGCTATTCAAACGAGCTCAAAGAATTTTCTCAAGTAAAGCTCCAGATAGTTTCGAGCTCGAGAGAGTGGCATTTTGCTTATTCTTCTTCTCTCCCAAGCTTGAAAGATATGTAAAAAAACGCTTCCAAGCAACTTTAAGTTACTTGAAGTTAGTACAGAAATAGACCTATATATCGCTACCTTAATATAGAAAGGCCCTATCTCAAAAGGCCCTAAGTCAATAGGAGAAGGAGAAAACTTAATAAAAAATGAAGTTCTGTAGTTTCGAATTTTTTGTAAACAAATTTTTTTATTAAAAACTATAAGTGATGTAGCGATGTTACAATTCTTTTTAATGTAGAAATTGCAGAACTTTGTTTTTTATGAAGTTTTTTTCTTCTCCTATAATGTAAAAAAAATTGAGTTAGGGCCTTTCTATATTAAGGTAGCGATATGCAGTGCTGCGCTGCAAAACAAAACAAAAGAACAAATGTTTTTTATTTCATGTGACATATATGGTCTTAGGGCGAGTTAACAGTAAACCTTTATCCGGAAGCTTATTTGCGCTTACGCCTAAAGTAGCTTATTTGAGCTTATTATGCTTAAAGTGCGCGCTTATTGCTTAAAGATTAAAGTAGCTTATTGGTGTTCATAGAGCGCACCTATTGCTTGCATATAAATGTATGTTTTTGAGGTTATTGGTGTTCGTATATTGCGAATTTGATAACAATTTTCAGGCAGGAGAAAATTGAGAAGGAAAGGAAGAAAGAAGCAAATAGCGATAACATTTTCTTTTTACATTTACTCCACGTATAATATAATGTTTAATAACAAATGCTCAAAACAATTACAAATGATCGAAACAATAAAAAATGCGCTAAAAGAAACTTGATAATACAAAGCATAAATATGGTTGTAAGTTCAGCAAAAAAATAAAAATTATTTAAGTAGAACAGCAAGAACAACGAAAATTATGTAAATAAGCGAAACCGA
The DNA here is from genome assembly GCA_914767935.1 of Coremacera marginata. Taxonomy (NCBI): domain Eukaryota; kingdom Metazoa; phylum Arthropoda; class Insecta; order Diptera; family Sciomyzidae; genus Coremacera; species Coremacera marginata. The sequence goes on from OU612048.1 coordinate 5,489,830, forward strand.
AGACACAAGTGCAAGGTTCATTAATACAGGTTAAGTCACTTGAGAGATGCTCGGTCGAACTGTCAGAATGGATAAAAGGAAATAAAAAAAAAAAAAACCTGAATCTGTACAATTTTTAGCTAACAGCTACTTTGACAGTTCGAAAACGCGGAAAAAGAGTGCTTTTCTCTCAAGTGACTTAACCTATATTAATGAACCTTGCAAAAGTGCAGAAATCTATCTTAAATACGTAAACAAGTGAAATTGAAAAAAGCGCCGAAAATCATCTTAAAAAAATGCAAAAAAAAGCCATAAGCAATTAAATTAATATACAAGCTGTAAGAGCGAGCGAGATAGAGATATAAGCACCAAAATAGACGAGACGAAACGACATGAGCTTAACGAACGTCTGAAGAGTTGAGACGTTAAAAGTTCGGTTCTTAAGGCACATTCGCTGATCACCTTCAGCAAGTTTTTACGATAATTAATTCAGATTAAGTTAAAGAGCATGCAGCAACAAGTCTCTCTCACTGAGCGGAGAGTGCATAAACTTTATATAAAACTTGCTAAAGATGGTCAGTGAATCCGCCTTTACGGAACGGAATGTATTGACAAACTGTTTCAAGCTGTTTCTTTCAGTTTGGTTAAATTACGTTTGTGCATTTTGGAGAACAACATTGAAATGCATTTAATCAAAGTTTTTCGTTTTTACTCTTTACGAAGCTATTTGGTTAGGCCCTAACAAGTAGCTTTAAGTTCGGAATAATCTTGCTTTAGCTTTTTTCGTATGATTATGATTATACATGAAGATCTTTTCAGCTTCAACAATAATCTGCCACATAAATGTTCACTATAAACGCGCCCTAAGGCGATTCACTGACCATCCTCACCGTCTTTATAATTCTATGTAAAAGTTTGGCGCTCTATCTCTCTCCACAGTCATTCAAAGAGAAACAAAAATGTGTGCACGCTCTTTATTGATAAAGAAAAAACGTCCGTGGCGAAGCCGCGGATCACTGTGACCAGCTTGACTTCTAATTTAAGAAAAATCTTGTGTCACTTTGTGTGTTAATTAATTTTTTTTTTTGTATATTTGGTCGATGTGAGAATTAGTCGTACAGAATTTTTCACCCTTCTAACCCCATCACCCATTTCATAATCGCAAAGTGTTGCGTCAATTTGACATTTCGTTCCGGATTTGTTATGTATCACAACGAAGAGTGTAAAAAATTGTTTAGGAAACTGCCCATACGGGATATGGCTTCGCCCATATAAGTCACAATTTTGATACAGTAGAGCTTTGGCATTAAAAGTCACAGAACATTAAAATTCAACCTTTTAATGGAAAACTTGAACGAGCATTGGACACGTGGGTGTGACTGCGTTCATATAAGCCGAATTTTTTATATCAAATAGCTTTGGAAGTAAAAATCACAGAACATTGAAACTCTGAATGGAGTTACTATTTGGTGATGTTCTGCTACCGGGAAACTGGGAACGACCTCACTCCCAGGTCGTTTTACAGTATGAGGGGCGATTGATAGCACTTTGGGAATTAAGATACAAAATCATTCAAAAATCCAGGTTGAGAACTTTCGTTTTGGGGTAAGTTTTGGGGTGTGAAATTCCGATATTCATACAAAAATCCCTGTATTTCGCACTTCAGTCAAAATTTCGGTACCAAGGACGATAGACCCGGGCTTGAGCATACCAACAGTCCATTTTCCACATAAAGGTAGATTTTTTGAGCAAAAATCGAGGATAAAAACTTTTGTTTTAGGGTATGTTTTGGAATGTGGAATTCTGATTTTCATATACAAATCACTTTTTTTCGCACTTCGGCTAAAATTTCGGTACCAAGGACGATAGACTGAAGCTTCAGGATACCTCCAGTCAATTTTTCGCATAATTGTTGATTTCCAGCCAAAAACTCAGGATGAGAACTTTTCACCTTCCATAAATTTTTTTTTTTTTTACAAAAAAAAAACAGATTTTGCTGAACAGAGTATTACACTTCTAGGCCGCTTTACGGTATAAAGGACGCATACAAAAACTAAATACAATCCAAAAGCTGAAAACCTCAGCTAAAAAACATTACCTGAACATATTTTCCAAAAATTTAAGATGGTAAAAAACAAAAAAAAAAAATAATCAGCTGCTTACAATAAGCTTCTCATGCATCTTGAAATTGGGCCTTAAGAAGAGGGCTATTCACAATCTTGAGTATTTGACGTTGTAAATTTATGCAATTGTAAAAATTTGCCATCAATCGTGAGCGGCCTTTTTCTTTTTACTTTGCAATACTTGTTGCAAATACTGAAATTAACAGCTGTTTATTCACCGACTCTTTAATGAATTTTCTATTGGGTTTCTCCCGTTTAATTCGCTTTTACTTATTTTCCATATCTTTGTTTTTAGCGACTTTATTTTTTTGACAATCAGCTGTTAGCTTAGAGTTGAATATTGCATATGTAAAGTAAATATAAACTGTGGGTTTTAAGTGTTGCATATTTACACAAGCGTAGTAAATGCATCTCTGTATATTTTGTTAGTGTAGAGTAAAAATATACTCAACCATTTTTCAAACGCTATGATGCAAGACCATTTTCACTTGATTGTGAACAGCCCTAATGATTTATGTAAGCTGCCTTCTAAGGGAAGGGAAGGGAGTTTGCGTGTAACTTGGGTGCCATCAGAGTGAGGTGAATGCAATATTTACAATACAATGACTACAACAACAATAGCGTGTTTTAAGCCGGCAGTTCAGTTACAACATCGACAGTACAGCAACAACAACATCAAGTTAAAAAGTTGAGCGAGAATTTATAAAAAGAAAGAAAAATTTGGTTATCTGTATATATCATATGCTTATATATATATATGCATATATATATATATATACCCAATATATAATATTTATATATATATATATATATATAAAGAAACATAAAAGGACACTAGAATAAAAAAACTTATTTGAAGAATTCAGGTCCTGTAGTAAAAATTTGTAAGAATGATAACATCAAATAATGTAATCAATACATTTTTAGCCCTGACTGTAACTTTATGTGGAATATCGAAAGTGCAGTGTATTCTATATTTTTCGACTTTTTAAACTAGCAAATGTGCAAAATTATTTTATCTCTAAGGTATTTTGAAGCACAACTTGAGAACATCACAGCACAATTTTCAAATTTCAGAAAAACAATTCACTTTAAAAACAACTTCTCATAATAATCAAACGAAATAAATAAATTTTTTAGATGGAGCTTACTTTATGCACATATTCTTTAATTATTACAAATGATAAAGAAGGTTTTCTTTAATTGGAAAATTGTCATTCTTTCAAGTCTAGTTGCTACATTTTTATAGCATCTTGATAAATTCTTTTTTTCTGTAAGACCTGAACTTCTTCAAATAGCACAATCCACAATTCTTGTTGTAAAAAAAATTTTACACGTATGTCGGTGCGTTAAAAGTTAATATCTGAGAAATTTTTAATATGTGTTTTAAAACTAAATTTAGCAATATGCTAATATTAATACATAAAAGTCAAGCATGCTGCTTCGCACCTTATAACGCTGAAACTGTAATTATTTCTGAAGTGAAAACTTTTCTAGGCGCGTCGAGCACTTTCTGGTAGAGAGCAAAACTATAGATTCGCGATATCATCACGCTGTTAGCGATATCATCACGCTGTTAGCTGTTCATTTCTGTTGCATTGCTTATGCCGTGGTTATGCTAGGCAAACATGATTGGTGAGCTCTTTTTTATTACCTAGGCGATTACCAACCGACTACCGAGCCAATTACTGATTACCGAACGAATTACCGACTACCGAAGCGATTACCGAACCAATTACCGACTACCGAAGCGATTACCAATCGATTATCGAAGCAATTACCAATTGATAACCGAAGCGATTCGCAACCGATTGCAGAAGCGATTACAAACTGATTACCAATAACGGAAGCGATTACCAACCGATTACTGAAGCAATTTCCAACCGATTACCAATAGCGGAAGCGATTACCAACCGATTTCCGATTTCCGATTACCGAAGCGATTACCAACCGATTGCCGAACCAATTACCGATTACCGAACCAATTACCGACTACTAACTGATTGCCGAACCAATTATCGATTACCGAAGCGATTACCAAGCCATTACTGAAGCGATTACCAACCGATTACCGAACCAATTACCGACTACCAACGAATTTCCGAACCAATTACCGATTTCCGAAGCGATTTTCAACCAATTACCGAACCATAGCGATTACGAAGCCATTACCGATAACCGAATCGATTTCCAACCGATTACCAATTACCGAAGGAATTACCAACCAATTACCGATTACCAAAGTGATAACCAACCGATTACCAATTACTGAAGCAACTACCAACCGATTACTATAGCGATTACTAGCCTTTTACCGATTACCGAAGCGATAACTAACCGATTACCAACCGAATACAGAGCCAATTACCGATTAATCAACCAGAGTAATTGTTTCACAAATATATTATATGTAAACATTAAAAAAGTACAGTTTATACATTCAAGAACGCATACATTGATAAAAAGAGTTAATAAGTAGAAGTCATTTCATTAGTCGACTTTAGCTACTTCGAAATTCCTAACAGCTATGTTATTTCATAGCTTAAAGTTTTCACTTCAGTCGGCAGTTCCCTCACTGCGTACTTTTTTTTATCATTATTAGAGTGCTTTCAGTGTCATGAAAAATGTTCAGCCTGAAAGTATGTCCATACATAAAAGGCAAGTATTCAGCTCCGCAACTTATATCGCTCAAACTGTAATTATTTTTTTCATTATTACAGTGCTTTCACAACATATACTGTGCTGAAAAATGTTTAGCCTGAAAGAATGCACAGAAAATTTATTTGATACTTATCAGTTATGTTTCCAACCCATCGTAAGACGTATATGTATACAGAGTAAGAAAACTTTCAATACTTGGCTTTTGTAACATAGCTGTTGTGTTCACCGGCCTATAAAAAAAATTTGATAAAAAATATGTTTGTAAAATATTTAAATACTTTAGCGCCCTTTTATACATCTTTTTCCGCTTTTAAATAAAAATTTAACAATTACCCTTTAAGCGATCTTAGAGGGCTAAAATCATCTTATTATATAAAAGGCAAGCACAACGATATGCACCTAGTATCGCTCAAACTGTAATTATTATTTTTTGCGATTATTACAGTTTCTTCCCAACATTTACTGTCCTAAAAAACTTTCAGCCTGAAAGTATGCACAGAAAAATCATTTCATACTGATCAGTGGCATGCTTTCAGAATATTTTGCAGAATAGTATGTTGTAAGAGCACTGTAAAATGGCAAAAAATAATAACAGTTTGAGCGTCGTAGGACGGGCTTTTATACTAGTTTGTATATAAAAGGCAATAGTTTGTTTGTCCCCCCGCTATAGACTTCAAAACCTCTCATGAGTGTTCTTGAGTTCAGAAGGCGCTGTAGTACAAATTTCTAAAAAAAATCTCCTAAAGGAAAAACTAAGTCGCACATTTGATTACTACCAGGAGGTGTGACAAAGCACGCCGGGTCATAACTAGTATTCTATCAGAAAGTTCATTGGAAGTCACTTTGGTCAAGATTTGTCTACAGCGTACTTCTATGGAGGAAAATAGCAAACTTAATTTAAAAGCTCCCTAAGACTATGCAATCAGCAGATGACGGATTTTTTACGTAAAGTAACTAAAAACATAATAATAATAATAAAATTAAGATATATACCAATCTTATGCAAAGATACTTAAATTAAAACTTTCCACGACTATTTTTAATGGAACTTTTTTAAATATATTATTGAAAAAGGTCAATAAGATACCCATAAAAAATATACCCATAGACAAGATACCCATAGGCAAGTTACCCATCAATAAGATACCCATAAAAGAGAACGCTACAAGGTTAAAATATTCTACAAAATATTTCTCATGAAATTTTACAGTAGTTCTGTGAACACAACACTATATCAACAATTGAGAAGTTTTCTTAATCTTTATGAAAGTATGTAAATTGGTAAATTTAGTGTAAATTTAAAACTCTTATTAAAAATTGCTCAGATGTAAACTTTTAAGACGCCGCGATACACGTGTAATATTTTTTGTCTCTTCAACCTGAATTCAAAATTGATCGAAGTCTGTAATTTTGAAAAAAGTGTAAAATTGTCATACAGTGTAATTTTTGTATTGTACTGTCCTATATACAGCTATGAAAAAATAAAGAGCACACATTGCAAACAAAGTGTTTGTGCTTATTTTATGTTAGGCTTAACAACAATCCACCCTATTGTGGATAAAATTTATTCCCTTAAGGCGCGTTTATAGTGCTGGTTGGTTGCTGTGCCGGGCCGAGCTAAAAACGCGTCATGCTTTAAGCAGCTGGTAGTACGTATTGTGCGCGCTTACATTACGTTTTTTTTTTTTAATTCTTGCAACCGAAGCATTGATTTTTTAGTCACGTGATTTTATATATATTTTTGCTTTCCTCAAACCAGGACAACGAGTAAAGAGACAAAAATGCAAAAAAAAAAAGGCTGCTGAAAGGCATTATCAGCCACTTCCAGCCGCTCCAATTCACTTGCCGTTTCAGCTCGTTTCAACTTTTTCGCAGTTAATTTATTTATTTTGAATTTTTTTAGACAAAAAAGAAGAGCGTAGAAAAACGCACTTTTAAAAACGTACATTAGCTGCGTGCATCGAAGATTATTCGATCTTTTGTTTTAGCTGGACCGCGTTTTAAGTATCATAAAGCCACTTGATCTTTTAACTGTTTGGAACTGTTTTATTTTTTTCTTTAGGTTTTTTTGTATTATTGCTGACATTGCAATAAAGCAATACAAAACTTAACTAAACAAGTTTTTGTTGCTCTGTTGCTGCGCTTTTTGTTTGTTTATTTTTGTGCACAAAATCAAATGGTTAGGAGGAAGGCACATATTTATATGATATAAAGAATCAGAAAGATTTAACCATTTGCAAAAATTTACTGAATTTACTAAAATTACTAATAGAAGGAAAAACTATTAAAAGCAACAACTTTTTTGTAAAAGAAGTAACAAAATATACAAATCCTATTAACTCATTTTGTAGGCGGAAATGGGAAGAGCGCATTTAAGAAAATTTATTAACCTTCGCTTCTGTGTTTCAGATCAATGAATCGCTTCACCAGCTGCTTTAGTTTTTTCACATTTTTTTTTGTTTTTGTTTTTGGTTTTCTGTATGCAACAGTTGATAGGAATTCGTTGCTTCGGCTTAAGCCTAGTTTTGTGAACCTGCTGGATTTCAACGGGTTGCTTGGGCTACAGAGGGGATAGTGACCTTTTTTCAAAACCATTATTATCTACGAAAAAAGTGCTACCTTGTGCGCATGATACAATTAGAATTCTGTCATGCCTTGTTCTAAGCAACGTTTAGAAATTTAACCGGATTCATTATACTAGACTTTTTCCGAGTTTTCTTCTTTTTATGTTATTTAATGAATATAATAAGTAAGCATAGTGTAAAATTAAACAAAACACAAGCAAACCGTGCGAGCGACCGAAAAATCTGACACGCTGACTACCAGCGCACAAGTCGCTTTAAGCTGCCTGCTCAGTTGGCACTATACGCACTCTAAACTTTTTTCTTATGATTGCATGTACAGCGTTTTCATCTTTCCTTCTCGGCTCGGCACGGCACAACAATCAGCCGGCACTAAAAACGAAACTCGGTGGAAAGGTTTTGCCATATCAGAATTTTACGCAAAATTTTTAATCTATTAGGATTTCACTGGCCGCCACTCTCTTACCTAGAACCTATTTTATATGGCTATTATGAAAAAATTTCGAGTAATATGGTAAGCTTAAATGAGTTTCTAAGAATTTCGATTATTCCCGTCTCTTATAAGATCTAATAATGCCAAATTTTTTTTTGCAAGCCAAATTTTGCCGTCTTTAGAAATTTTCGATTACCAACTATAAAAATTTCGATGCTGCTCTTTAAAAGTGTTTTTTTTTCATGCAATTTGTTATTGTGCTTGCCATTAAATGAAGTCTCGCACAACATTTAATAAGTGTGCTATTTATATTTCCATAGCTGTATTTAAATATTAAAGTTTAAGCGTAATAAAAGGAGTTTAATGTACAGAGATTAAATGAAAGACAGAGAATGAGAAGAGGAAAAGCTCTACCAGTAACATCCTGTATTTTCTGCTGTTGCATCTCCACTACTGAAGCTCTTTCCTCGCCATGATATGATGCACGATGCTGTAGATGCTGTAGCGGTGGCAAAAGATTGTGTTGCTCCTCGCTTTCTGTTGCTGGCAGAGATGATTTTCGAAGCTTATAGCAGCGATGTGGCTCTTTTTCACTCTGAAATGACGGTAAAATTTTATGGTGCTGTTGTTGCGCTCGATACATGTCGCTGTTGTCCCAACAGGGCACTTCAAGTTTTTCATCGTACAGCAAATCTATGTCATCCGAGTAGTTATCCGGAAAGTTGGCACAGTTACAGAGCAACATGTTTAACTCAATGTCGGTTAAAGGCGAGCGACTTGTAGCAGTCATGTTGGAAAGTGGTGATGTATCGTTATTGTTGTGCGAGATGCTACTGCGCCTGCTGTTGCATCTAATTCTGCGAGCGCTGCTGTTGCGCCAACCTTCTGATCGTACCTCTTTATCCGAATGTTTGCGAGAGTGAGTTGCACCCCCTGCATGCTCGTTGCTAGAGTTCGTCAGAGCGGACGCTGTATGCTCAGACTCAGTGACATCGTCAATTGAAGGCAGCCACTGAGCGACTTCCATAAGCGGAATGCCATGCAGCTTTTTGTCGAGTGCTGTTTCGGCTTCCACGTGTGGCACTGCCGCAGCAGCTGCTACGCTGGCGCTATTTATAACACTCATTTGAATATTTTGACAGCCTGTCGTTAGTTGTGTTCTGTTAAGACTGTTGATCGAATGCGGCAAAAAGCCAGCCACAGCCATTGCCTGGGATTGAGCCAGCCGTAAGCCGCTGGCAATGCGACGTATATGCAAAGGCCGTTCGGCAATACTACGCTTTGCTGCTGCAGCTGTCTCCAGCACATAGGCCGGCTGCGTGTGCACAATGGCACGTGTGATGTGCTGTTCACTTGTGGCATGTGTCGGCTGACGATGTTGTGGCGTCCCTAAGTTATACACTGAGCCATCGACGCCACTTTGGTTGTCCAAGGTGGTCGATTGCGTCATTGTAGTGATAACTGAGCCAGTGCCATCGGCATCTGAATCAGCATCAATGCTGCTGAAGTTTCCATAGATATGTGCACAGGTTGAAACAGTGGTTACAACGGGAAAATGCTGACAGCCGATTGCCTGCATTTTGATGTCCATGACTTCAGCAGTAGAAATATCAGCTACCTGTTGCATTGATTCTTGGTGGCTGTCATTTAGCTTCTGTTTCGGTCGGAATGTTGCCGATTGCGGTGGTGGAGATAGTGAAAGCGTTGTTACCGTAGTAGCTGTGCTTAGAGAACTCATATTTTGCTGTACAAATGGATGTCTACGCAAAACTGCTGCGTCTATTGCAGCTAAAGGAGGATGTTTCTTTAATAGTTTTGTTGAAGGCGGTGGTGCATCCGTTGCTTCTGTTAGTAGTTTCTCAGTGGCAAATGCTACATTTTGACCTATTTTATTTAGTTGAACACTGGAACGACGACGTAGTTGACGCAAGAGCTGATAATCAGGATCCACATAAATATGATGCTGTTGCTGTTCTTGTTGCAGTTGTTGAGAATGTTCACACTGATGTTGATGATTGTGCTGATGAGGTGTATGATGATGATGATGTTGATGTTGATGATGATGCTGATGTTGGTGATGATGCTGCTGTTGTTGATGATTATATTGACGATGTTGATGTACATGGTGCTTATATGAATCCTGGAAGTCTGGTAAGTTTTTGTTGCTGTCTTCGTGAACTTGAGAATAACACTGCTTGTGGACATCATCGCTTATTCTAAAAAATATACAATTGCCAATACTAGCTTAGCTTCAAAGCAAGAATAGTGGAGTCAACGTCTCAACGATATATCTCTTTTTTGGCTCCCGGAATTAATGCCCGATAAATTTACGCTCGAAAAACTAAATGGCAATAAGCATTAATTTACTGCTCCAAACTGTTCTTTTATATTTTCAAAAACTTACATTGAGTCTGAATCACGAAAATTACGTCCGAAAAATTTGAAAATAAAGCTCGAAAAAAACTGGTAAAAATTTCAGGAGTAGTTTCTATTTTCTTTCGGGCTTTATTTTCAAACCATTCGGGCGTAATTATGTTCTATCAATTGAAGAGCCCGCTCAATTGCCATGCCAAATTTGGGTGTTTTTCCGAAGACTTGATGCTTCAAAAATTTCGGGCCATTTTTCCATTTTTTTTTTTTAAGTAAAAACTTCCTTAGGTGCTTTGAACACTTTTGGGTAGAGAGCAAAACTATGGATTCGCGGTGCCATCACGCTATTAGCGTAACATAAATTACTGCTATACAAAATTCCTTTTTAGGGACTACCTAGCATCGACCAAGCTGAAGACTAAAGCGATAACCCAACCTATCACTAGGAGCCAATTGCCGAAGCGATTACTAATCCATTACCGAGCCAGTTACAGAAGCGATTACCAGCTGATTACCAAACCAATTACCGATGAACGAAATGATTAAAAACCGATTACCAATAACCGAAGCGGTTACCAACTGAATATGGAAGCAATTACCAACCGATTACTAAAGCGATTACCAACCGATTACCGAAGCAATTACCAACCAATTAACAATTAGCGAAGCGATTACCAACTGATTACCGAAACGATTAGCAACCGATTACCAAAGCGATTACCGAAACGATAACCAACCGATTACCAATTACCCAAGCGATTACCAACCGATAACTGATATGATTGCTAACCCATTACTGTTTACCGAAGCAATTACAAACCGAAAACAAATTAGCGAAGCGATTACCAACCGATTACCGATTACCGAAACGATTATCAGCCGAACCAATTACCGATTACCGAAGCGATAACCAACCAATTACCGAACCAATTACCAATTACCGAAGCGATTATCAGCCGATTACAGAACCAATTACCGATTAACGAATCGATTACCAACCGATTATCGAAGTGATCACCAACCGATTACCAATTACCGAAGAGATTACCAACTGATTACCGAATCAATTATCAACCGATTACGAAAGCGTTACCAACCGATTACCGAAGCAATTACCAACCGATTACCAATTACCGAAGCGATTACCAACCAATTACCGAAGCGATTCCCAACCGATTACTGAAGTGATTCCTAACCCATTACCGTTTACCGAAGCGATTACAAACCGAAAACCAATTAGCGAAACGATTACCAACCGATTACCAAAACGATAACCAACCGATTACCGATTGCCGAAATGATTACCAACCGATTACCGAAGCGATTACCAACCAATTATCAACTGATAACCGATTACTGAAGCGATTACCAACCGATTACCGAAACGATATCCAACCGATTACCAATTGCCGAAGCGATTACCAACCGATTACCGTTGCGATTACCAACCGAGTACTGAAGTGATTGCTAACCCATTACCGTTTACCGAAGCGATTACAAACCGAAAACCAATTAGCGAAGTGATTACCAACCGAATACCGATTACCGAAACGATAATCAACCAATTACCGATTACCGAAACGATTATCAGCCGATTACCGAACCAATTACCGATTGCACAAGTCAACACGGTTTAGTTGTTGGAAGCCTGAAAGTCATTTCCGAAGTCAATTGCTGCGAAAACGACGAAGAAATTATTGTCTCATAGGCTTAATGCAAATGCTAATGACGTCGACTTCGTAACTGCGAATAGACATAACTTTGCGAAAAAAATCGTAATTGATCTCTTGAACTTTTAAATTAAAGGGTAAAAGTTGTAACTTGAGAGACAGACCAAAACAATTTTTTGCGTCCTGTACAAAACCTTAAAAGTAGAAAAAAAATCCCGTTTTCCGGGTACATAACCTCAAATATCTCAAAATCCTGACGTGATGGACCAGTTCTGACCTCGGATTCGGATTCTGTGCAGCAAATTATTTGGGAATTAGCAAATTACCTTCGCGAATTTTTTGGGAAATAGCGAAGCAAATTACCTTCGCTCTCCAACAACTCACATGACCCCGGTATTTGCAGACCTGTGTTAAAGAAGCGATTACCAACCGATTACCGAAGTGATCACCATCCGATTAACAATTTTCGAAGCGGTTACCAAATAATTACCTAAGTGACTACCAACCGATTATCAAAGCGATTACCAACCGATTACCGAAGCATTTACCAACCGATTACCAATTACCGATGCGATTACCAATCGACTACCGAAGAGGTTGCTAGCCCATTACCAATTACCGAAGCGATTACAAACCGATTAATGATAGCCAAAGCGATTACCAACCGATTAGCGATTGCCGAAGTGATTACCAACCGAATACCGAAGCGATTACCAACCGATTACCAATTACCGAAACGATTACCAATCGATTACCGATCCAATTACCGATTACTCAACCAAAGTAATTGTGTTCCAAATATTTTATATATAAACATTAAAAAATAGCTGTTTATAAATTCAATAACGCATTAATTAATAAAAAAGGTTAAAAAAGTAGAACGTTTCTGACTTTTCGACTCTTGCTACTTCGAAAAATTCATAACAGCTATGTTTTCACTTCGATCGGCTGGCCCCCCAATGCCTACTTTTTTGATGCGGGCTTAAATTCATCGGGTGTATGTTCGGGTAGCCGGCTATTCAGGGTGAAGACGCTCACACCCTTCAAGCTCAGGTATCTACATCCTTCAAGCTCAAGTCATTCGTATGATTTCTAATAGTGAAGGGGGCTATACCCTTCCAGCTAAGGTTATTTATGAATTAAGGGCAGTGAAGGCATCTAAAACCTTCAAACAAGCTTTATTATTTTTTAAGTTAGTCACAGTCTACATCCTTCAAGCTCAGATTAATTACAACTTTATCATAGTGAAGGCGTCTAAAAGTTATTTTATGTTATTAATAAGCTATTCATAATAAAGACGTTCACACCCTTCAAACTCACGTTTTTCCGTAAATTCAGAAATATATCAAAAGAAAAAGTAACAGAAATTTTAATTAAAGTTATTAATAAGATAAATTTTTCTAAATACTAGTAAATATATAATTAAATATTATATTAAGCACAAAAAATCACACAATAAATAATACTGTTTAAATAAAACCAAATTCCTGTATAAGAAATTTTTGTATTGAACCTTAAGTTTTCTTACTGAGCTTACCAAACCACCAACAAACACGAACAAACTATTGGGTTTGTTCAAATACAGAATACATTTTAAGATAAAAAACCATTTATATCACATTTAATCTATTCTATTATATAAAATTGAAGTGGACATTTTTGTTTCCAGGTAAACTCCAAAAGTACGGGGTAGATTTTTATGAAATAAGTCTCAAAATGTCATATTTGTGCTACAGTACATCATAGGGGTATTTTTATTTCGAAATCTATATTTATCTATATCTATACTATTACATAAAATTGAAATGCAAATTTTTGTTTCGAGGTAAAACTCTAAAAATACTGGTTTGATATTTATGAAAGCTTTAAAATGTAATATTTGTGCTACAGCACAGCATAGGAGTATTTTTATTACGAAGTCTATATACATCCATATATATATATATATGGATATACTATTATATAAAATTGAAGTAAAAAAAAAACGAAATGGCCATTTCAGCCCTTGAAAGGACTTTGACCGAGCTTCTTATAATCGATTGTGTTGTGTGTGATGTGAAATGTTTGCACACAAATGATCGAGAACTGGGACCTACATGTTTTACGCCGACTCCGAACGGCTTATGTTCTCAAGAAGCTTTTCATGGCAGTTTTTACTCTCTGAGGTTTGCCATGGTCTGCAGAGAGGTGACGGCCGAACAGAAAAATTAATTCAATTGAAAAAAACTTTCTGTGTCGGATGGAGGATTCAAACCTGGGTTCTCTGGCGTAAGAGTCACACACTCTACCCACTACGCCACGGCCGCCACTATAAAATTGAAGTGCAAATTTTTATTTACAGGTAAAAAGGTACTTGGTAGATTTTTATGAAATAAGTTGTAAAATGTCATTATTAAGCTACAGCACAGTATAGAGGTATTTTTGTTACGAAATTTCAATATTAAGTATGTTAAAAGTGTTAAGCTTTTTAAGAAATCATCCCCGATGCCACAAATTGCTGGATCGTTTTCTTTTCACGTGTTTGTGTTGCGAGAATTTCAATAAACTCCATGTTATTCTATATTCTCCTCGTTTTCTGCTCAGCTAGCACAGCACAACATAAAAAACAGATGAGCCACGCGCAAGGCGAAAAGAGAGATACATATAAATGCAGTGCTGAGCTGCAAAGCAAAAGAAAACAAAAAAAAAGAAAAAAGTTTTGATTTCGTTTGACATGCATTGTCTTAAGAACTGATCTTATACGGTGATCATTTGGACGGAGTTTGAAAGTTTTTGTTGTTGATTTCAATAGAAACTGCCAAAAAAACAGTGAGAGTGAGAGCGGACAAACACATTGTAAAGCGATGAAAATTTGTTCATTTCTGAACGCAAAGCAATTGACTGAACACTTTTAGTATATTTAGGATTTTTTTATAAGAAGTTTTTGCGCTCTATTTTTCTCCACACCCATTCAATGAGTAACAAAAACGTGTTAACGCTTTTTATTGATAAAAAAAAAAAAACGCCCGTGGCGAAGCCGCGGACCACTGTGGTCTGCTAGTTGTGTATATAAGGTTTCAAATAGAGAACTGTTCTACATAAAACACAACGAATGATCCGCCGTAGTGATGCATTAATTGAAGAATGAACCTTCTACGACTGATAATGGAGAAAAACAAACAAACGTATGGAAAAAGGCTTAGAAAAATACTTATAACAATGTTGTATTATAGGCCTGTGAACACAAACAACTATGTCAAAAGCATATGTTTAGAAATTTTTGAACTCTTTATGTTAGTAAAATGCATAAATTTAAAACCCATTTTATTTAATATTTAGAAGGACTCTCCGATTTGAATGATTCTCAGATATGTAATAGAGGACAAAAATCTAAGGATGACGTATTTTCTATAAATAAGCGGATATATAAGGATTCCATACTTCTTAAATTTTGTTTGAAATCTTTGTTTTAGTAAAGTATTTTTGAGATTTTTTTAGATTTCTGGGTGGTCTGAAGGTCGCACTAAGTGGCTTTTCACTAAAAATCCGGTTTTCCGAAGATTTTTCGAATTGCAAGCATAAGTTGGACAATAACACACATTTTCTAAGTCTTTGGTTCCTCGTTTCAAAAGACAAATGTTCAAACTTTACTTTACATTTATTAGAAGTTTTGGCAATTTTTTTGATCATTTAAGTGTGATATATTTAATTTCTTCGTGAAATTTTTGTAAATTTTTTAAGCAAAGCTTTATAACTTTTAAAAATCATATCAAAATAAAAAAAAAAGTCTAACAGCATCAAATTCTTTCACGGCAATGGAAAAGTATGTTCAAACAACTACAAATTTGAGGTTGCTGCAACTTCAAAAATGTGATTGAGCATTTATTTTGTTGCCGTAAACAATTTCTTTCCCCAGTGGATATCTGACAGGGTTTAATAAATTTAAAATTTTTATTTTTTTTTTTTATTTTTTTAAGAAACTTTTTTAATTACTTTTTTATTATATCTGGCTTTTCATACGATTTCCTGATGATCCAAGTGATCCTCTTGCCTTATTTGATATTATGGTGTTAAACTTGTATAAAAAATAATGTTTCATGCCAGGCAAAATTCTTACTTCTGCTGCTATGCGAAAACGCCTGTCTAATTTGTGTCATTATATTAAAAAAGCTGCTATTAGCTTAAAATATATAAATGTTATGATTTTTTATTGAACGGACTGTAAAGTTATTAGATTAACAAAAATTGCGGCTAACTTTTTTGTTAGTTATTATCTGTAGACAATTTTTTAAGCCAAAAATAAGACAACTAAATTAAGAAAGCCAATCAAAATAAAATAATCCAATTGCCAAATTTTTTATAATTTTGCTTAAAGTTAAAATTAAAAAACTGAAAGATGTTAGTTTTATGAAACAAAACTTGCTTTAACACGCGAATATTCAAGGTTTCTTACCATTATAGTAAGGATGTAATAAAAGACCAAGATTCGAACTGCTGAAAAAAATTTCACATATATAATTTTTTGGTTAAGATAAATAAAAAAAAAACAAATAAATAAATAAAATAACAAGATAAATGCAATAACAAAAGTAAGTCTGAATATTTGAAGACTATAGATTTTTTACCAACTGAACACGAATTTTATACCAACAGCAAAAAACCTTCAAGTTTCTTACCATAATAATATGCTGTGCTTCAGAGCTTCATAGCTTTAAAAAACTGATAATAAGTTGCAATACTAAAACCAGGGAACAAGATAAGCCGTACGTTATTTAAGTATTTCGTAGATAGCATGACTCATCATTCCATAGCGTACATGTTTGTGTACACGAACGCAAAAACATACACTACACTACGATGACATAAGCAATGAGCGCAAATATTATCATTCTGTACCGTTCGACAGGAAAAAATACGATACTTAACACCAGGGAACGAAAATAGACTCTAAACGTAGCGTATGTGTACAAGTACTGTAACGTTCACTAAGAGCTCAGTACGTTAACGTTGTGTAGAGTTGGTGACTTCATTCATTATTCTGTAGCGCTATAGTTTGTGTGCTTGAATTGTGAAAACACAAACAATACACTACGATTGCATAAAAATCAGCACTATTATTATCATTCCATTGCGTAGCTACACCAAAATAACCATATGGTAAATAGCGAAAACAATTTAATTGTGGTTACGAATAATTCAAGCTATTTGTAAACAAATAAATGATCCTTTTGATCAACGTCAGTTAGAAGTTCTAAGTACATACAATATTAGTAAAAAAATATGCACATGTGCGTCTTTGACATGAAGAAAATTAGCAATTCTGTAAATTTTGTGAATGCAACTCTGTAAAATCTTTAGTAATGAAGATAATTGCAAAATTCTTGTTGCAGTTTGTTTGTGTCAAAGCATTGTCAATATTTTCAATAAATATTTTGAGGAATTAACCCTTTTATAACAAACATAGACTCATATTTTCTTTGCATTAATAGCTTTAAAATGAGTTGAAAACGATTTGTTTGAATATAAAGTGAAAAATAAAAAAAAAAATATTTGTGGATGTATAGCCGAGTTATTGATCAAAAAAGGATAGTTTTATGATTTTGAGGCACAGTATGTAGTTTTTTCGGGTAAGTTTGCCTAGCATTAATTTTCTCTAATTTAATATCTACAACTTAGCTTAAGGGGGAGGTAAGGTTTAACAGTTTTTTTTTCCAAATTTATTTATTTTTGTTTCTGAAAGTACAACATCTGAAGAATATTGTATTCAATGTTTAGGTCATTCGAAGCAAAACTAACGAAGTTGCAGTACGTTGAATAACCGTACCTTTAACTTAGTTTAGCGCGCTGTTTAGCTGTGATAGCTTAGTGGCATTTGAATCTTGTAAAAAGGAAAGTCTTGACTTTAAAATAAAAGTTACGTGTGAAAAGTGCAAAGTGCAAAGCGCAAAGTTCCGTCAAGTGAAAGAATGTTAATGCCTACGAAATAAATAATAGATTTGCATTCGTAATGCGACTTTAAGGCGAAGGACATGCCGGGTGTGTGAAATTTTGTGGATTGATGGACATGGCAAGTAGTTTTATTTCAAAACCGTGCTACAATACTTTCATTAAAAAAATGAACACCTTTCATCAAGGAAGAAAAAGAAGAGACTTGTAAGCAAAATAATCGCGAAGACACAGATGAAATTACAGTATCCCGTGACGACACGTGGAAGAAACGAGGATTTAATTCGCTTTTTTGGGTGCATCGTCATTGATCGGCTATTGGACTGGCAAAATTGTTGATATTTTTGTCAACAGCTCGTACTGTAACTTATGTGAAACCTGTAGCAAAAAACTAGAACCTTCAGAATATGAAGAGTGGCACGAGGAGCACGTGAACAAAGGACAATATGAATCAAATTGCAGTGGGCCATCCGGTAATATGAAAGTGAGCGCTATCGTGAAAATGTTTCAACGTTCGATGGAGTTTTTAGTAAGTAAAATACCGTAATTATATTGGTCATGGCGATTCCAAAACCTACACCGGAGTAGTCAATGCGAAGCCTTACGGTGATAACTTCATAATAAATAAGAAAGAGTGTATTGGACACGCCCTAAAAAGATGGGCAAACGTCTGCGTGACTTAGTGAAATCGCACGTGGTCGATGCAAAAACGAAATCTGGTAAAAAAGTGAAGAGGAAAACTCTTTCCGGTAAGAATAAACTAACTGGCAACATGATCGACAAATTAATAGTGTATTATGGGCTAGCAATTTGAAGAAATCACGATTCTGTGGACAAAATGAGAAACGCTATATGGGCGACTTTTTATCATTACTCTTCGACTGATCAAAGTCCCCAGCATGAAAAATGCGATGAATCGTGGTGCAAGTGGAAGAAGTGGAAGAAGACTTCCAGCTGATGTTTTAGACGCAATAAAGACAATATAGAAGATTTAAACAAAGACACGCTGTTGGAACGTTGTTTGAGTGGTTTCGCGCAGAACAACAACGAAAGCTACAACCAACTCATACGGAAAATTAGTTCCAAATCAGTGAGTGGTACCGCAACTGTCGTTGAAATTACAGCATCACTTCTTAACGAAGGCTCTACAGCTTTTCTGACCTTCATGCAAGATTTGGGCATCACTTCAGGACCAAGTGCGCATGAATGGGCGCGCGCGACAGACTCTTAGCGGATCAGCAGAGCGGACGAACAAGCTGCTCGCGAGACAAAAGAAGGCAGATTTTTACGTAGACAGGAGCAAAAAAATAACGAGGATGATAATTAAATAGTGATGTACTGTATGGACCCGCCATCGATAATGACATGTACGTATTTTATAAGAAAATACAGTTTTTTTCCAGATATTTTAATTTTTTCAGTCTACAAAACTTTAAATCGATTTTCCCAAACATGTAATTTTTAAAATCGGTGACCAGCCTACAGAAAAAACTACTGAACCGATCGCTTTGAACTTTTGTACACATATTCTACATGTAAATAGCTCTCTAGTTACGTCGAGTTTTTTGAAATTTTTTAATTACTAACAATTTCACAATAACAAATAGGTCGAATCGTCATTTTGGCTTCAAAATGGTGCCAAAAAATGAAAAAATTAAAAAAAAACTCAACGAGACTGGAGAGTTAAAGTATGAAACTAAAGAAAGCATATTGATTTTATGTTTTCAGATGATCCAGTGATGCTGTAGGCTGGACACCGCACAAAAACTTATTTTTGAGGCGCCTGCGGAGATCTACAATAAAACCGTTATTTCTGTCTATTTTTTAACAAACAATTTTTTAAATATTCTTCAAATGTAGTACTTTGATATATTAATATGTAAAATAAACTTACAGTTTATTTGTAAATTAATGAAGACCTTCTTTCATAAGTTTTAAGTTATGTGTTTATATAACTCCAATAATTTTTCAATGATTAAAGGTTATATTTTATCGAGCTCAAGGTCAATTTTGCTTTCCGAAGAAATTATTGGAGTTATATAAGCACATGGCGACCGTGGCGAAGTGGGTAGAGTGTGTGACTCTTACGCCAGAGAACCCAGGTTCGAATCCTCCATCTGACACAGAAAATTTTTTCGATTGAATAAATTTTTCTGTTGGGCCGTCACCTCTCTGCAGACAATGGCAAAACTCAGAGAGTAAAAACTGTCATGAAAAGCTTCTTGAGAACATAAGGCGTTCGGAGTCGGCGTAAAACGTGTAGGTCCAGTTCTCGATCATTTGTGTGCAAATATTTCACATCAAACACAACACAATTGATAGTAAGAAGCTCGGTCAAAGTCCTTTCAAGGGCTGAAATGGCCATTTCGTTTTTTTTTTTATATAAACACATAACTTAAAACTTATGAAAGAAGGTCGTAATTAATTTACAAATAAAATCTATGGCAGAGCCCGGCCGTTGAAAATATGATTATTTGTGTGTGTTTACACACAATAAATTAAAAATCTAAGTTTCCAAAAAAAACAAATCTTCATGTCGTCATAGTTTAATATCAGCTAACTGCTGAAGCTAAGATCGACTGTGAAAAAGAAGAGTAACAACAACTAGCACAACAAAATCTTTGAGTATTCAGAAAAGCTTTGATCTATCTTCGAATAATTCCCTGAAAGTATGCTTCACAAATTAGAAGAACTTTAAGCTGCTTTCATATCATTTGTATTCTCGTACATGCAATTCAGGGTAATTTACTAATTGTATTCGTGAAAAAATTAAGAGCTTAGTGGATCACAGCAAGAATCACGAAAAAGGCTACTGATGAGTTGGTGTAGCGGCCAACGAAACAGCTGTCTAGTCTGCTATGTGATTGATACTCTATAGGCTATTGTTGTTGTTAGTTGTTTTTCCTTCCGTTGTTTTTTTCGGAAAGCAACATTGACCTTGAGCTCGATAAAATATAACCTTTAATAATTGAAAAATTATTGGAGTTATATAAGCTTACAGTAATAAATTTTTTCTAAAAAAATTCATAAAAAAAAGGTATTTTTAAGATGAAACAAACCTTACCTCCCCTTATGTGTGTTGAATCTATAAAAGATTTTGGTGTAGTATTTGACTTGAAGTTCACCTTTAATGAACACATTAACTTTATTGTTCCTAAAGCATACACTCTTCTAGCGTTTATACGCAGAAATAGCTCAGAGTTTTCTGACCCACATACTGTTAAATTACTTTTTAATGCTTTTGTACGTTCAAAACTCGAATACGCTTCTTTCATCTGGAATACTGATTAAGCCGTTTATACCTCCCGGTTGGAAAAAATTCAAAAACGATATACAAAGATTACTCTTCGCTCACTATATTAACGTGAAGATCTCCCACCATATAATGTAAGATGTTTGCTTTTAGACATAAAAAGCTTGGAGACGCGGAGAGAAGTTTAGTCTCTTGTTTTTATTACTTACTTACTTACTTAGGTGGTCGTAACAACCCGTGTCCAGGTTTCGGCCGACCTCATCAGCTCTCGCCAGGCGCCTCTGCTTTGCGCGCGCCTTCTCCAATCGGATACACCAAGTGCGGTTAGGGCTTCCTCAGCCTGGTCCATCCATCGAAGGCATGGTCTCCCTCGTCGTCGTTGACCAGCAACCCTCGCCTCGAGCACCTTTTTCGCTGGAGCTTCGTCGTCCATACGATGGACATGCCCCAGCCAGCGTAGTCGCTGCACAGTTATACGCCGAACTACGTCAATGTCTTCGTAGAGCTCATACAGCTCGTGGTTCATTCGGATGCGATAGTCATTGCCGACTCGAACAGGACCGAAGATTTTGCGAAGAACTTTTCTCTCGAACACCCCCAGAGCGGCTGCGTCAGTTTGCGCACATGATAAACTCTTGTTTTTATACATGATATAATAGCTTGAAACAGCGACAGTTCATCTCTTTTGGCATTAATAAATTTTAATATACCACTAAGACCACCAAGATCCAGTGGGTTGTGTGAAAAGGTGGAATAAGAAGCTAAGATGCCGGATGGAAGTGCCTTGTCCTGCCATCATAATGGAGTACAATCACAATATGGGAGGAGTGGACATTTGCGACAAAATGATGGAGTGCTATAGAACCTGACTCAAGTCAAAGAAATGGACATTAAAAGTAGCACTCTATTTTACAGATTTATCAGTAGTGAATGCTTGGATGGAGTACCGGCTTGATTGTCGGCCAAAAAATATGCCACGGAAATCCGTCAAAGACCTACTCTCATTTCGATTGGAAATTGCAGAAGCTCTTCTATGTACTCCCAAAAGGAAATTCTATGAGTTAGATACATCAAGAAGCAGCATTGAAGAAGAACAAATAAGAATACATTTCAAATATTCTCTTTTACCTGGAAGTAGCAAACGGTTGGATGGAGGGGATCATTGGCCAGTGGTCGGCAAATTGAAGACAGCTGGAGCGTGTCGGTTAAGCCAATGTAATAGCCGTACCCGAACTCGGTGCGATAAATGTGGTGTTTATTTGTGCCTTTTTTCGATAAAAATTGTTTTAAGGTGTTTCATACGTTGATATAATGTTTTAAGTAAGGCTAGGTAAGGCTAAGCTAGTTAAAAGAAATCGGTACCAATGAATTATTTTTGTTTTTTGTTATGTTTTTATGGTTGCTCTTTTTAGTGAAATATATAAATAAATGTTACGTTTTAAATTTTACGTTTCTTACCAAAACAAAACTTTGTATTTTGACAAAGTAAAATCCCAAGATACACATTTGTTTATGTCCTGTTTCTAAGGACATGCACATTGTAGATACATAAAAAATACATTTTTATGTTTTTTTAGGACATATTATCATATACTGAAAATTTTATTAAAATCCGAACGTTTTCAAATTGCTTGGGACGGAAAGGGATATTCTATATTCAATTTCATAGATCTAATTATGCACGTAATGAGCCGATACAAACAGCTCTGTCTTTATTTAATGATTTATGGCTTCGAGTTTTGTTTGATTTCTCATTGTCGAAAAGTTGTTTTAAATACTGTATTTTTAGTTTAAATTTATTTGTTATATATAATTAACTTTTGTTAAGCTCAGTCTGTAAGGATTCATTCCATAGACTTAAATAATAAAATAAATAAATACTGCTAACAGTAGCGTATGTTTTCCTGTCGAAGGGTACAGAATGAGAATGTTTGTGCTCAGTTTTTATGCCAACGTAGTGTAGTGTATGTGTTTGCGTTCGTATACACAAACATATACGATACGGAATGAATGATGAGTCATGCCTTCTACGAAACACTAAAATAATGTACCGTTTATTTCGTCCCCTGCTTTACATGGCATTGTTTACTCTTCCTATCTTATCTTTGAGCGTTTAACGTAAAATAGCACAAAGAATAAATTGAAATATCGTATACTATCGTATAATAATATATACTGTCAAATAACGTGTTAAATTTTAAATAAATAAATATTTAGTTGCATATATTTTGGCCGATGCTGTGCGTCTAAGAAACATTAATTTTTAAATAAATAGATAAATGTTTAAAAAATTATACATTAAAGAACAGAAATGTTAATAAAAAAAAAATTTTTTTTTAAATGAATACTTTTTAAAAATTCAAGTAACATTTGACTAACGTATAGTAAAACAGTTTCTTTATAATTTCGAATTTAGTCAATTTTCAAAACAGCTAAAAACCACTAGAAAATGTAATTTTGCTATAAGCCGAATTATTGCTCTTTATCTAGCGGTAAGTAACAAATTCAAGGTGACTCTTTAAATATCTTATTCAAATATTTATCACATAGAAATACTTTACTTCAAATCAATTGAATTTGTTTTGCATTTGATTGCAATTTCTACTCACTCATATGTTTGCATATGTATTGGATTTGTTGGACTGCTTGCTGGTGTCCTTCTGCCAGAATTGTTGCTGCCATTTTTCATAATCATCAGCGGGCGCATCGGTATACTTTCGTTGAAAGTTCGCAAATCTCCTTGATCATTCAGTTCGGTATTTGTTGTGTATTTGTAACCTATTTGGCCGCTGCCACTATTCACGCGAGTCTGCATTATTGTCTTGGTAGTATGACTTATCCCATCGGCTACACTTCGCCGGATATCCTCATCATAGCTTAATTCGTCGTGGCCGTTATCCGTTCTGGAACCAGCTATTGATGTGACGGCTAAGCCGCCATTTATTTGCGACTTATTTTGTTGACGTGAATGACGTCCAAATGTACCTGTACCGCGGCGACGCAACGATGACCAAACGCTGCCGAAAAGTGAGTGGTTGCGCTGTTATTGAAAAGAAGAAATGGAGAGAAAATTTAATGATTTACTTAGATAAGAATGGGCACTATGCGTAAAGTTAAGACTAGCCTATATTTAATGCTAGTTTCAATTGAAACAAAATTGCTTAAAACTTTGAAACGAAACTCAGAATCGAGGGAATCTAAAATATCTGTAATAGATCTGGTTCGAAGTGTAATACTGACTAAGGCACTGAGTGCTAATTAAGGAGTAGTTAAGTATGTCCGTTTATTTTCGTTCCCTGGTTCAAATATTGACTAACTCACACACACACTTACTCTATGCATTGGTTCCGGTTCATCCACTAACTCATCCAAGTTACCCGATATGGCACGCTTCAAAGCTGGCGAAACTTCGTGAAGTGTGCGTAAGCCAGCCTGTAACGTTACCGTGTTATTATTATCCATATGTCCTTCTTTGCCCTCTTGTTCCTTGCGCTTCTTGAAGCGTCGAAAATAGTCTTGTATTAGGTAAGTCGCATAGAATTTACCCACAGTAACCTCGTCGTCATTGCCAGGGGGTGGTACTACTTGATCGAGTAATTTGGGATTGGTACGTTTCCAGATCTGTTTTATGGTGGCTCGCAGCTCCGTATTGGCATCATCAATATTACCATCAGTTTTAATGCTCAGCGAAGTGCGAACAACAGCAAAAAGCGTAGCATTAAAAAGCACAGTACCGTCGGAATTCAATGGCATGTTCATGGAAACGAGCCGCTTGCAAGCCATGCGATGTGGACAAAGTTTACCAAAACCCAGTGGAGGTGAAATTTTTCGCAGCAGAGTTACTACATCCAAATGTTTGATACGGCCCTTTGCATCTGGATCGTATTCGCTCCAGAGCCTAATGAACTCATCTAAATGATGTGGTCCAAGAATGGACCAATCACGGGTGAGATAATCAAAATTATCCATAATAACTGCGACAAATAGATTGATGATCTGTAATATGTTTTTTTTTAACAGAAATTAAGAATTTTTTAAAAAATACCAAAAAAAAAAACTCACCAAAAATGAGCAAAGCACATAGAATGATATGAAATATGGAAACGCTATGGCCGAGCCACAGTCACTGGTCGAATCTGAGTTAGGATCACACTTGACTTCATCGCGCGGTGAACAATCGAGCATTATTTCCTGCCAAGCCTCACCGGTGGCCGAACGAAAGAGCACCAGCACAGCTTGCGGGAATGTTTGGAAATTATTATTGCGATGTATTTGCGTTTCATCATCGAGGTTGATTTTTCCGAAAACCTTAGTGGTACCATGGCATTAAAAATACAATTAAAAATGTTTGAGGTTAAATAGATATATAATAAAAAAATGTGCGGATGCGATAAAAAAGTTTTATTCTTACGCAGAACCAACACTGAAGGCAGTTAACACCGTGCTAGAACCTTTTTTTTTAACGTTTGAAAAAATCATTAATGGCGCATTACACGCGAGATCGGCCACGATTCATGCTGCATGTCTCCGGTTTGTTTCAAATATGGAGGAGGGTCGATAGACAAACATAACAAGCGAAAAATCCAAAATCTATATGTATAAAAATCTATGGTGTACTCCATCACTTCTAAACCGTTCTAATGGTGTTGTTCATATTTTTAGGGTGTATTTGGCCAGTCATAGCATGGGTTTTAAAACTTATTTGTACAATATTCTCGATTCTAGAGATATTCCAAAAATAGTGTATCCACTTTCGCCCATACGATCCATATAAGCCAACATTTTGATATCGAATAGCTTTAGAAGTAAACATCACAAAACATTGAAACTTAGAATGAATTTACCATCTGGAGATGTCCTGCTACCGGGAAACTGGCACAGGCATTGGACAATGAGCACGGTGTTCAGCAAAGGGTCACATAAAAGTTTTGAATATATCTATTATTTTTCAATATAGTTGCCGGGTTTTAGTTGATAGTTTTTTTTTTAATGCTTATTTAAAAAAAAAGGTACAGTACAGAAAAAGAACTACATTTTTGAAGTGAAAACTTCTTCACGCGCATTGAGCACTTCTTGGTAGAGAGCAAAACTATAGATTCACGATATCATCATGCTGTTAGCAATACCATCACGCTGTTAACGTAACAGAAATGATTGCTGTACAACATTCCTTTTAAGGGATTACCTAGCATCGACCAAGCCGAAGATCGAACCGATTACCAGGCCGATTACCGAACCAATTACCGATGACCAATGCGTTTACCAACCGATTACCGAACCAATCACCGATTACCGAAGAGATTTCCAACCAATTACCGATTACCCAAGCGATTATCAACCGGCATCCAAACGGAAGCGATTACCAACTTCAAGTGAGGTGATCTTTTACAGCGTACAGCGTATCTTTTACATTTTTTTCTATAGCAGTACGCTGCATAAAAAATCTTGTGCAAAGAGACTTAGAGCGGAATTTAACATTTTCATGGAATATTTTAATCCACTTAAAGTAGTAATAATTTTTTTTTTAATTTAAATAGTTTTTAGTATTTTTTACCATTTTTTTTACTAAAAATAAAAAAAAAGCACATGACATATAATTTCAAAACAAACAAAAAATTTATCCAAGCTTTAAGACTGACACCCTGTTAGTAAATGAAGGTGTTTTGAATTTTTTTTTGGAACCAATGCTAAAGTCCTGTTGCATTGTAACTTACAAAATCAAGGAATTTTTAGCTAAGATCTAATTTTGCAGCATTTAATAGTTTAAACTATCAATTCTGTTCTAATTTTCTGGTTTTAAAAAATTTCCCACAAATTTCCCAAAAAGGGAAGTTTTCCAAACTATCAAAAAAATTCTAGCAAGAGCTGTTGGTTGAAAAATTATGTTTAAAATATTTATTTTTTGTTTTTTTTTTTAATCAATGGAGGGTATACAAGCGTAATTTTTTGAAATCTCTTTGAAAAGCTGAATTGCTTTAAAATTTTTTACGTTTGCTTATTTACTAAAAACAACAATTATGAAATAGTACTATGAAATAGTACTATGAATAAATAGTAAAATAAACCAAACATTTCCCAGGCCTTAAAACTGTAGCCATGCTAGTAAACCAAGGTATTTTTAGTTAAGATCTTTTGCTACAGCATTTAAAAGCTTTAATTGTCAATTTTGTCATAGTTTAAATGGTTTTTAAAAATTTCCCACAAATTTCCCAAAAAGGGAAATTTTCAACAGTTGTTGGTTCAAAAATTATGTTTAAAATATTTATTTTTTGTTTTTTTTTACAAACAATGGAGGTTATTCAAGCGTAATTTTTTCAAATCTCTTTGAAAAGCTGAATTGCTTTAAGATTTTTTACGATTGCTTATTTACTAAAAACAAAAATTAAGTAATATGCCATAGAATTTCAAAATAAACCAAAAATTTCCCAGGCCTTTAAACTATAGCCATGTTAGTAAATCAAATTATTTTTAATTAAAGCCTTATGCTACAGCATTTAATAGCTTTAATTATCAATTATATCCTAATTTTATCGTTCTCAAAAATTTCCCACAAATTTCCCAAAAAGCGATTTCCTTATGTTACATACAACATTTAATAGCTTTAATTGTTGGTTTTGTCATAGTTTTAATGGTTTTGAAAAAATTCCCACAAACTTCCCTTTTTTGGGAAAACTATCAAAACTATATATCAGTTATACATTGGGTTGGGGAAAAAGTATTCGGCCTTTTCGAGTTCGCTTGATTTCAGCGTGCCATAACATTGAAACGGTAAGCTGCATCTGGCAAGACTTTTTTTCTCTTAACAGAAGACAAATCAGCTGATTATTTGTGATCATTTAACTGTTATTTGTACATCGTGTTAAAAATTATTGCAAAGCAAAGATGAGTGAAGTTTCAGAAAAAATATGTTATATTTTACAATTATGCAACGATAAAGGAAAAAATACGTCACAGGCATGTGAAAAGATTTGTGAGGGTTATGGTGAAGGTACTCTATTTCAATCAACTGCCAGGAAATGGTTCGCTCGATTTCGTTCTGGATATTTTGAAGTCAAAGATGCTCCTCGCTCTGGTCAACCCATTACCAAAACAATCGATTTAATAATGGATAAATCTCAAGAAAATCATCACGTGAGCACCTACGACATCGCTAAGGAACTGAAGATCGACACAAAACAGTTTTAAACCATTTTAGGAAAGTTGGTTTAAAAAAAAGATTGATGTTTGGGTGCCTCATGAACTAAGTGCAAAAAATGTAATGGACCGAATTTCTATCTGCAATTCGCTGCTAAAACGAAACGAAAACGAGCCATTTTTGAAACGTATGGTAACAGGTGATGAAAAGTGTATCACGTACGATAATATTGTTCAAAAACGGTCTTGGTCGAAAATAGGTGAAGCTCCAAGAACGGTATCAAAGCCGGGATTGACAACAAGGAAGATGATGGTGGGACTATGAGTGTATCATCCATTATGAGCTTCTACTGCCTGGCCAAACGATTGATTCGAATCTCTACTGCCAGCAATTAATGCGATTAAAGCAAGAAACTGAAAAAAAGAGAACGGAATTGATCAACAGGAAAGGTGTTGTGTTTCATTACAACAACGCAAGGCCACACACATCTTCATTGACTCAAAAAAAACTTAAAGAATTTAACTGGGAAGTTTTGATGCATCCACCGTACAGTCCTGATATTATTATTTGTTCCGATCTCTTCAACACTTTCTTGCTGGGAAGAAATTAACTACAAAAGATGACTGCGAAAACCCCCTACGTCAGTTTTTCAACGATAAAAGCCCGGAATTTTACAATAAAGGAATCATGGTCTTTACCCAAAAATGGCAGAAGGTAGACAATATTTGGATTAATAAAATCTTTTTTGTGCAAAAATAAAATATTTATTTTATTTTTACTAAGAGAATGCAGAATACTTTTTCCCAATACAATACTATATACTATATGCTTATATTATATACTATATATTATATTCTATATACTAGTTGCTGGCGCAGAAATTTTGTTTAACATATTTTTTTAATAATCAATAAGCTTTGAAAAGTGGAATTGCTTAATATTTTTTCGATTGCTTACCCAACCGATTACCCAACCAATTACCGAAGCAATTGCTAACCCATTACCGAAGCGATTACCAACCGTTTGCTACCGAAGCGATTTCTAACCGATTATCAATTACCGAAGCGATTACCAGCCAATTACCGAAGCTATTTCCGACCGATTACCGGGCCAATTACCGATTACCCAACCAAAGTAATTGTGTTACAAATATATAATATAACAACATCAATAAATATCAGTTTATACATTCAATAACGCATATATTGATAAAAAGAGTTAAAAAGTAGAACGCGTCTGATCTGTCGACTCTAGCTACTTTGAAAATTCATAACAGCTATGTTATTTCATAGCTTTAAATTTTGACTTCGGTCGGCAGTCCCACCACTGCCTATTTTTTTTAGAATTTTCCCTTGTTTCAATTTTTAAATAATCGGAAACCAACAGAAACTTATTTTCTTTGCCCTGTACTGCAATATACTGTAACATTATCATATATGCATAAATTTTGGATTTCTTCATTTTCAAATTTGAAGCAAATCGAGTAATAAAGTAGAATTGCGGCCGATCTGACGTGGAATGCAGCATATAAACTCGCTAAACTAGATACCAATCAAAGAACAACTTTCAGTTTACAGATTCTTTAAAAAAAAAAAATCTAAATTTTCAATCCGTTACATATTTCAAAAATATTTTTATGTTCTAAGAATTGACAAAACTAAAAGAAGATAATTTCTATTTTAAAAGACTTAACTTCTTAAATAACCCTTGGACGATAAATGGTTAAATACACATTAGACTGGGTCAGTTTTGTATG
The DNA here is from genome assembly GCA_914767935.1 of Coremacera marginata. Taxonomy (NCBI): domain Eukaryota; kingdom Metazoa; phylum Arthropoda; class Insecta; order Diptera; family Sciomyzidae; genus Coremacera; species Coremacera marginata. The sequence continues at coordinate 5,519,717 of OU612048.1, forward strand.
GAAATTACCCGAAATCACCCGAAATTAAAATTAAAGAATTGACGAAACTGGCCGATTCTGCTCGAAAAAAAGCAAATAAAAAAATAAAAAAATATGCATTATATATATGCATTATATAATATTTTTTGTGCTATTTTGATATAAAATTTGGTGAAACATCTAATTCTGGACTTGGAATTACCGAATATTTCAGTTCGATGCCAAAAAACTCACTGAAAGTTGAAATTTTCGATTTTTTTTTATACAATTTTTTTATGCTTACCTATTAGATCGATCCTGATGATTTTTTTATTCAGCATTGAAGGTCATTTTATGCAGACAGTAATTCAAGAAAAAACATAAAAATTCGACCATTTTTAGAAAAAGATATATATAGAAAATAGCACAGTAGAAAATTCATTCAAATTTGTTTCAAGGGCCTCCAGGAGTTAAAAAAGACACTTTTTTTAAGCTGTATTTTTTTTAAAGCATATCTATTCTAGGCTTATTTCTGGCATTTTGTTCCAAAAATATTCCTCGATAAGGTAAAAAATTTCAGCTTACAATGAGTTTGATGACACCAGACTAAATTATTCGGTAATACAATGTCCAGAATCAGATTCTTCATCAAACTTTACATTAAAATAGATGGTTTGTGTTTTTTTTTTCACCAATTCCAAATGCATATTTTTTTCCTTGCTTTTGCATTTGATCCAAACTAATACATATATCATATCATACTTGGAACGTCTTGTATGCGTTCAGATTTCTAACGATTTTATCAGAAAAAATACTGATGTTCTAGTTTTGCAAAGTGCTTTAGCACGGTGTTATATATACAAGTATAAATTAGCAGCGCTGACAAGTTTCACCATCCGGATAAAATTTTGTTAACGCTTGAATAAAAAAAAAAAAATCATGTTATTGGGTTTAAAAATGAGTTTACCAGAGTTATAAAGTTTGTATTTTTTAAATTGTACCCAAACTTTCAAAAGAAAAAGCCTAAATTCGAACTTTCTGTAAAAAGTGATACTACGACTGTCATCTGCCAGGTGGAAAAAGGACTGAAAATTAATGAAAGGCAGAGTTCATCCAAATGAAAGTTGTCCAATATATTTAAATCTCAGAACTGGCCACTAAATTAGCGGCCATATTTTCTTTGCTACCTACAATATATGCGTTTGTGGTGGCTTTCATTTCTCAGTTTCTATTATACATAGACAGATAAATTACTAAGGTCTCAATTAAGAAAACTAAAAAATAAAAAAAGATACAGAGTAGTGAATTCATCATTGAAATATGAAAAAAAAAGCTTGAAAAGTTTGAAGGACTCTATATTCCAGACGAAGCAAATATCAAACTTTATGGTGAATAAATTTCATATTTTTAACCCGTGACAATGAGTGTGGTGTCAAACAAAGGGTCAAATAAAAGTTCTGAATATATTTATTATTTTCCAATATAGCCGGGTGTAGCAACGCACATCGGATATAAGCTAGTTCAATGCTTAAGAACTTTGTTGAGAAATATAAGTAACCACAAACGAAGAAAGCCTAGAGACGTCTTTTTCCGCAAGGATGAAAACGGAAATCTAGGGACATCCAGAGTGCACTGACGCTATGGAGGGAACACTTCTCTAGTCTTCTGAATGGATATATTCACAGCAATCCCGCCAATAGAGATGATATCCCGCAGACCCCAATTAGGGATGACGTTGAAGTTTCGCTGCCCGACTATAATGAAGTCTTGACAGCCAGTTCGGCTTAAGAACAACAAAGCCACGGAAGCTGCAGCTCTACTCGCTGAACTGTTTAAAAACGGTTGCACTGTTCAAATGCATTTACGAGCTTCTATGCAGAATAGAAAACTGAAGGGTCGTGGATAGACTAACCATGTCCAACCACAGATCCATCTAGTTTGAATTCAAGTACGGAATCAGACGCCAGTGAAATAGTTAAAAGATCAGGATTCCCAAGAATACAGATCCTGTAAAATATGAGGCGAAATTGAGGGAAATACAGCGGAAGTGGAAAGCCCCAAGTCAAACATCTTAGTTCGGCCATGGTTGAAGCTTACGAGGTGACATGTCCCATATCTTCAATAGACGAGGGTGATCCGATGCCGTGGTGATGCACGGAACTCGAATATCTAAAGAAGCAGGTTAGGAAGGTCTTCAATTGGCAGATGAGAGGGGAACCCCAAAAAGATGGACAGACTACAAGGCACGGAAGAGGCACGGTGACATACGACACCGTAAAAGGCCTAGTCGTGTAGAGACCTATACACTGGGTTGGAAACTATTGTGGAACTGATCTGCAAAACGAATGCAACCATGGCAGAGAACCTAGAGGAGTCGATGCAAGTTCTGATGCAGGTGCATTTTTCTGAAAGTTTTAGGTCTGATGACCCGTGGACACCCTTGAAGAAAGGGATGCACAGAGTTGACAGACTGGAGACCGAAAGGAGTGAGGAGTGCTATACGCCCATTTGCTCCGTACAAAACATCAGGGATGGACGGTATATTTCCGGCTATGTTGCTATGGGGGGAGATCTCATTGCACCTAGGCTGCGGGGTATATTCGTTACTTGCCTAGCGACTGGTTCCGAGAGTCTGGAGAGAGGTGAAAGTTGTATTTCTTCCGAAGTCCGGAAAAAACGATTATGGGGAGGCGAAGTCATTCAGGCCGAACAACCTTACGTCTTTCCTCTGGAAAACGATGGAAAGAGGGATAGCTGACTGTCTTGAGAGCACTTCGTTGATGCATAATCCTCTGAGTAGATGCCAACATGTGTATAGAGCAAGTAGGTATACGGAGAGTGCTCTTCAAGAATTAGTAAGAGTGGCTGAAAAAAAGTCATTTTCAGGAGGCATCGCGGTGGCCACATTTATGGACATCGAGGGTGCTTTCGACAAAATATGTTTTGGAAGGCTGTGGCAAGCCCTGACCGAGCGCAATGTAAGTCCAATGAAAGTAAATTGGGTAGACAATATGCTCAAGCACAGAGCGACCAACATGCAGAAGGGTAGAGTCAAGACTAGAGGTAGAGCAAGTAGAGGATGTTCCCAGAGCGGGGTGCTATCGCCAACCCTGTGGAACATAACTGTGGACTGACTACTGGTTAGACTGGATGAATCGAGCATACACACGATAGGGTATGCAGATGACATTGCGGTGGTGGTCTGTGGTAAGTTCATTGACACCCTTTCTGACATCAGGAAGGGAGCACTCCGAATGGTGGAGGAGTGGTGTCGAGAAAAAGGCCTTACCGCAAACGCAGGAAAATCAGACAATATTCTCTTTACTAGAAACAGGGCAGGTCTGAGGAGAGAACCACTCAGACTCTTGGAGCTGAAATCAACATGTCCACAAAAGTTAAATTTTTAGGGGTAACCCTAGATAGCAAACTGAACTGGAACGAGCATGTAGAAGATAGGATTCAAAGAGCCAAGAGGGTTCTGTTTCAGTGCAGACACGTTTGTGGTCTCAAATGGGGGCTAAACCCATAGTCTATAAAATGGGTCTACACTATGATGGTTAGACCTGTCATCACGTATGCTTCAGTGATTTGGTGGACAAAAGTCAGCTAGAAGAACATTAAGAAGAGACTGGACAGAGTCCAACGGCTGGCGTGTGTTAGAATAACAGGTGCAATACGCACTACTCCAATAAACGCAATGGAGCTGCTGTTAGGTACGCTGCTTTTGGATTTAGAAATAAAGAAAACGGCGGCGCTAACAGCCCTCAGGATATTGCGAAATGCTGAGTGACATGGATCAACGGCCCTACATGGTCATATGCGCATGCTTAATATTGTACATAGACATGTCAGGGAGACGGATATGCCTATGGGCGGAAGGCAGAGAGAAAGAATAACAGAAAAATGTTATAAAACTCTTATAAGAGATGGAGTTGTCTGTGAAGAAATCGCTGGTAATGGTATCAGTATATTCACATACGGCTCTCTGGTGAATGACAGAGCCGAGGCAGGCGTTTACTCTGAAGAGTTGAGCCTATCCTGTGTACGGAGGTTAGAGAGGTTTTTGTCTGTATACCAGACGGAAATGCTTGGTGTGGTGCATGCGCTGGACCACTTGATAGATGGCCGGGTAAATGGCAAGAAAATTCTCATTGCCCTTGACAATCAGTCGGTGACTAGGTGCATGCAACGTACAGACATAACTTCCAGGTTGGCCATAGAATGTCTAACCAAACTCAATAGGTGCGCTCAGACAAATGAGGACAATTCAACACCAACACATACTTACTGCTTATTTTGTTATTGTTGAATGTTAAATTTCTGCGGCAATTATATGTACGGGCATATAGTTGTCAGCGAAATTGTAATAATTTAACTCTGCATACATGGTTGTGAACTTGGAATTTGGCACTGAACAAATTGTTTTCATCAGCCTCGTACTACCTAGCGAAAAACAAAATCCGTCGCTTTAAAAAAAAAACTCAATGTACTGCTTATGGGAATTTTGTTTTCGTTTTTACAGCACACTGAGCTTTAAGCGTATACAGCGGTGCCAAATAAACGCACCTTATATTAGACAAAAAAAAAAAATTTAATTTTTGCTTCAGTTTATTTTAATAATATTTTCTGTAGTGCAATGTAAGAAATTGTTATTGCAATAATTCGTTTGATTACTCTAGAAGGTTAAGTGATGGTGGAACTTATGGCGCTATTAATTTATTTATACTAAATTCAAATAGTTAACGAATATTCGCTAATTCTAGCGGGCAAATAATGACAATTGTCATTGTGTCAATTGTCAATTGTGACAATGACTTTTGTAATTATAAAGAATTTTAAAACAGAATGCTTTGTTATTTTATCATGCAACTTTTAAAAGTATTTGAACATTTGAACGTAGTAAGTTAAATTGGATTTTTGAATCTTGACACGTTCTGAAATCCGTGTAAATGTACGAAATTGTATATTGTTAGTATGCAATATAAGCTTATAGGGCTTGTATAGTTATTAAACTTTAAATAAAGGGTGCCATATGGTATATGTCATGACAGGATTTCAGAACATGTTGCTAATGTTATATATAAAAAAAATTTTTTTTTTCATACCTGCATACCAATAACAGCATAAATAAAGAATAACATTACAATTAAAAGTGCCACATATGGCAATGCTTGGAACGATTTAATGAATGTCCACAACAAGGTGCGGATACCTTCACCTTTGCTTAGTAACTTTACTAAGCGCATAACTCGAAATAAGCGGAAGAAGTTTATTGAAATCAGGTTGGATCCAGCCTGTTGAGAAGCAGTTCCACGTAAGAGTGAAAGTTATTTTTGTACATAAGTGCAAATAATATAGCATTATTTCCTAATCTTATACTGTGTTTTTTTTTATAAAAAAAAAATATATGCTGAATACATAAGAAACTTCTTAAAATAAAATAAATATGTGTTGTTTTTAGATAAATTTGATAAAATGGTATTAATTGTAAATTATTCAATAGTTACGCGCAATTTATTTGCAAGAATGATTCATAATTATAGCAATAATTAAACGGAATATTTTTAGACAATACAAAAGAGGTAAGATTTTCATTTCACTAGAATACTGTGAGAAAAAAATGCAAAATTCACAGTCGTGCTTTAAATCGATATAAATCTATTGGAGCAGCGTTGTTACAAGTAGAAGCATTTTTCAACATATTTCACAATAATTTTTTATTAGTCTTAGGGCATAATATTTACTGCACAACAAATGATATCCTTGCAGTTTTGCTAAGCAGCTGTCCACATTGCTATTATTTTGATAAATATTTTCTGGTATTTAAATTTTAATTTATTTTTTCTTTTTGTAAACGAGGTATTATTTGTTATTTAAAATTATGATGTTCTAAATTTGTTTACATAAGCTTTATGCTTAAATCTTTAACTTACTTTTGGCTTTCCTTTGCAGCCCTCAACTATATCGCAAGGTGTCGAAGAAGCACTGTCTTTATTCTTTAAGTGTATGGATGAAATAGATAGAACAGTTAACAGTTATTGCTATTTAAGACCTTCTTGTAGCAAGAAGAGTCCAGCCTGTTTTAACTTACCTTAATTTCGGAATAAACAATATCTATAAAACTACCCAAAACAATAATGAAGTCAAATACATTCCAGGCATCGCCGAAGTAGTTCTATGAAGAAAAAAAATATATAAAAATTAGTTTAATTAGTCAAAAGTACTAAAAATTTACATTTTTTTGTACATTTAAACTTTTTATTACAAATAACGGTCAAGAAAATGGGCATTATTCGACAAATGGGCGCGGCAATTTTAGAAAAACAGTGTATCTTGAATAATTTTGAGACTAGAGTACTGCAATTTAATATGAGGGTAGGCATTATTATTACAAATTATGGTCAATAAAGTGGGCGTTATTCGACAAATGGGCGTGGCAGTATTAGAAAAACACTGCATCTCGAATAATATTGACACTAGGGTACTAAAATTTAATACAGGGTTAGAAAAACACTGTATCTCAGTTAATATTGACGCTAATATATCAAAAGTTGCCACTTTTCGCGAAACCTGTTCCTGTACTTTTTGCAATTTTTCACGCAATGAAAGCATTTTTCACTTACTCTTTGCAAATTTTGCAACTTGTGAATTTGTGAAAGAAAGAGGAACGCACCTATTGTTATTTCTCTGGAAAAACATTTATGTTTTTCTTCTTACTTACTTGAAGAAACGCTGGGAACAACGTCAGATCATATATGTAATACTTCTATATTGGCAGCAACCTACCTTTTTAATGAATATAAACTCCGAAATCAAAGAGAGATAGCCTATAATAAAAATCTTTGCTTATGTTGGTAAATTGAAATATTTTTTTTACTACTACAATCAGGCAAATGTCAAATTGAAATTTTCCAGGGGCGATTGAAATGAAAAACTGTTGCCCTAAAAAAGGCCACAAATATTTTTATATACATATATATCTGGTGTTAAAATATGCCATATTTTGTCTATTTCAATCTATAAACGATTAATCGATTTGCAAAGTAACAATCTATGATCATTGAAAAAAGGAGATGTGTTAAAAAATTTTCTATTTTTATAAGGTCATTAGGCTGGGCCGATATTTTTTTTTTAATTTTAATACGCAATAGGTATCAAAAGTTGCGCATTTTTGCGATGATTTAAAGTGCGCTAAACTATTTTGAAGTGAATATAACTTTTGGCCTTTTACAAGAGCTTTTTTGACTGAAATTTTAGTCTGGGCCGAACATTTGTTTTTTTATTTTAATACGCAATAGGTATCAAAAGTTGCATATTTTTGCGATGGTTTAAAATACGCTTACCATTTTTCAAATGAATTCATGTATTGGCCTCTACCAGAGCTTTTCTGCCTAAAATTTTTTTAATTTTTATCAAGTATTTTTTTAAGAAAATATTGTTCATATTTGCAGCCAACTAACTTATTTGAATCACTAAAATCAATAATCAACATAAAAAGCACAGTTTTTGCAGAATCCGATATGTTTCGTTTTTTTAGGCGTATGAGTGATTTTTTCATATCGTTTATTATGTTCAATTATTTTGCTTAATTTAAAGCAAAAATAATTTTACAGATGATTTTTGGACTAAGCGAGAATTGCGGTATAACTCTCTTATTATGTGGAAAGGCAGTACAAATAAGAGAATTTTCAGTTATAAAAGCTCCGGTAGAGGGCCAAAAGTTATATGGAATTAAATAATGTTTAGGTTATTTTGAAACTACGTACAAATATGCAACTTTATGTTTCAATTGTGTTTCGTAAAAACAAAAAAAAAAGTTTTCCATATAGCATCGGCGAAGCTTAATGTTTATCCATAAATTTGCTTAGCATTCGCATGATGACATTTGAGGAAGTATTGAAAAATTGTTCACTAGTTAAGCATATGTTGCACACATCCTTAGAATATGGTACAAAAGGAACTCTATTCTTAAATATTGATAAAAGTGGCATTTCACTACCTATAATTTGCTCTCTGCATATATCACATTTATTGTTTAAACTTACTTTCCACGATACAAGCCCCGTTATATATCTAACCACATTTTGTTTTAAAAATATTCTTCTCCAGGTTTTCTGCGGAAAATACTCACACTTATATCCCTTTTTGGCTCATTTCTCAATCTGTATATATATATATAGTATATATTTTATACACTATTCCATGTAGATACATACTTACGTTTGTAGAATTATTTGATTTGTTTGGAGTTTTTAGTTTTTTTTTTGGCTTGCACTAATAACAGCTACGAACCATTTTTTTTTTTTATTGAATTAATTGAATTAAGAAAAATTTTATCTGAAAGCGTTCGCACCGCTCCTTTTTTTTTTGATTTTGAAATTTCATTTTGGGTACATTCGTTCATATATTTTCGCGCTCATATAACAATATATCTGCGCTCTATAGTTGGGGAATGTACCTTGTGTGTACTGCTAATATAGAAGTATTACATATATGGTTCAGATGCAATGTCGACACCGTTGAATTGTTTCTATTTCTCTACTCGCAACCTTAGTTAAATTGTTTTTGTTCTCTTGTTTATTTGTTTCTCAAAAACCAAAACGCATACGGTTCTTTTAGTGTAGACTAAGCTACGGAATAATAATGTTTGTGCTCATTATTCTCACTGCTATCGTATTGTAGTGTTTGTGGTCAAGAACACAAACTTTAATGCTACAGAATAATCTGCGAAGCCATCTGCGATACACAACGGAGGGAAAATTAATGGTGCTTGGTCTCACATTGTACTCCTGTAGGGTCGACTCCTGCACAGTTGTAGGTCAATTTGACGATTTTCCTCTGCAATGTCCATTTGGGAGCACCCTTAAGGGTTGGAGATTTAGCGTAGGTGTGTTCTGATAAAATGTTGGGGGGAACAAATTTTTTAAGGTCGCTCATAGTAGTGTGGGCAAATTTCCCTAAAAACGTAACAACAGCGCCTTAGAGGGTGAATTCCATTGAAAAATTTCCGATGGATTGCAAACCTGGGTTTTATTGCATACCACGGCAGCCACCGATTTTAGAATAGTGACATGAATTATCAATTGACACTGCAAGAATAACCTGTCCACAGATACGTCATGTAGACTCTGTAAAGAAGATGAAGAAACCAGAAATTTCCTCAATGAATGTCTAGCACATCTTCAAGTAAGGAAAATAAATTTAGGTAGCGAAATAGTCACAGAGAGACATCTTGACGATCTTACCCGCAATAATTTGTTAAGTTTTCTCGAAAATCGAAAGCTTTAACTACTTAAGTATGGTCTCACAAGAAGCTGCACTATTAGAGCTGTATAAGTTCCCTGCAAGACATATATCTTCATATATCCTAAAGAAAGAGAGGTATAGAAAACAAATCGGGAAATATTGCAGACTTAGGCACAGAATATCTCACAAACGATGCATACATTGATAATGCAGTCGAGTTTATAACGGGAAAATAACCAGGATTTCAAAAAGTTCTGTCTCGAAGACCCAAACCTACAAATGCGAGTTGGTGGACCAGCGACCTCAAAAAGAGGCGATCGGAGGTTAGAAAACTTCACCGGAAAGCCATTGTCCATGTTAAATGCTTACACTCAGCACCAAAGGATTACAAGCCTATTAGACTCTCATCGTTCTTGATAAAAACGCTAGAGAAAATAATAGATCTTCACATAAAAGAATCTTTGAACGATACTAATCTCTGCAGTGTGCAACACGCCTACCTTGGTTTCAATCATAGAAAGAACCTTTATCGCAAGGAATATTTTGGACATTATTACAACCATCTTTGCATTCGTTGGTGAAAAGCTTTATTTATGCCCTAATTAATACTTACTTTGAATCGAAATGCGGCAAGTTTGAAGACAAATTCTAACGCAAATACCGCAGTAAATATCATATTCATTGCATCCAGTAGCTCCGTATACCATTCCGGTTGCTTATGAAACTTCATAGCTAAAGTCACCGTATTTATCATGATGAGTATAAATATTGTGTACTCAAATGATGCCGATGTTACAAACCACCAAACCTTATACTGTATACCATGTTTTGGTATATAACGACGCACAGGCTTTGCTTTCAGCGCAAATTCTATGCAGTTTCTTTGATTCTTGTCAAGGTCGCAATTTTTGTACTCTTGTTCGCCCTCATTTTGGAATGTGACAATAACGAAACCGACGAAAATGTTAACCATGAAAAAGGCAATAATGATTATGTAAATAATATAGTAGGCTGCAACGATGGGTCGAAAATTGTGTATAGGTCCGCCGTCTTCCTCATTTGAATCGATTGAAACGTATAGCAGACTAATAAATTTAAGAGAGATAAACATAAGTATGGGAACAAAAGCTTCAAATAGTGCGAAATGTACGACTTACCCGGGCCAGCCCTCAAATGTGGACACTGTGAAAAGCGTCAACATGGCCTTTCCAACGTCATCAAAATGAAAGCGATTCGGCTTCCATTCACGCTCTTTCAGGCGAGGCTTGGTGACATCACCATCTTCATAGATCAAGTATGTGCCGCTATAATGACGCAATTTGAATTGTAAGCACACAATGCTGGACTTGAAAAGAAAAATCAAACTTACTGACAATCTTCCTTGTACATCTTCGAACCATCTGTGCATTGAAAGAATTTACCCTAAATATGAATGATAACAATAAATTTAAATTCCATATAATTATGCAAATTAAAAAAAGAAAAAAAATATTTCGTTTCAGGGTTAAAAAAACACAAAAAAAAAATACATGAGTATGCAAAGCTTTACAGCAAAAATAATAAAGATTGCAGAGCTGTAAGGAAATGCATTCAATGTGATTTTATTTACAAAAAAGGGAATCAGTGAATAACGAAATAGGAATTCATTCAAAGAATGCAAAATTGATTAACAAATAAAATTTTTAATTCTCACTCAATTTTAAAAGATTGAATAATTATTCATTTGAAATATTTATTTTATTTTCGTATAAAAAGAATGGGAATCACAAAGAATTTCAGAATATTCAGTTATTTTTTTTTTGTTTTTTTAATTATTCACTAATATAAAAGCCCATCCTACGATGGGTTGAAAGCATTAACGCTAAGCTATAATTATATCTTGCCATTATTATAGTGGTTTTACAACTGTTCTTAAAAATGCTCAGCCTGAAAGTATGCACATACATAAAAGGCAAGCATGTCACATATAAGTATCAAACAAATTTTTTGTGCATACTTTCAGGCTGATCGCAAAAAATAATTACACTTTGAGCGATATTGGGCACGGAGCCATGTGCTTGCCCTTTATATATTAGGATTTGCTATTCATTATTAATTTTTTAATCATTATTCATTTTTTATGCATTTGTTATTCATTACTTATTATTAAATTTTTATTCATTATTCATTTTTCATGCATGGCTTCGGTTTGAATGAATAAAAAAATTAATAATGAATAACTAATGAGTAATGAATAAAAAAATTAATAATGAATACAAATCAATAAGGAATAACAAATGAATGATGCATAACAATTGAATAATGAATAAAAAATTAATTATGAATTACAAATGAATAATGAATAAAAATTAATAATGAATTAAAAACTAATAAAAAAGAACAGATGAATAATGAAAAACAATTCAATAATGAATAAAAAATGAATAATGAATAAAAAAACTAACTGAAAATTTTGAAATTCTATCTGATTTGCATTCTTTGGGAGTAGCATTCATTTGAATAAAATTGATTCGTTATTCTGAATAACGAAAATTAATATTTTTAATGAATAACTTATCAATTTTTTTTAAAATTCAATGTGAATTGAAAATTTTATTTATGCATCAATTGTGGATTCATTAAATGGATTCTTCTATCGTTATTCAGTTGTACTTAAATTTCTGAATATGAATGCAGAGCTTACAGCTCTTATAGGTGGCTAATTTTCAATTTAATTAATACATATCGTTTCTATAGCTTTAGGATAACGCACATTTGTGGTATCTACACACACTACTTAGAATATAACAATAATACATATTTTGGAAAAAACTCCGTTTAAAGGATAATGAGAGGTAAAAAACTCCTTAAAATGCGTTTATAAAGGTTGATGTTATGGGCGACATAAAAGGAACGTTTAAATAGTTATACGTTACGTTGCTGTTTATATTTATGTTCTGATTATATTATTTGTAGAATTTGTATTTACATTCAATTATGTCCAATTATCAAAATGACTTTGATAATTCAAAATTGGAATATGCTGAATCACGTTGATTAGTTCCCGATCAAGACCAAAAACTATACTTTAAATAAAGGTATTAAATTTAAAGAATTTAAATTTCATATTATTATGAAATTTGGTCACCGTCATAAAAATCAAGGGCAAAAGAGCTCAAAGTGCTGTTTTTGGCTTACCTAGTTACACTTAATAAGAGATTATAGAGCTGATCAGATAGAAAGTAGCATTTCACTGGACGAGCAGAAAATAGGATTGCCAGGTTGGACTAAAAAGCGGGAGTGGGTCAAAATTTCTTTTCAAAATTGTCCTTTTTTTAATTGTCCTTTTACAAAATGTCCCTTTACAAAATTCTGTATTTCACAACTTTACACTCAGAAAAAAATAAATGTGTAATCCTTCAGTAAACAAAATTTGTAGACCAAACAACAGTATCAATATATTCTTTTTTAATTTCTTTTTTTAGAATATTAAAAAGGAAAATTTTGTGAAGGGGAATTTTATAAAAGGGGTATTTTGTAAAGGGGCTGTTCATAAATTACGTAATATGTTTTTATATTTATTGACCCCTTCCCCCCTATATCACACTTTGACAAAATGCATTTACCCCTACCCCCTCCCCCGATGCCACGACACAACTTTACTTTTTTAAATTTTTTGAATTTTTTTTTTTAGTTTGTTATGAAAAAAGCATAGAACACGTTATATTTATTTTGGAATTATATTATTAAGTTTATATATTTTTTGACCCCTTCCCCCCTATATCACACTTTGACAAAACGCATTTACCCCTACCCCCTCCCCCGATGCCACGACACAACTTTACTTTTTTAAATTTTTTGAATTTTTTTTTTCAGTTTGTTATGGAAAAAGCATAGAACACGTTATATTTATTTTGGAATTATATTATTAAGTTTTATTATTGTGGACATAACATGGAAATTTCACATGATTCTATTGTGTTTGACAACTAAAAATTAAAAAATTAATATTAAAAAAAAAATTAAAAATTAAAAACAAATTAAAATTAAAATTAAACTAAATACAAATTAAAGCTTTCCTGACGTTAAAAAGAACACCAACGTTATACATTATAACTTTGATATGCAACAATTGTGTAAATTGTTATGTTTGTTTTAGTTTTTTATAACTCTTTGATGTTCCTTTTGAATATGAAGTTATAACAGCTATGTTTGATGACTGCTTTAGAGTAAGAATTCACACTTCAGTTAAGCAAAAAAACTGTTTTTTAAACCTTTTAAACCTTTGCTCGACTTAAACATAGTTTTAGCTTTCTTTTTCGATTTGCGATCCGTTAGTTTTATTAAGTGCGTTTTTTTTTTTTTATTGACAAAAAATTAAATCAATAGCTACAATAAAATTAAATCTTAATGCAATTTAAAATGTTAAGAACTAAATTCATAATTTTTTTGTGGCGTAATGCACGATCTACCCCTCCCTCCCCTGTCACACTTGTGACGTAATTTATGAACAGCCACAAAGGAGAATTTTTTATAAGAAGGATTCTGACCCCCAACCCCTAAAAAACAATATCATGACAGTTAAAATAAATAATATACTTGGACTGCAATATTTTTGCTAAGTCCACCCTTACGACATTTAAAAAAATTGTTACCCGGTTTTGTTCATTAGCTTGAAAACAGCCCTAGAATCAAATAAAAACGACCTAGCAGTTCAAATGTTAATATCATATTAATTTTGTATATACAAAGAATAGGTATAAACAAAAATGTGATGGTTAATTTTGCAATTTCAATTTTAAGTAAAAATTTAATGTTTTTATTTTTGTTTTTTTACTAAAAAACCTTTTTGAAAAATTTTATAGTATATAATTTCAAAAACTCATTATTATTATTATTATTTAATTATCTTAGATTTTTTCGCCTTATGAAAGTAGCGAGTGTCGCGAATTTTTTTTTTTTTTTTTTTGGATCTTTTGTTTGTAACTCTAATAATTTTCAAATTATTAAGACTTATTTTTTTGGACCTCTATATCTGGATATTATTTCTCTGAAGAAAGACTGCTTGCAAAATATAAATCTTTAAAATTAAAAAATTATTAAATACAAAAGTTATCAAAAAGGTAGCAATTAATTAC